>JAEHOE010000108.1:0-459857 GCA_016858145.1 Edaphochlamys debaryana | reverse complement strand
GGGGGTATGAGCAGCCTGGGCACCAGCGTGCAGACAGCGGCACCGGCGCGGACCGGGCTCCAGTGGCCCATCCCGGCTGTGGCGCTCAACACCGCGCGTGAGCCCATGCCCGCCGGCTTCCGCCAGAGCCAGGCGGCGTCGCTGCCCAGCTCTATCCGCGTCCCGCTCGTAGAGTACTGCTCGATCCAGATCTACCTGGATGGCAGCTGCAGCGTGCGGGTCAGCGGGGCGACAGGTACGACGATCCTGACGGCGATCGGCGACTTGATGAACGTGGTCAAGGCCCAGATCAGGCCTTCGCCCACGGACACCGCCCCCAACGCCACCTTCGCCTGCTCGTCCACGGCTGCAAGCGCCGCTCCCACCCCCGGCCCGCCGCTCCGCTGTGCGAGGGCGACACGGAGGCCATCAACCGGCACCTGCAGAGCAAGGACTGCGCCTCGCTGCACTACGTTGACAACGGCGACCCCAAGCAGGGCGTGGCCTTCCACACGGCCGACGGTGGTCTGGTCTACCCCTCCGGCGTGGCGCCGACTGCGCCTGCAACCCGTGGGGCCTGGTGGTCGAGAGCCTGGTCAAGGAGCTGGGGCTGACCATCCGCCCTTGCGACGCTGGCGTGCGCTCGCTCGAGCAGCGCAGCCGGCCGCTCGGCATCGTCACCATCCGCACCACGCTCAACCCCGGCACGCCCCAGGAGACCACCTTTGAAGGCGAGTTCCTGGTGGTGCGTGACTCAGCTGCCGAGGGGCTCTTCAAGGTCCTGTGGGGCGTGCACTTCTTCTGGCTGCACGGCATGGTGCTGGACTACTTCCCGAGCCCACACCTCAAGTTCAGGCCGGGCTTCTACCGAGGTGTGACGCGTCCCTGGGCGGCTACGTCAAGCTGATCCCGGCCCCGCCGAGCTGGGTCAGGCCGCGGCAGCGCTGCGGGCCTGCTACGCCACCGGCAGCTGCCGGCAAGCGAGACGGCGGCACGTGAGGTCAAGACCAAGGACTGCAACCGCAAGGTCCCGTTCCTGCCCAAGCAGCTGTTCAAAACCCTGGCTGACTCGCTCTCAGCTCCTACGCTCTCCGCAGGGACAGCACAGTCAGGATCTGGAGCACGCCGGAGCCGTCCTACGCGGAGCAGTACAAGCGGTACCTGCACGAGGAGGAGCGCAAGGCACTCATCATCTATGCCGACCCGGTGCCGCTCAATGAGGACGAGCTGATTGCCCAGGCGGATGAGGACGGTGAGCTGGACGAGTACCTGGTGAACGACGACGGCAGCGTCCCCATGGAGCCGCTGTCGCCGCTGCCCCCACTCTCGCCTCCGCTGCCGCCCTCGCCAGTGCCGGAGCCCTCGTCTCCGCCACCGCCCGCGCCGGCTGTGGAGCGCTCTCCGCAGCCACCGCCTCCGCAGCCCAACGCTCTCGTAACGCCACTGGCACCCGCGCCCAAGAGCCCCTCCGCACGGGTGCCCCCGCAGGGCCCCCAGGCAGCGCCTGCAGCGAGCCCCTCAGCACGACACCACATCGCGTGGTCTCCCATGCCGCCCCCTCAGGCCACGCCTGTCGGGGGCCCACCCGTACTACAGCTGGGCCCACGAGATCCTTACTACGAGCGGTGCTACCGTGGAGATCAGCGCGGCTCGGAGCAGAGACGCTCCCGCTCCCCGTCGCGCGGCGACAAGGAGCCCGACAACGACCGACGCAAGGATCAGGGCAAGGACCACGACCGCGACCGCTCGAGGGACCGAGGGCACGGCGGTCCTGGTCCAGGCTCGTCGGGCGCCGTCCCTGCGGCCACGGCACACCAAGGAGCTTCCCTCCAAGCTCTCAGGGTCACGCGTCCCAGCAACCTGCTGCACCCTGATCTCGGAGCTGGCCAGTCACCCAGACTACCGGGCGCTCGCCCGCTACCCGCCGGCCTGGAGACTGTGTCATACGCAGCCAAGAAGGACCACAGCCTGGACAAGTGCAAGATCTGGGCGCTGTTGGGCGGTCCCACACTCCTGCAGATGACGAGGGACGTGGCGCTGACCTTCGGCATCCAGGGCTACAGCCAGCCCATCCTCGAGTCTGAGCTGCTCGAGTGGGACCCGGTTGCAAGACCCCCTGACGCTGGATGAGTCACTGCAGCGCGATGCCCAGCACCTGATCAACACCTGCCGCTGGCACGAGGAGATTCGGGCTCAGGTGCAAGCTCCCCACGGGCGCTCGCCCTATCACGCCCAGCAGCTGAACGCGCACGCCGTGTTCTGGCACCGGCACCCGGTCTGGTGCCAACTGCTCTTCCTTGCTCTCGGTGAAGCAGGGCCTGCGGGTGGACTGGGGCCTCTACCTCCCTGACGGCAGCCCCCGCCTGATACCCTCGGACGAGGAGCTCGCACGGCAGGACCTGCTAGCCCGGGCGCTGGCGGAAGGGCTGCCACCGTCTCCAAGCGGCGCCGGGGGAGATGAGGCACCCGCTGGTCCCCTTGCGACACCCTACCTGCCGCCGGGTCTTGCGTCCCGCTGTCCTGCCGGCTTGGGCTGCCCCACAGCCGCTCGTGACGGCTCAGACAACTCAGCACGCTCCAGACGGCGCCGCCGCCACCGCCCGTGGCTGCGCCTGCTGTGCAGACGGGCCGCGCCCTCTGCATGCAACCCGGGCCTCGCCCTTGATGTGCAGCCGGCACCAGCCAACCTCATGGACTACTCGACGACGGTCTTCGCCACCGTGGCGGCACGTGACACCTCTCGGGCAGCCCCCATGCAGCCGCAGCGAGTGGAGCCGCCGCCGCCGCCGGCCGCCCGCACCGCCTCCAACCGCCAAGTCAGCACCGGCCCAAGGGCTGCGGCCGGCCGTCGCCGAGCCGCAGTCGGTGGGCAACCCCAGGCAAGTGGTCAGCATGGTGCGAGCCACGCAAGTGCTCACGGTGGGCGACGTCCAGTGGTCAGTGGCGCGCACGGTGTACGAGGAGAATCCGAGCAGCGTAGGGGAGCCCTGGGTCTGTGCCTTCCTGGCGGCAGACCAGCTTCCGCCGCCCACCCCGCGCAACAACACCGGCACGGGGGCTGCTGATGGGCGACAACGAGGGCTACCGCTGGTACCTCTGGCGGCTTCTGCAAGATCCAGATCGTCTGCGTGGACCACGTCAGCTCACCGGCAACCTTCAGTGACGAGGACGGCCTCACCGGCAGTCCCGCTGCTGCCTGCGGCTCGACGTGGCGCGAACCTTCCCCACCACCGTGGAGGGAGATGGGCTGCCGGCACCACCGAGCCTCGGCCCCTCCGCGGCGCCATCGCAACCGAGGGCTCTACGCTACGAGTACACCCTTGCACGGCGCTCGGCTCCTCGTCAATGGCCACGTCACCGAGCGCACCGGCGCAAGCTACATGCGCGCCATCTCCCTTGCCCTGCCGCCACTCCCCGTGCTGGGCCTGGACGACCTACCCTACGGCGTGGTGCTGGGGCGTGACTTCACGTCCAGTTCAACGCCGTACGCTCGTACGGCCGCGCTGCGACACCCTGCAGCTCACGCCACAGCTGCCCAATGAGGACACCTGGGCCACGACCCTGCGCCTCACCAACGTCTACTGCCCCGGCGACATCCGCTTCTGCGCACCTCACGCCGAGCCCCGGCAGGGGGGGGGAGGGACGACGACAACAACCAGCCGGGTCAGGCGGAGCACGCCGACGCTGACACCGCCAGCGGAGAGGACGAGGAGGTTCTGGCCCCAGTTGCCCGAGCAGCCTGGCCAGCGACGCCTGCTGCCGCGCCCGTCAAGCAGCCGCGCCAACAGCCCGGACCTGACCCCGCCGAAGGTCCCTCCGTCCGCTGCCCTCCAAGCGCGGGCCCGAGACATGCCCCAGCGCTGGGCCAACGCTTGCTACCGAGCTCCAGGCAACCAAGGCCAAGGAGCTGCGCGACGCTGGAGCTGGCCCGAGCCCATCATCGGCGGTGGCGCCCACGGCTCCACCCGCACCTGCGCTGGTGCTGCCCCCTGCCCCTGAGCCTGAGGAGCGGCCCCGGAGCGACAGCACCCAGCGCCCCGCGCCAACACAGGGTGAGCAGCTGGGTCCCTGGGCAAGCTCGTCCGCACCGAGCGCGGCGGCTACGAGCTCCAGGTAGACGTGAAGCGGTGGGCGCGACCAAGCACCTGCCCACCGAGGCCCTGCTCCAACAGCTGAACGAGGTCTTCGACGCCTGCGAGGCGGAGGAGCGCGCGGCTGGCAGGCCGTTTCCCCCACGTGACGAGATCGTGATAGACGATGAGGAGGAGGACGAGGAGGCGCCGGACGTCACGAGCCCCTGCTCTGGCCCCCAGCCCCGGCGCCCCGATGACGACGCCGGCGCTGGTGGAGCTGGCGGCGGCTCGGCCTCGGCACCCTCAAGCTGCGCAGCGGCTCCGCCCCCTGCAGGCCCCTCGGCGCCCCCGGCCTCATCGGGCTCCGCCCTGCCGACCGGCACCAAGGCCCAACACCTCTCTCTTCAGCAGAAGCTAGCCCTTCCCGTGACGCTCTGCTCCAAGTCCTGCGGCAACCCGGGGCCACGGCTCTACATGCCGGACGGCACCTTCCTGACTCCGGACGGCGACAGGGTGCCCTTGGGCCGCTACCGCAAGCGAGAGAAGGCCACGGACTTCCACGACCGCATCGTCATGAGCCAGGTCGACGGCGACGGTGAGTCACCCTCTCCCGGCAACGCTGGGGGAGCGGTACCCTCTCCCTGGCACAACGGGTACTGCACCGTACGGCCCAAGACGTATGGCCTGAGCCTCGCTCGGGTCGTGCACCTGCTGTATGATCTGGACGGACGCACCTTCTGCTCCAGCGAGGACGACTATGCCCTCTCCATCCCTCGCAGGCACGGGGCCCGTGCCCTGTCGCGCCTAATCGCCAACAGCCCCATCTACGGCCCGGTGCCCTTCCTCGATACCTACGGGGCCTGCTCCACCGACAGCGAGTACGATGACTTTGGCTCGACTAGCGGGGGCGAGGAGGGCGAGCTGGACGACGAGCTGGCTGCCTACGCGGCCAAGCTCGACGCTCTGCAGCACCAGCTTGGCCGTATGATGCTGCGGCACGTGACGCGCAGCCTGGACCGGCGGCTGCGACGCCATGCGCGCAGGGAGCTGCGCCGCCAGCAGGAGCGGCGCGCTCTGGCACAGATAGAAATAGACCGGACAAGGGAGGAGTACCGCACCATGGCCAAGCGTGAGTTCCTACGGCGCCGCGCGGAGCGCTGGGCGGCGACGGCAGGCGCCAAGCCCGCCAAGCCCAAGCTGATGGTGCCGCCCACCAACACCAGCTCAGCGTCTCCGCACCGCTGGCGCCTCAACACGTTCAAGACGTTCACCTTCGCCCTCACCTGCCTGGTGCTGCTCAGCTGCTGGCGTCTCGCTGACGCTGCCCCGCACTGCGTGCCCCACCCGGCTTACCAGCAGGGAGGGCAGTGGGCGGCTCCCAGCTGGGCTCAGCTGGAGCTCTCACCCGCCAACAGCTCCCTGGAGGAGGCCATGCATCGCGTGCGCCTCAGCCCCCAATCGACACCGCCGGTGGCAGCGCCGCCTGGCGGGTCTGCGGCCCCCAGCCCCGCGGCTCCGCTGACGGCTGCCCTCGCCGCTGAGGCCTCTCCTGCCTTCGTCACCACGCCTGACGGCACTCGGGCCCCGCCCGAGGACTCCACCTTCGTTAAGCAAGCGGCTGGCTACACCCTCTGCATCCGCCCAGACATGACCGAGGCGGAACGGGACAGCATCAAGGCCCTCATGCAGAAGTACGACCACCTCTTCGCCCACAGCCTCAAGGACATCGGCTGCTACCGAGGGGACTTGGGCCCAGTCAAGATCGAGCTCAAGCATGACAACCCGATCTTCGAGGCCCCCCGCCGTCACTCTGCTGCTGAGCGCGCCGTCGAAGACGGCAAGTGTCGAGAGCTGCTGGAGGCCGACATCATCGAGCCCTCCAACTCGACCAAGTACGCGATGAACGTCACCATGCCTGGGAAGAAAGGGCTAGACGGCACCTATGCTTCAGGCGATAAAAGGTACTGCGCCGACGCCCGGAGGGTCAATGCAGCGAGCGTGCGTGACTACTTCCGTCCCCCGGCGCCGGAGGAGCTGTTCGCGCGGATCTTGGGTGCCAAGTTCATCACGAAGTGTGACTGCCGAGCGGCCTTCAATCAGCTGCCCCTGGCCGAGGAGGACCGCGACCAAGACCTCCTTCTGGTGGTGCAACACGCTCTATCGCTACAAGCGCTTGATGTACGGGCAGTCAATGCTACGGCAGCTTGGCAGCGAGTGCTTAGTCATCACGTACGGCAGTACGGCCTGCAGGACGTAGTACATATCTTTGTGGACGACGCGGCAGTAACAGGCAGTACAGCGGAGGAGCATGAGCAAAATCTGGCTCGGTTTCTTACCATGCTCGCCGACATCAACATCAAGCTGCACCCGGACAAAACCGTGGTGGCGGCTGACAAGATAGAGTTCTTGGGACACATGATCAGCGCGGACGGGCTTCGCCCAGTCCAGGCTAAGATAGCAGCTATCCAAGCCATCCAGCCCCCTCGCTCGCTCACCGAGCTCCAGTCTCTCCTCGGCATGTGCAACTACTACCGTTGTTACATCCCTGACTTTGCCTGCATCGCCAGCCCCCTCTACGAGCTGACCAAGAAGGGCGTGGTCTGGGGCCCCGAGACCTGGCAGCCCAAGCACCAGGAGGTGCTGGATCGGCTCAAGGCCAAATTTGCCACCAACAACCGCCTGCTGCGCAACCCTGACCCCAACCGTGAGCTTATCCTCCATACGGACTTCTCCAACGTGGGCATCAGCGCCGTGCTGGGTCAGCTGGACGATGATGGCAACGAGTACATGTGCGCCTGCATCTCCCGCTCCCTCAACCAGCATGAGCGCAACTACACGTCGTACAAGGGTGAGATGCTGGCGGCCTGCTGGGCAATGAAGATGTTACGCCCCTACCTGCTGGGCTGGCGCTTCACCTTGGTGACCGACCACGCGCCGCTGCTTTGGCTAATGGAGAATCAAAACCTAGTGGGGCAGTACGCGCGCTGGGCCCTCCTCATGCAAGAATACGACTTTAACGTGGCGCATCGCCCTGGCAAGCTGCACCACAACGCTGACACCCTCAGCCGCTCGCCCATGCCTTCGAGCGCTGACGGCTCGGGCGCGCGGATGGACGAGGACTCTGACCCTCGGCCGCCGGTGCCCAAGCTGGTCCCGTATCCCACCGTCACGCCTGCGGCGCAGCCCACCGTTCTCATGTCAGCTGTCCAAGCCCTGGCACAGCGCGCCCGGGAGGACTTCTCCATCCTGGCAGCCGTGACGGGGCAGGGCTCCGCCCTCACGCTCTCTCCCGATGAGCTGCTGGCTGGCGGCAACGGCACGGCCTCTGACGCCATTGAGAGACCATCAGACCCGGACTGCACTGCTGCGCAGCTGCAGACCCGGCTAGCCAACGTTATAGCCAACCGCATCGTACGTGAAGCCAGGGACGCGCTGCGCGCGCTTCCCCTGCCTAGCCCTCGGCCTCGCCGCACGGGCAACAGCACCACGGTTTCCCTCGACACCAGCCTGCTTCCCACCATTTCTTGGAGCGGGCGTTCACCGACGGGCTGGTGGTGGTCGAGTGCGGCACCTCTGCCGCCACGGGCCTCGAGGCCTGCCTCAGGGCAGGCTGGACGGTGCGCGAGTACCACGCCTGGGGCGCGCCGGAGGAGGAGCGGGCGCTGCTGCGCCGTCGTCTGGGCTGGCTCCGTGCTTCCTTTCCCCGCCAAATCCGCGGCTCCGCCGTGGAGGCGCCCTGGGCAGCCCTGCCGCCGGGCCCCCTCAGCAACGAGCACCTGCTCAACGCCTCCGCCAACGCTGGGCAACAGTGGCTCGTGCTGGCCAACCTGGACTCCTACCGGGTCCCGCCCGAGCGAGTCTTGGACCTACTCGGCCGTCTTCAGGAGCTGCAGCCCCGCCTTCCCCCGGGTTACCTTCTGGAGGGCAACCTGCCAACGACCGAGGACACGCCCTTCGGCAATGGTCTGACTTTAGACACGGCCTTGCTGGGTAGGCCCCAGCATTCGCTGCGGGACTACTACACCAACTTAGCCGCCATCGAGCACCTGCGGCGCATCGTCACCAACGGCGCCTGGGCCCCGAGCAACCTCGCTGCCTCTGACGCCCTGCCGTCGCGTCAGTTGCCCATCTGCGAGGCGCTTCTCGGCCCCCCCTACGCCGCATGCGACGTGCCGGGCCGCACGGTCACGGTCCTGCCCCCAGGTGACCTGCGCGCCATGGAATTTCCCACCATCCGTTCAGCACCGCCGTCGCCGCTGGATCCAGAGGAGATCTGCACCGTCTCAGGCCTCGAACCCGCTTCCCTGCTGGAGCCGCGAGAGGATGGCACCCTCGTCGTCCCGACGGCCCCCGAAGCAGTACTCTTAGGCCTCCAAGCGCCGGCGGCCGCCCGCCTCTTCACGGGTGCGCAGGCCCTGCAGCGCGCCTTCATAACCCCACACCACATGGCCCGGATGCCTCCACTTCAGGCACCGCCGGCTGCCCCGCTGGGGGGGGGTGAGGAGCGTCAAAACAACTATGCAGCGGCCCAGCCTGCGGCCCTGATCACCGGCGCCGTACAGCACAACCAGACCAACGAGCGCTGGACTTCTGCCCTAATCTCCGACGTCGCCGCCATCACCGATCGTCAGGAGCTTGGAGCTGGACGCTACTGTGATCCCTGGGAGGACAAGCCGCTGCTGCATTACCTTTCGCAAGGCATCTGCCCCGCGGGCCTTGGAGGTGAGGCAGCCAGGCGCGTGGCGCGCCGAGCCATCAACTACCGGTACGATGAGCGCGTCAAGCGCCTCTATCGCCGCATGCCTAACGCCACCATGCGTGAGGTGCCCCCACCTGAGCAACGCCAAGCCATCATTGAGGAGGCGCATCACCGCTTGGGCCACTGGGGCGCTCGCCGCACGCTCTGCCTGATCCAGAACGGCTACTGGTGGCAAGGTATGTCTAGAGATGTTGAGTATGTTGTACAGCGCTGCGCGCTCTGCGACCGTGCCAACACTACAGGCAACGTGACCCCTCGGGAGCTGCACCCTCTGCCAATCCGAGGGCCCTTCTTTCGCTGGCACGTTGACCTGGCAGGCCCCCTCACCGCCACGCATTCGGGCTACCGGTACGTGATGGTGTGCGTGGAGTCCTGGACCAAGCACGTGGAGATGATTCCGCTGCGAGACAAGAGCTCAGAGGAGGTGGCCAACGCTTTCCTCGCCAACGTCCTGGCCCGCTTCTCTGCCCCGGCGGAGGTGGTCACGGACGGCGGCTCGGAGTTCCAGGGAGCCTTCGCTGCCCTGCTTGAACAGTGCTTTATCGACCACCGGACTACTTCGCCCAATCACCCACAGTCCAACGGTGCGGCTGAGCGAGTAGTGCAGATTTGCAAGCGGTCGCTTCGCAAATACTGTGCGCAGAACGTCTCTGCTGAGAAGTGGGACGACTACCTACCCTGGATCCTGCTGGGCTACCGTTGCTCCCCGCAGAAGTCGACCGGCAAGTCCCCCTTCGAGCTTATGTACGGGGCCCCGCCCATGGTACCTCTGGGCGCCCAGGAGCTCTGGGCTGAGGCCATAGATCCCGATCTCGACCCCCAGCGGGCGGATCAACTCGTGATGCTGCGTGCGCACAACGTGCAGCAAGCCGCCCCCTTCAACGGCCACAACCTGCTCACGGCGCAGTGGCGCGACCGTCACAACTACGCGCGCGTGAGGGCCGGCGGCTACAAGCCCCGGTTCACCAAGTTTAACGTGGGCGACTACGTGTACGTCATCCTGCGCAACCAGAACAACACGCTCCAGCTCCCTGTCCGCAACACGGTGCTGCGCATCGTCGCTGTCAGCGCTGAAGGCGTGGCCACCCTCACCGGTAGGGATGGCACCACGCGCAAGGAGCACGTCAGCAACCTTGCACCCTGTCACCTCCAAGACTTGGACCCGATCATCGATCCCCGCATCGCCATCCCTCCGCTGGATCTGCCATGCGAGATCTGCGCCTTCCCAGGCGACGAGTCTAAGATGGTCATGTGCGACGGCTGTGGCACGGGATGGCACCTCTACTGCCTCCAGCCGCCGCTCAGGTCAGTGCCCCGCGGCACCTGGACCTGCCCTGACTGCCACGCCCGCGGCGTGACCCCGTCAACCATCAACCAACAACCCGCGCCCGCACCCCGCGAGGCGCCGGCGCCACAGCTGTTCCCAAACGCCCAGGGCCGTCAGCGCATCGCTGAAGCCCAGACGCTCGAGGGAGCCGCCTGCTCCCGCAAGGTCCGTGACCCCGCCACCAAAGCTCTTGTGGAGCGCCGGGGCACCTTGCACTACACCACTGCCGAACCACGCAACCGCCCCATCGAAGTGCGCTACACCGACGGCACCGTGGAGCGGCTGACTCTGCGCGCGGCTAAGGGCTGCGCCCTTCCGTCAGCCACGGTCCTCTCTGTCGCCGCCGGGGCCCCGCCCTTGGCGTTGCCTGATCACTGGGACCTCTCCTCTGCGAGCGCCCAAGCCGCTGCCCTCTTGCAGCTCCGCTCGGTGCCCGAACTGGCCGCCAGCATGCCGGAGACCCTCTCGCACGCGGTCACACCCGCGCCTACTGAGGAGGCTTTGAGCTCGCTCCTGGACTATCTGGACGCTAGCCGCTCACCGGTCATTCTGGACCCCTGCGCCGGTGACGAAACCTTGGCCCTGGCGCTGCGTGCCCGCGGCTACACCGTCAGCGCGAACCAGGGCCGGGCCAACACCGCATCCGGCTGGCCCAAGCTCGACCCGCTGCAACCGGGTACCTACCGCCGCCTCGCCACGCCCGGCGAGTCCTGGCTCATCATCTCGGCTCCACACCCGGAGCTGCTGCCCTTCTGGTTGCCCCTGACCATCGCCATGGTGCCACTGGTCGCGGCCTTCATCCCACGGCGCTTGCTGACGGCCCCGCCGCCTGCTTGGGCTGCACTTCTTACCCGCCTTCTGGACGAGGAGAGGCTGGCTGTCATCACTGGAGAATCCTGCGGATACGTTGGCGGAAAGCCTGGAGCTTGGCTGATTGTGTTTCGGGATGGAACGATGAAAGCGCAGCTGATGCGAGGAATTGGGAAGGGACGCGCCGAGCATTGGGTGCACGCGTAGCTGAGGAGGTGTAGCCTGGGTTACGAGTCTTGCAGGCTGTCGCTTGGCAGAGACCGTTAGCATGGTAGGAGCTAAGCCGCTGGAGTTGGCTGGGGGAGATTGTTGTCTGTCGTTGAGCGAACTGCTTCTGACTTAGGAGTATGGCTTCGAGCCGGTTTCGACTGCGTGCTTTTCAGTAGGGGTGAGCTCTATTGGCTCTGAGCCGCCAAGGGGGGGAGTCTTCCCAGCCGGCATCGGTATGCCACGAACCATAGTGTGTCCTGACAGCTGACAGAGCACAGTATCGTCGCTGCCACACTATCGTAGGAGTTCGGTGGTTGCTGGGAGTTGTGGAGGTTGACAAGGGAGAACGACCTGTGTGTGCGCCATGCACTTGTATGGTACAGCATGCATGCTGTACGGCAGCCTCACTCCGCCCGCGGTGAGGATAGGCTAGCGCTCAGCTCCCGTCTCGTTATGACGGGAGCACCGCTTTATGCACCGCTTCATGCGTACTGAGACCTGTAACGTCAGAGTTGTTGCATGCCTTGCCTTCTCTACTGCCAGTCGAAGCAGTCTCTGTGCTACCCTGTCGACAATCTACTCGGAGCGCGTCTCCGCACGGCGTCCGTCAGTCGCCGTTCTCCAGCCGCGAGTCCTGGGCTACGCCCTTGGCCTTAGCTCGCAATTTGTCTTCCCAGCCGGCATCGGTATGCCACGAACCATAGTGTGTCCTGACAATGTGCCATGTGCCCTTGTGTTCCTTTGCCCTCGCGGGCCTCCCAGTTTCAGGCGACAACAAGCCCCCCCCACAGGTCGTCTCCTCCTGCGTAGTCTGCGGAAAACGCCCTACGCCACACCACAACCAAGCGCTTCGCTTCGTTGATGTTCTTCTACCCCCCATCCGCCTCTCCTCCTAACCCCCCCCCCTAACCCCGCCGAACCCTACGGTCCCGCCTGCCCCGGCCCCTCTGCCCCCTCCCCGGCCTCGTCCACGGAGAAAGACGAATCGTCGCCCGGCTGCACCCATTCCGCCCCCATGCGGACCCGATCGACCACACACTCCGCCGCCAGCCGTACCATGAGCCCGCCAGCCGCCGCCACGGCGGGCGCCACCAGTGGCAGCACCGGATCCAGGAACTGGACGTTGCTCGTCCAGTGGCCGTAGTACGTGCTGCTGGATCCGGGCTACGTCGAGATCCAGCCACCCGATCCGCAATCCGCCTCGAACCAGTACACAACGCAGTTGGCGGAACCTGGCCCCGCCACCTCGCCCTCCGCACCCCCAATTGCCCAACCCCCAATTGCCCCCTGATCTGAGCCTCCGTACGGCAGATCCGGCAGGACATCTCCCGTGGGGCCGCATCGTGGGAAGCGTACGGCGGGGGGCGTGGGGGCGCAGGGCTCGGCGGCGGCGGCGGCGCTGAAGGCCCTCGGCAGCGGCCGCACGGCCAGATCCAACGCCGCCACCGCCGCCGGCTCCGACAGCAGCACCATGTCGGGCACGCGCAGCACGTCCAGCTCGGCCAGCGTACGCACTACCAAAGGTCAAAGGAGTCAGGGAATTTGCCTTCCCGGGGGAACACGCTCCGACCAATCCGCTCCGACGAGCTCCCGGTATCAAGAATCTGCTCCCAGACCCTGCCTTTGCTCAGTCCGGCAAAGGGCTTCCGCAGCCACGCCTGTCGAAGGAAAGGGACAGCGCCAGGTACACAACTTTACGTAACTGTGTACTGTAACTGCTTGCTTTAGTAGTAGTAGTAGTACAGTACTATACGAGCCACAGTTGCAGTAATCAGGCTTGAAAGCGAATGCAATGCATGGACTGATGAAGAAGTTCTGGTCATTCACGTGTTTGCAGTTGTAGCCCCAACCAGTGCAAACGAATGGGCTGAACCGGGAGCGGCCTTTATCCCGACTGGATGCCCCCATGCCACGGCAGCCACACACAGCGCACGCAACGCAGCCATGGCGGCCGGCCCCGGACTCAGGGCTGCCGCTGCCGCCGTTGCACACCCACCAGTCCAGACACGCCAACTGGCCCGCCCTCCCAGGGTTGCAGCCTTGCAGGCCTTTCACTGGCGCCCCATCCACATACACCACCTCCCACCACTCGGCCGCCCCTCAGCCCCGCCCTCGCCGGCTTATCAGCCGCCCGCCCCTTGCCGCCGAGACCTGTCGGAAGTGCATGGCCGCAGGGGCGCCGCAGGCGGGCAACAGCTCCACGGCCCGCGGCGGGTTCGCGTGGTCACCGTCGGTCACCCATCCCGCGATACCGGTGATGGACAGAGCGGGTGGCGGCGGCGGGCTTCCGCGGCCGAGCAAGCGGGCCGGGATGAGGTTGAGCAGGTTGAGGATGGCGGCGCGTGGCCCAGATAGCCCGGCGGATTCGTGGTGGCGGCGGATGACGTTGCGCACGCACAGCAGCACCGTGGCCGCTCGTTCCAGCTGCTTCCGCGCCTGCTGCAGGTTAGCCTCTGCGTTGGCACGGCGGGAAGGCGAGTTGGATTAGTTGGATGCGGTTGCTGCCAAGCAGCCCACGCAGCTGCCCTGCCTCTGCTGTCCGTGCGTGCCTCAAAGCCCCGCATCCTACCTACCTGCTAAGCAAGGCTTCCGCCTCACGCCCATCCACCCCCTACACACGCCAGGTCCGGGCCCTCCCAGCCCCCACCCACCCAACCCCCCGTACCCACCCGTGCCCGTGTACTCGATCACTGCCAGCCAGAGCTCGGCCTCCGCGGCAGACGCCGCGCCTGCGAGCCAGTCCACCTGCAGCAGCTCAGGCGGGAACGAGCCCCAGGCCCTGGCGAGCGGCTGGAGGCTCAGCAGGGCCGGCACGCACAGCCCGCCCGCCACCAGCGCCCTGCGCGCGCCCGGCGTCGCGGCATAGCGCGTCAGCATGCCGTACACGATTTCGTTGCCCATGCCGTACACGATGCCGTCGCCGTCATCGCGCTCGCCCTCGCTGCCGCCGTCGGCCGTGCCGCCGCACTGATGTCCGCCTCCGACGGCTCCGACGCCTGCGGCGGCGGCACTGGCTGCCCGCCGAGCACCGCTGCGGAGCCGCCCTGCTGCCCCGGCCGCTGCTGCTGGTTCCAGATCCGGATCGCCCGCACCCGCTCGAGGGCCACCCGGAGCTCCGCCTGTGCACGGGAGCCATCCAGCCAAGGGGGGTGGGGGTGTTGGTACACGCGCGGATATAAAGCTTTACTCGCAGGGTTCCGGAGAGGGCAGCTGTGGACGGACAGCACAAGGCATACATCCGGACGAACCGCTGGATGGGGCTGCCTGCGCACCCACCTGGAGAGTCGCGTCCTCCCCCTCCAGCGGCACCCCCTCCAGCAGGCGAACCTGGCCTTCGAGCTCCCACTCGAGCACGGCCCAGAAGCCTCGGTGCTGCGGGGCGGCGGGGCGGCGGGCGTGTGGGGGCGCGGGAGGACCGAGTGAAGGGTAATGTGAGCGAGGGCACGGGGGCAGGAACCGACAGTACGGCAGCGCTGGGGAGCTGCCGCAGCTCGAGCCGCGGTGGCGCTGACCAGGTGACCAGGGTCCTGGGGCAGACTAAGTCATGGGGCATGGACCACCGTACGAAGCCCCCAAGCCCGCGCCCTACGGGCCCCGGGGGGCCCCCCATTGGTACAGCACCCACCCCCCAACAGCCCCCCCACCGCCCAGCCCCACCCCACGCACCCCCTCCAGCAGCCACGACACCAGCGCCTCCACCTCCGCCGCCAGCGGCGTGGGGTCCCGGCGGCCCAGCGGGCTGGCCAGCAGCGCCGCCGCCACCAGGCTGACAGCGTCCTCGAGCTGCGTGCTGCGGCCCTTGAGCCCCACCTCCTTCTCGATTACGGGCCTGAGCCTCATCCCTAGCACGCCGCCGAGGAGCCCGCCGTTGCGCTCCTGCTGCTCCCGCACGCCGCCGAGGAGCTGGCCGTTGCTCTGTTGCTGCTCCCGCACGCCGCCGAGGAGCTGGCTGTTGCGCTCCTGCTGCTGCCACAAGTCGTCAATCTTGGCAGACAGCGGTTCAAACGCTTCCTTGACGGCCGCCCGCACCGAAGCTGATAGTGATTCCTCTATCTTCTGCAGTTGCTCCGTCAGGTCGCCGCTTTGCTGCGGTGGGGGCGTCGGTGCCGGGCGGGCGCTGTCTCCCGCCTGCAGGGGTAGGTGCAAAGCACAGGACAACTCGCACCCGCCCGGTTGTCACTCAACGCCCCTTCATGCATGGGGACCCGTGCTGCATCACGGCAAAAGCCATGCTGAACCGAGGACCTCGCCCCGAGACAGGAAAGGACTGAACGCTTCCCACAAGCCCGCCTCTGCCCCTGCCCCCCCCAGCTGGAGCGGCCCGGGCCTACTGTAGCACGAGTAGCACCCCACCGTGCGCCCGCGGCACAGGCCTAATGCGGCTGTCCTTAGACCCACTGACCCACGGAGGCCTCTGACAGAGGCGGGCCGCAGGGGCCGGAGGGTCGCGCACAGAGCCGGCGCAATTCCTCGCACCCACCACCGCAGCCCCGAGCCACTTACATTGGCAGGGGGATCCTTGTCCTCCTTGTGGCACGCCCGGACGGTTTGCGGCCTGGGAGGGCAGGCCACCGGGCCAGAGCGGCGGGCGAGGTGGGCAAGCCTACCCCAGGCGCCTCTCGAGGAGGCTGTCGCCATTGCTAGATGGCGGAAGACCGCGGGCCCGGCCCAGGCAACCGCACACGCCCCGCGCACCGCTTCAATGCAGTGCAACGCATTCCGCACTTGCTCGGCCCTCAGCCCCAATCGAGCATGCCTTGGCTGGGCAAGCCCGTCCAACGTTGACGGGAAGCCGTCTGCTCACCGTGATACGCGCCGAGAACACGCAGGGGCCGGGCGGCTTGAAAGAGCAGCGGCTAAAAGACTTGGCCGTGCTCGCAACGCCATGGGAGTCCGCGAGCCCTAGCTGCACACGTCCTAGGCTAGCCTTCGCTGCGTGTTGGGTCAGGGCTTGGCTACTCAGCGTCCAGGCTCTGGCACGTTTACACTGTGTACTAAAACGTCGTGGCCGTTCACGGCTTGCACTTCGTACCTGGCTTGCGGCGCAGCGCGTTAGACTTAGGTGGGCGCAGTCTTCTTTCTATTGCCCGAACGGCTGAGTCTTGTCCGACTCAGAATTCCTCGACAGGATTTCCACGGACCGGCCGTGACACGGCAGGCGTGGACGCCCATCGCGCGCCCTACGTGGCCGCGCGCCCCTGCGCGCAACGCGCGCCACCCCGCGCCCAGTGCCCAGTGCTTCGGCATGTATGCACGGAAGTTGGCCTCCAGTCCTCGGTGGGACCCCAGAGGGCTGCACGGCGGCTGAACGCCGTGGCTATGGCGCCCCCTGACTCGGACAGCAGGGCCCCTGCCCGGGACACGTACCGCACGGTGCGTTGTGCTGTGCTGACACGCCCGTGGTGCGCACCTGCCTTAGGAATGACGCGTTGCAGGGTTGCGGCCAGCGGGCAGACGAGCTGCCGGCCCCACATGAGGGGGAAAGAGTCAACTTCCCCCGAGGCCCGAGCCCAGGCGCTCCCTAGAGGAGAGTCACACACCTTAGCCTCTCCGCGGCAAGTGTGGTGGGCATGCACCGTGCCAGCACGCCGCTGGCATGAGTGGGCGTGCAAGAGTTTACACGGGCTAGTGTACGGCGCCGGCGGCGCGTTCGTACGGTTATGCACCGCGTTGGGGGGGCCCTAACGGAGCGTGTTCCCCCGGGGGGGCCAGATCCCCTGACTGCTTTTTGCGTACCAGTACGCTGCCGTACGGTTTCGGCAGATCTCGCTTGCATGGGAGCTCCCCCCACACTCACACCATACGCCAGACGCCGTACGCCTGCTCCCAACGCCACTCACCGCTCACCGCTTGAAAGCCCTTGGCGCCTGCCCCCATCAGCCTTTGTCAATGTCTCATTTTCTCTCTCTCTCTCTCTCTCTCTCTCTTGCACCCTTGCCCCCCCCCCCCCATCCGCCTCTCCTCCTACCCCCGCTCCCGCCAAACCCTACGGCTCGGCCTGCCCCGGCCCCTCATCCCCCTCCCCGGCCTCGTCTTCGGAGGAAGACGAATCGTCGCCCGGCTGCACCCATTCCGCCCCCATGCGGACCCGATCGACCACACACTCCGCCGCCAGCCGTACCATGAGCCCGCCAGCCGCCGCCACGGCGGGCGCCACCAGTGGCAGCACCGGATCCAGGAACTGGACGTTGCTCGTCCAGTGGCCGTAGTACGTGCTGCTGGATCCGGGCTGCGTCGAGATCCAGCCACCCGATCCGCAATCCGCCTCGAACCAGTACACAACGCAGTTGGCGGAACCTGGCCCCGCCGCCTCTCCCTCCGCCACCCCAACTGCCCCCTGATCTGGGCCTCCGTACGGCAGATCCGGCAGGACATCTCCCGTGGGGCCGCATCGTGGGAAGCGAACGGCGGGGGGCGTGGGGGCGCAGGGCTCGGCGTCGGCGGCGGCGCGGAAGGCCCTCGGCAGCGGCCGCGATCCAAGATCCAGCGCCGCCACCGCCGCCGGCTCCGACAGCAGCACCATGTCGGGCACGCGCAGCACGTCCAGCTCGGCCTGCGTACGGCATATACGACAGGGCACGGCGCGGCGCCGTACGGCGTTGGTGAGGAGACACACGGCGGTCCGGCGGGTACGGGTACGAGTGCGTGTTCGGGGTACGGGGCAAGGGACATGCCAGAGCAGGAACGCAAGGGAGCGGGAGGTGCAAGGTGTACGGCACACCGTACGGCATCAGTCAGACACAGTGGCGCATTACGTGGGGCCCACCTTCCAGGGGACCCACGGCTGCAGCGCCGCCGCGGCCGCCGCGGGCAGCAGTCGGGCCAGGCGCTCCAGGGCCTGACGGAACACCCTTTCGGCGCCGGGCCCCGCCGGGCCCCCGCTGGGCCCACCCGCCTCCGCGACCGCGGCCGGGACCGGGGCCAGGGCCGGCAGCGGCGGTGGGGGCCGGACTGCCCGCATCCGGGCGTGCAGCATGTCGGACCTGCCGCAGGGTGAGGGTTTATGCTGGGTGTACCAACTGTACCAACTGTACGGCGGACATACAAGGTTGAGGTACGGACCGGTCGTACCTGGCGAGCGCCGCCACGATTCGGAAGGCCGAGGGCAGGAACAGCGCGTCCGGTGCGGCCAGGGAGTCCT
This sequence comes from Edaphochlamys debaryana, assembly GCA_016858145.1. Taxonomy (NCBI): domain Eukaryota; kingdom Viridiplantae; phylum Chlorophyta; class Chlorophyceae; order Chlamydomonadales; genus Edaphochlamys; species Edaphochlamys debaryana. The sequence goes on along the minus strand of JAEHOE010000108.1, from coordinate 441,558 downwards.
GGGGGTGGCAGGGGAGGGGAGGGGAGGGGAGGGGAGGGGAGGGGAGGGGAGGGGGAGCGGAGGGGGAGCGGAGGGAAGAGGCAAGGGGGGGGTGAGGTGGGATGGGGGGCGCAGCGTTTCAAGCAATCCCACGACTTTTAGGGCCAGCAGTCCGGTCCGGTCCGGTCCGGACCCGTGTCCGGTCCGGTTCGGAGTCCGGTTCGGGATCCGGTCCGGTCTCACCTGCACCTGGGCCATGGTGGGCAAGATGTGCTCCGACAGTGGGTCGGTGCCGAAGATCTCGTGCACCACCAGACCCGCGCGTCGGGGCAGGAGCACGGCGGAGGAGGCGGAGGGGGAGGACGAGGCGATGGGGGTGGGGTTGGTGAGGGTGGAGGAGGTGGGGGCGGAGGAGGCGGGGGCTGGGTCGGCAGCCTCCGGCTGGGCACCTTGCCCTGCGGCGTTAGACGGTGGCTGGTCGGGGGTCTCGGGTGCGACTCGCAGGTCCTTGCTGTGCACCTGGGGAGGGGGGAGGGGGGTCGGGGAGCGGGGACCGAGCAGGGCGTGGGCAGGTGTTTGGAGGGTAGACAGCAGGTGGATGGGGAGCGCACAACACCGCGGCATCCCCCGTCCGTGACCTGACCCTGCTCTCCCTGCGCCGGCCCTGTCTGATGTGCAGATACATTGGCACCACACAGGCCCCGCTCGCAGACGCGGACACTGCCCCGCACCTGCACGGATCTGACGGCGTCGCTCAGGCCGTTGGCGGCCGTCACTGCGCCCGCCGCCACCGCCAGAGCCAGCTCGCGCTCGCAGCCTGCAGGGGCGGGCCAGGGGGCCAGGGGTCAGGGTCCATGGTAGAACAGTATCGGTTAGAGTATGATTAGAGTATGCTTAGATGACCTGGGCCAGCTCCCGCTCGCAGCCTGCAGCAGCAGAACAGAGTCCGGGGGGCAGGGGCCAGGCATGGGGGGCATGAGGAGTCTCACAGAGCAGCCAGAGAGCGAACGAGGCGGCAGCGCCGGGGCAGGGGCCCGGGGCCAGGGGTTAGGGTCCAGCGAGTATGGAGTAGGGGCTAAGTGGGTTATGCCGACACAAATGCTCTCGCTCTCATTCTTCTACCCAACAAACGCCCCTAGGTAGTAACACGCGCCCCCTACTCACCAATGGCCTTGTCCGCCCCCGCCCGTGCCGCCATCATGCTGAGCAGCCCCGTGCCGCTGCCCACGTCCAGCACCAGCATGGGGGCGCCGGGGTGCCGGGCCTGGGGGCCGGGGGGGGAAGAGGGGGGGAGGCTAGGGTTTGACACGCTGAGTCAGCAGAGCCCCGTGCCGCTGCGGGCCGGAGAGGGTGGAGGGCCGGAGATGGTGCGGGGGCTTGGGAAGGAGGCGGCAGAGCTTGCGAGCGCTCTTCCAGCGACTGAAGGATAGACGCTGGCCACCTACCATCCTTCGGATGCTGGTAACCCAACGAACCGGTATCTCTTCAGGGACCTCCCCCCATGCCCAGACTTTGCTTCACGCCGCGAAGGCAGCTCCCAGCCAAGTCGCCTCTACATGTCAACCCACCTTGGCCTCAGCAACTGCCGCCTCGATGCCCGCCCGGTACGACTGCGTGCGGATGCGGTCGTTCAGCATGGACATGTGGTACGGCAGGATCAGTCCAGATCCAGATCCCGTTGCCTGCCCCGTAGCCTCCTGCTTCCCGGCCTCGCCCGCGGCGGCGCCGCCCTCCTCATTGCCGCCGCCATCGTCGTCGGAGGAAGATGAAGAGTCGCGGCCCAGGGGCTCTCCGGCGGGCAGAAGCTCGCCCTCCGGCAGGGGCTCACCGGGGGGCAGGCCGCTGCTGACGTCAGCGGTGGCGACGGCGGACGGAGGGCCCTGTACGGCAGCAGGGGAGGGAGCGGCGGACCCCGGGTGTTGGTTGGAGCGGCAGGCCCACGTCCCACGTCCCGCATCCATCGGGTGGACGGCAGACCCCGCCCGGCGAGGCGCCGCCCTTGCATGCGAGATCAAGATCCAGATCCAAGGCCCCGCACCTGTACGGCGGATAGGTCCTCGTCATACTCCACCCGTACCTCCGAGCCGCCGCCTGACAGGGTCACCTGCGAGGGCACAGGTAATAGGCAGGGGCTGAAGCTGCAGGCACCATGGGTTTGCCGCTCAGAGTCAACGGTCAACGGTCAACGGCCAACGGTCCCCGCTATCGGTACTCCAGACACGCGTGAGAAGGAGCAGGGGAAGCTCAGTGTCAAGCAGGGGAAGTGTGAAGCTGCCGAGGGAGCGCTGGTCCCGCACCGACTGTCCCCCGGCTCCAGGGCGGGTCCATCGACGCGTGCCAAAACACACGCATCTCCTCCCACCCCCCTCCGCCCCCACCTGCAGCGCCAGCCGCGCCCCCGGCTCCAGGGCGCATCACCCCCGCGTCAAAACACACGCCCCCCCTCCCACCCCCCTCTGCCCCCACCTGCAGCGCCCCCAGCTCCAGGGCGGGTCCCCGCCGCGTGTCAAACACACGAATCTCCTCCCACCCCCCTCCGCCCCCACCTGCAGCGCCAGCCGCGCCCCCGGCTCCAGGGCGGGTCGTGCGGACAGGTACTGCACCCGCTGCCACACGTGGGGACACAGCACGGGTGGGTCGCAGCGGCCCTGTGGGGTGGGATGGGGATGGGGGTGGGGGGAGGGGTGGAGGGTGGGTGGGTGGGTGGGGTGGGTGCCAGAACGCTTACAGGCGATCAGGGTCATGGGATTGATCAGCATCTGTTGGGATTGGGACTGTTGAGGGGTGGCGGAGGGCAGGGGGTTGAGGGCTCCGTACCTGCAGCTCGTGCGGCGCGTACGACACCCACACCCCCGGCGCCAGCTCGTACTCGGTCCACGTGATCACACAATCCGCTCGTCCAGATCTCGTGGCGGTTACGATGACGTCATGCCGCCGTACACGCCCCGTGACCGTGTGGGGCGCCTCGAGCAGCTCTCGCGCCGTGATGTCTATGGTTATGGGATGGGAGGGGGGCGGGGACAAGGGAAGAGGGGGGAAAGGAAGGGGTGCGTGGCGTTCAGGCGACCGTTTGGCGGATTGGCGCCCGCAGCCCCTTGATAGTACAGTTATCAATAGCTCGTCACTGGACATAATCATCCTAACCATTCCTCCACCTCGGCAACCAATAACGCTCCCAGCCTGAGCCCGCCCCCCTGTCTCGAGCCCGCTACGCAGCCCCTCCCCCTCACCCGGCAGCAGGGGGTGGAGCAAAGGGGACCCAAAGGGGCCGTGCCGATGTTCGTACGGAGCAATCCTAGTATCCCAATCCCACCGCCATGCCACCTGCCCCCATCCCTCACCGGGCAGTAGGGGGAAGGGCTCCGACAGGAGGGCGTAGCGGAACGCCGACACCTGCATGCGTAGGAGGGAACGAGGGAGGGGGGGGGAAGAGGGCGTTTGAAGGGATGGGCAACTTGGAGGGGTGGCTCGACGCATCTGCCGGCGGCACGCTTTGCAGCACGCAACACTCACCGCAACTCCTGCCGCCCCCCCACCCCCCTCAGCCCGCCGGCCTTCCGCACTTGGCCCGCCGGCCCCCTTCCCCACGCACTGACAACAAACGGCCCCCCATCCATAGCCCCACCGCTGACCCCCTACCCGTTGTACCTGCATGCTCCGGGCGGGCCGCCACAGGAGCTCGTTCACGGGGCCTGGGGGTGCGAATGCGGGATTGAGATTCAATGGCGTTGTGAGGTGTTCGGAGACTGTAATGAGCAATGAGTGGGAGGCGACGGCTGACGGGTGCGGGTGTTAACGGGAGTGCACGGGGTGTGCGATGTGCGGCCTCAAGCACCCACGCAGCTCCACATGTACGGCAAACTGTAAGACAATTGTACGACAGTCGAGCGGTCAGGGCCCGGCGGCGCCACCTACCGTAGTCCAGTCCTCGGCTGTCCTCCCTCATCCAGTCTAGCTGGACCTGAGAGGGGGGGGGGGGGGCCGAGAGGCGAAGGGGTAGGAAGAAGGAGGGGAGGCAGGTTGTCCGGGGCGTGACAACCAAGGCCCTACCCAGCCTCGACACAGTCCCTTGAGCCCCCCCCCCTCTCTCCACCCCCTTTCTGCCCTTCGCCCCTCCCTGCCCCCCTCCCCCTCCCCCCCCAGCCCCCCACCTCGTTCATAGCCCTCAGGTCCTCACTCGCCGCCAGGGCCCCCACCAGCCGGGCCCGGGAGGGGCACAGCAGCGCACCGGGGGCCAGGCGGGGGCGGGCCTGCGGAGGGGTTGGTGGGGGTGGGGGTGGGGGTTGGTGGGGGAGGGGCTGGGCCAGTTCGACTTCAGCGGATGCGCGTTGCCTTGGGGCCGGGCGGGGGGGAGCAGCCATACAGACTCCAGTTCGGGAGGAGTGGGGGTACGGGCGGAAGGGGCGCGTGTGGGGCAGTGTGAGTTGCATGGCTAGGGCACAGACCTCGGCAGCCCAGCACAGCCCAACAAAGGCAAGGCAGGGGTTGCACCTGGCACCTCCTCACTCAACACAGCTTGGCTGCTCGCCCCGGCCCCACCTGGGCCAGTGCGGCCGCCCACTCCGGCAGCGCCAGGCGAGAACCCACCACCCCCGCCGCCACAAACATATCCAGCGGCGGCACGCCTGCCGCCGCCGCCGCCGCCCCTGCCACCGCCTCCGCTGCTCCCACGCCCGCGCTCCCCTGGGAGCCCTCGCCAGACGCGCCGTCGGCAGCGGCGGTGGCAGGGGCGGCGGCGGCGGCGGCGGCGCCGGCAGGCCAGCCGTTGACCACCTCCATCTCCGCCGCCGGCACGCCCGTCGCCGCCGCCATCTGCGCCCCGAGCGTACGGCACAGCTCGTCCCCGTGGACCCACGTGACAGACACGGGCGCGGGCACCGCCGCCGCCACGTCCGCCGCCGCTGGAGCAGCCGCCGCCGCCGCCGCCGCCGCCGCGTGGGCCTTTAGTAAGCCGTGCAGGGCCAGTGCCTGCAGTCCGATGCCGCCACACACTGCCACCCGCAGCTGCCGGCCAGCGGCCCCCGCCCCTGCCCCTTCCGTCGCCGCAGCGGCGCCGGCAGCAGGGCTGGCGGCGGCGGCGGCGGCGGCAGGCTCCGACGGCGCCGCCAGCTGTGCCGCCAGGGCGCCCAGGGCCTCGCCCCACCGCTGGGCCAGGTGGGGGTCCTGCGAGGGGTCAGGGGAGGGCCAGGGAAGGTAAGGGAGAGGGTGGTGGCGGCATGGGTCCTTGCGCCTCCATCTCTCTCCTCGGAATCCCATACCCATCCCCAATGCGCTCTCCCGCCGCCCCTCCTCCCCCGTTTACCCCTCCGGCCCCACCCCCCGGCCCCACCTGCAGCTCCGGCAGCCAGTCCCGCGGCAGCACAAACCTTCTCCCCGCCGGCGAAATCGGCACGCCAAACACACCTTTCCCCCCCTTTCCCCCCCTTTCCCGCCCCACCTGCAGCTCCGGCAGCCAGTCCCGCGGCAGCACCTTCTCGGCGCACAGCACCATGTTGTCCTTGGCAACCGGGAGCAGGTTGGCGGGCTGACAGGGGGGGAGCACGTGGGTGGGGGGGAATGGGTTGTGGGGGTAGGGGGGGTGAGGGGGACTGAGGGGGAGCAGCGAAGCAAAGGACCGTGTTGTCTTTGGCCACGGGGAGCAGGTTGGCGGGCTGGGGGATAAGCGGGCTGCGGGAGGTTGCATTTAGGAAGGGGCGGGTGGGGCAGTGCTGCCTGCAAGCCCGGCTTTCGGCATTGGTGGAGGGGGGCGAAGGGGGCAGGGGCTAGTGGGAAAGCAGCCACCATTCAAGCCCGGTCACCACGCCCCGGGGGCTGCCGTAGTTGGAGGGCGAGGGGGGTCGGGGAGCAGCAGCTCAGCACCGCACTCAGCCCTTGCGCAACACGATCTGCCCGCCCCACCCCGCCCCCCCGCTCACAGGCTACGCTTCACAGGCATTTTGCATCGGCCCACAAAATGCGATGCCACGACTCCGCGGCACTTCGCCCCACGAACTGACCCCAACCCCAACCCCAACCCCAGGCTTATTCGCCCCCCGCTCACCGCCCCCCGCTGGCTGCTGGCCAGGCTGGCAGCACGGCTGTAGCACATGGCCGCGTGGTCATGGGAGCCCTGGGGTGGGTGGGGGGTGGGGGGTTTAGGGAAGGGATGGGGTGGGGGTCAGGGAGCGCGGTGCGGCAGACACAGGGCCCTGGGTGAGGAGAGCGGGTGAGAGAGGGGTGCGGACGAGAGGCATAACCTGGGGGGTTGGGGGGTGGGGGGGACTCAGGAGCGCATGAGCGCTGTGTGTGTGATGCCCACGTCCACGGCCCGCCCCTCCCCTTGTACCCCTGATGGACCCCTAGCAGCGTCCGCGCCTTGGGCCCCTGCCGCTCCTCTCACCACCGTCTGCTGAGGGCCCAGGCCCTAGCCCAAGCCCTAGCCCAAGCTCGAGCTCATGCGCACAACAAGACACACCTTGAGCAGGTGGGCCCGGCCTAGGCTGAACCACGCGAGCGTGTGGTTGGGCGCTTTGGTGAGGACACCGCCGAGGATGGTGCGGGCCTGGTCAACCTGCACCGTGTGCGTCGACACACACACACACACACGGTCGCTTACAAACGGAGACTCAGCAATACAGAAGCAGAGGTCGCGGTTGCGATGGTGAGCTGCACCCGGGTGGGCTCGGGCTGGCCAGAGCCGCCGCGACTCACCTTGCCGCGCTCCAGCGCCTGGCGACCGATCTGCACCATCACGTCCAGCGCGTCCGCGTTGGTGAGGTTGTTCATCGTTTCAGACACTCTAAGCAGTAGCAGTCATCGGGTGGCCCGCACAGTCCAGCGCAGGTCGTGCAGAAATCGGGCTGAATTGCGAAAGCTGCGTGGGGCGTGTAACACCTTCGCTTGAAAAGTTTGTGTAGATTGTGTAGCAAGGTGTCAGACGCAGTAAGCGGGCCGAGCCGAACGCGATGCTGGACATGATGGGCCGCGACGGAAAGCGAGCTGGGTCGCCTCGTCGCGCTGCTCCTTCGCCGCGCGCCTGCAGCTCCCTGCCATTTCCAATCCTAACCTGGAAGGCGTCTCACTACAGCGGCGGGAGACGATGCCCGCAGCGACGCCTGCAGGTCGTGCGAGCGGCGCGCCCCACCCCGCCCTCCGCCCCTTTGGGCACGGGAGCTCGGGCCGGGCCACCCCCCGACCTGCGCTCACGCTGGATGCCAGACCAACCCACCTTCGTTATACCAGAGGGCTGGGCTCCAGGTGCGCATGCCACAGCAGCAATAGCAACAGGAAGCCCTGTCTGTCCCCTTCCTTTCCCTGGCCACTTGAGCCCCCCCGTCCGCCCTGCGCCCCCCTCCCCGCCGCAGCCAGCCCCTCCCCCTCCGACGAGGACTGGGCCTCCCGGGAACCCAACCCCGTGTTCGTACAATACGGCGGTGCATATCTGTCGTACGAGGAGGTGGAGGGCCTCATGGAGCTGGTGAGTACCACAGCGGGACTGGCGGGCACACGGCCCCTGCCACTCAAGGCAATCAGATCCCCCCGACACAAAGGAACTGCCAGGCTGTCTCTGCCCGCTCAGTTGTTAGGGCCGGAGCGCATTGAGCGGTACGGCAAGGCACGCAAGGGCCCCATGTCCCGCAACCACCGCGCTGTCAGCCCCTTAATTAAAGGAAGTCCGTCGTCCTTTATGTCGGCGCAGGTGGCCCTGGACATGAGCCGGGAGGACTTCCGCAACGCAGACGAGGTCGTGTGGGCGTACGACTACGTGCCGTACGACCAGCACGGCGGCGGTACGGCAGCTGGCAGTACGACAGCTGGTAGTACGGCAGCTGGCGCAGGGTCGGCGGGCGAGCCGGCCGGCGGCGCGGCCGCGGGCAGAGGTGTGGGCGAGATGCGCCTGGTGGGGTTCGCATCTGCTGACACCGGCCCGCTGCCGACGGCCGCTGGCGCTGGCGGCAGCAGCAGCAGCAGTGGCAGTAGCAGCAGCAAGGGGACACGTCCCGGAGCCCCCAGCAACAACACCAGGGCCAAGGGCAAGGCCAGCCGCCGGGGCCGGAGCCTGGTGGCCCCGGCAGCAGCAGCAGCAGCCGCGATGCCTGTGGCCAGCACCCCGGCCGCTCCGCCCCAAGCCCTAGCCCAAGCCAACCAGACAACGGCCAGCACCACCGCCTTCCCCGCCTCCGCCCTTCGTGCCTCCTCCCTTCCCGGCCCCGGCCCCACCTGCAACCCCACCCCCGTCCCCACCCCCACGGCGACCGTGTGGTTTGTAGCGGTGCACCCCTCCCTCCGCCGCACGGGCCTGGGCCGGGCGCTGCTGCAGCGACTGGCGGGGGGGCTGGCGGCGCGGGGGTACGGGCGGGTGACGCTGCGGGCCACCAGCAAGGCGGCGGCCTTCTATGACCGCCTGGGCCTCGAGAGGTGGGCCCGGGTTGGGCCTGGTTGGGGGCCTGGGTGGGGCCCCGGGTGGGGCCTGGTGGGTCGGGGCCTGGTAGGGGCCCCGGTGGTCCGGGTGGGCTTCGGGGGCGGGGTCTGATGCCATCAGTGATGGGGAGGGATGGGAAGGCGTGGGGACCGAAGTCTTCCCCACGCCCGTCGCCCCCGTACTCCCGCCCCTCTCCTTCTGCCCTGGCGCTCCCTTAACCCCCACCCCGGCGCCTCACCACAGGAGCCCCCAGGCCCCCCTCTTCAAGGGCCTCCCCGGCCAGGCACAGCCGCTGCCGTGAGGGCAGCACTGCCGGCCCACCTCGAGGCGGCCCCTCCCAGCGTCCCTGGTGCCCCAACCAGCACCCCTGGACACGCCAATGGGTGTGGCCGCCGGTGATTAACTGCCTGTTTTGACACGCGTCACCGCACGTCAGACAACATGGAAGGAGTCTCTGATCCTGCGTCTCTGAAAACGCGGACGTCCCCGTCAATGTGCGCTCCGATGTGCTCTTCGGTGGCTGACTGCGGGACCACCACGGTGGCCTTTGCCCAACACAATGCCTTCGCTGCCTGTAACCTGTCGTCCGTCCTGACCTTGACGGTAAGGCGGCGGTGGGAGGGCAGGGCCACGCACTGAGAAGGCGGGGCCCAGCAGTGGGAGGGCAGGGCCCGGCGGGCTGGCGGTGGGAGGGCAGAGCCACAGGTCGCTGGGCCCGTGGGGATTGGGTGGCTGGGGAGTGGCCGTGTGGGGACAATGGACACGTGGGTGTTGGGCTCGGGGCCAAGGGCATACCTTGCGGGCAGCCGGGCAGTGGGCATACCCACGCCTGGGTAGGAGCTGGCCTCCCCCCATTTGCCAAGCCCCGTCTAGTCTGCTCGACTAGACTAGTAAGCCCAACAATTATCGGCTACGTAGCCTTCGAAGTCTGCTAGAAGAAGGCTTGTATATGGACAAGAAGGCCGCGTGTCTAGTCCCAGGCTGAATCTTATTCATCCCTCGTCCCTTGCCCGGCGCCGCGTGCTGCTGCAGGCCGCCCAGCGGGGCAGCGCCCAGCTGCCAGCAGCTACCTGCGTTGCCGCGACAGCCTGGCCTGGCCTGGGCTTCCGTCGTCTCCGTTGGCTTTGGCTCACCTTACATGGGCTGACGCCATGAGCGACTGCCGCGGGGCGCTCGAGGTGAGGCTTGCCCGGGGGGAGGCACACGCCCAGGGTACTGGCTCGGGGTACCGGCTCGAGGTGATTACGGTATACCGTAGACAACGGGTCGTCGGGGCGTAGTGCCGTGGAGTCGTGGCATCGCATTTCGTAGGCCGATGCAAAATGCCTGTGAAGCGTAGCCGCCCATGAACGGGGTGCCCTCCTCGGGTTCGTGGAGTACCGGCTCGGGGTACGGACCACAGGTAGACGTTCGGTGACGCGGTGGTGAGGGGGGCGACGGCAGGGGGGGAAGAGCAGCGAGGGGAGGGGACACGTGGCGAGGGGCCGGGCGGATGGAAGATGGCGGATGGCGTTGAGCCGTGCCCACCCGGCTGACACGCCCGGTCCTGCGCCTGCCCCCGATCCCCCCCCTCCTCCCTCCCCCGCCGTGCAGTCACGGCAGAGCGAGGACTGCCCCGCCCGACCTTGGCACGGCCCGCTGGGGTGTTGGAGAAGACTACTGGGAACCGGTGGGAACCGGTGGACACGTGCGGGGGGGATGCAGGACGGTTCGACAGCTGGGACTCCTGGGGTAGGAGGCGGGCGGGGTCCAGACCCCCCGTGACATGAAGCGGAGAAGAGCAGCGGGCAGGTTCGTGAGCTGACTGTTGGGGTACTGTGCACTGCGGCTGTGTTGCCGATACCATTGATGTAAAGGCTCGCGTGTTGGTGTACACCAGCCTGCATTAAGAATACGGTGTTGGACCTTTTGGCTCTCGGGTTGGCCAGGGGGAATGGGAAAAGGGGACGAGGTTACGTGATAAGCAAGGCCGGCCAGGGGCCGGCCGGCGGTGGCATGAGGTGGCCGTGGTCAGCCCAAACTCTGCGCATGCGGCGTTCGTGGAGGAGCGCCACAATCGGCACACTGTGAGCAGGCGGGAGCACTTGGTTACTTGGTTGTAAGGTCAAAGCTCCGATGCACACGCAGGCATGTCCCTGCCAGTCGGTGGCGCTCTCGCTCAACCCCTACCCTTGTGGAGGCGGTTCCTGCTGTAACCATCGCATCCTGCCAGCGTGTGCACGGAGCGGCAAGCAGGGGCGAGAGACACAGGCCGATGCGGTGGGGAATGACGGTGTGAAGGGCACAAGCTGCGGAGACACATCAAGCAGCAGAGTTCAAGGAGCAGGTTAGCGGTACAAGTGTGGCTGATGCAGGCAGATGGGGGATGGACGTGGACATGCAGCCTCAGCAGCCCCTGTGCGATCACGTGTGCGTGCAACGGTATGCACGGAGCGGCACAGCGATGCAGCGCAACGCACAGGGACGGAGCACAGGGACGGAGCACAGGATGCGATGGTTACAGCAGGAACCGCCTCCAGAAGGGGAGGGGTTGAGCGAAAGCGCCACCTACTGCACAGGGACGGAGCAAAGATACAGATACAGTTACATACGCGATGACCCAACCCGCATGCTCCGTTAGGGCCAGAGTTGAGGTCACGCAAGCGCAAGAGAGCTACCCCGTAGGGCCGAAGTCGAACTGCTTCCACGCACCGGCCTCCAGAAACTCGATCTGCACACCCTTGCGCCACCAGCCCGTCAAACACCTCCTGCCGCTCCCTGCGCAGGCGGCAGCCTAGCACAGTGAGGTAGGGGGCCACCACCACTCCGCACCACCTCAGCACAGCCTGAGCCTCCCGAAGGAACAGCTGGTGCTGGCGGGGGTGCAGCACAGGGACGGAGCACAGGGACGGAGCACAGGGACGGAGCACAGGGCGACCTACGGCTGCAGCCCTGAAAGCAGGGGCGTGAGACACAGGCTGATGCGGTGGGGGGTGACGGAGTAAAGGCTGAAGGGCACAAGCCGCGGAGACACGTCGAGCAGCGGAACTCAAGGAGCAGGTGGCGGGCGGACGAAGACAATGTGCGGCAGGCGAGCTGAGGGTTACAGAGCAGGGCACAAGGCGCAGAGGCAAGAGGCTGGCTGGTACTGGGCTGATGAGGGCTGGTGGCGTAAAGGCATGGAGTGGTACGTGGCCACGCAGGGCAACGGACGGGTGAAGGTACCCTGCGACTGCCGCGAGTGAACACAGGCTAGTCAGGAATGGAAGGCTAATAGAGAGTAGGGCACAAGGCGCAGAGACATGAGGCTGGCTAGTCCTGTCGAGCAAGTGTAGGTGGGGTGAAGGGATGAAGATGGGCACGAGGCACGAGGTATCTTCGCACAGTCGTGTATCGTTACACGGGAGCCAGGCAGTCGCAGCGCTCTCAGGGTTCAAGTTTCGGCACGCCGGCACCGCCGGACGGCCTACCACGCAAACAGTGCGTTTCCGACCAAACACCTAAATCCGGCCAATGATGAATGTAGCTTAAGGGGACGGGGTGGGGAGGCTGCGCATTTCTTCGAAAGAATGGCCCTCGTTGTCATAAGGTAGCTTGGGAGCGGTCGATGCTCCCAAAGATCCGAAACCTTGCCACGTGACCAAACACACACCAGCGACATGCCGTAACCGGGCCCGCGCGCGCGCCGCCAAAGGGAACGCCCCATCATCCGCAAAAGGAAGGCGCCCAAGGGACACATACGCGCGCACGGACCCCACGTGAGCCAGCACAAACCAGCAAACAGCGTGTGCCGGGTCGGACCCCAATTGGGAAGGCCGCCGGTGGGTTTGCTGCAGAGCCAGAACTGGAGACAGAAGCCGGGAAGCGGGGAAGCTCTGGAAAGCAAACGCCGCGTGCACAGGCAAACCGCCGTCAGGCGGCAGCCCAAGTGTGTTCACCTGTGCACACGCGTGCGAGCGCGGAAGCCAACAAAATCAGCCGGAAAGCCCAACCATCATAACACGCGGAGACGAACGCAAACTGCATGCCGCAAGCAACCAACTGCGGGCGTATAGGATCTGCCCTTTGCTGCAGTGTCATCTTCAAGCGAGGCGTTCACAAATCAAACTGACGTTGTGTTGCCCAACAACAAGGAACCGCAAAGCACCGTAAAGCACCGAAACCCTGTACAATGCCGCACTGACCCCTGCTAAAGCAGGGGCTAACGCAACGGCACTCCGAACGAGAGCCGCGCAGCGGCAGGGGAAACATAAGTCGCTTTCCAAGCATGCTGAAACCTCGTGTGCCCGTAAACGCATCTCGACGGGTTCAACCCCGCACAAAGTTGCACATGCAGACCACGCCCAAATCCATACCAACTTGACGCACTTGCACTATCCTGGCTCACACAATGACGGGCCCTTGGATCTAGTAGCCGCCGGCGTCGCCACCGTAGCCACCGCCACCGTAGCCGCCACCGCCATAGCCACCGCCGCCACGGCCACCGCCACCGTAGCCACCGCCGCCGTAGCCACCGCCTGGAGAGCACACGCGGGACGAAGAGAAGCAGAGGTCAGTGTTGATGTACAACAGAAAGGACGGCAGCGTAGAGTACATTGGTTTAGGTACAGCAAAGCGAACTACTGCTTGATGAGGGTACAGCGGGGCAAAGTACTGCTTGTTAATCCGCATGGGATCTTGCGCTCGGGCTACCACTCACGGTGTTTACCACGACTCACCGCGGCCGCCACCACCGTAGCCACCGCCGCCGCGGCCACCGCCGTAGCCGCCGCCGTAGCCACCTGCGTGCAAGATAAGAAGGGTCAAGTCAGCAGGGTGAAGGCACACGCCGACCAAGGGCGCGGAGGTACAGAGCTGCAAGGTACGGAGCTGATTCTTGACTGGCTTACCGTCGCCACCGCCACCGTAGCCGCCACCGCCGTAGCCACCACGGCCACCGCCGCGGCCGCCACCGTAGCCGCCACCGCGGCCACCTGCGAGGAGGAGGGGAAGGGGGAGGGATAAGACGAAACGACCAAGGGGAAAACTGCTGCTTGAGACGCGCGTTTCGAGCAACAGCGACACTCGCACAAGTGAGTCCATACACATGGACAGTATAGGCAAGGCAATCGATATATGTGGAAGCGGAAGTCACGGTCCCGTCGCGGCTCGCGAGATGCATCTCAGATCCGACCCTACGGAACGCTAAGACTCACCCGGCGGGCGCTCGCCCAGGGGCGTGGCCTCGTTCACGCGGATGGTGCTGCGGGGCGAAAACAGGCAGGCCAGATAAGCAAGCCTGTTCCGAAACGAGGCGGCGTGCTCATGCCAAAAGAACTCACCGGCCCATGAACTCGGTGCCGTCGCACTCAGCGCAGGCGTTCTTGGCAGCGGTAGACTCGAGGGTCACGAAGCCGAAGCCGCGGCTGCGGCCGGTCTCGCGGTCGGTGGCAACGAAGGCATCCTCGACGTTGCCGAACTTGGAGAAAAGCTGGGTCAGGTCGTCGGCACGGGTGTCCCACGACAGGTTGCCTGCAAGTCGACAGCCAATGCGGGGTCAGGGCGCGGGAAATATGAAGATGGCGCCGCCTCGGGCCAAGATGCGCGCCAAACGCGGCCCGGGTTTCGGCCACTGCCCTCAAGCCCTGCTCACCGACGTAAAGCTTCGTCGACATTTTTGACCGGCTTTCTGGACCTGAAGAGTAGGCCCGCAGAAGCGACGGCCGGGGGAGACAGAGACTAGGCGAAGCACGCCTAACGGAAGCAGAGACCAGACCAGACAACCGGAAAGCTATTGACATGCAAGGGAGTATGCGAAAGAAATGGCGGCGGGCCAGCATAAGTGCCCCGCGCGAAAAATACGACCCATCGCGCGCCGAGATACAATCCGGCTGCATCCTAGGCGCGCCGAAACAGCCCGGCGGCGCCGCAGTCCGCGACCGTAGGGATAGGGTGTCGCTCAGGTTGCGGGGCTGGTGTTTTCGGGAGGACGTGAGCTCCGACCTGGCCGGATCACATGGCGGTCAGCTTTGACTGACGGCCCGACGAGAGCACGCCGAGTGTCGCCACTGGCTGGAGTTGATGTCGACACATGCCCGCTAAGAGGAGTGCCCTTCGCGGACGTATGGCCTGGGGGTTTTGCGCGGCATCTGCGTCACCCCGCGACGCGGCGCGGCCAGGAGCGTTGTATGCAATGCAGAATTCAGTAGAGAAGCCTGAGCTGATTACAATGAGGCGCAAGCGGGGTGCGGTTGCGGCACTCGAATATGTCGGAGGGCCGACGTCGAAGGCCCCTCAGCTCCGCAGCTCCGGGCCGTCCGGTTACGCTCTTGCCCCGGCCGCTGGCTCGGTTACCCCTGCGGCTTTGGACGCCAGCGTGGTTCCTTGGGCCTCGGACCTTGAAATGCTGGGGTAGCTGACCCTGAGGAAGCGGCACGCTCAGTGACCCCCCTCCCTCACAAAAACTAATTCCTTACCCGCTTCGACCAGGTTTGACCAGAGTTCTCGGTCACGTCTCTCTTCTACGGGTCCTTGCCGTGACTTTTCCCAAGGAGCTAGAAGGCAACTCGCTCCCCCACGCGTACTCCCGTGCGTACCAACTAGGGGGCAAGCCCGATGGGGGTAGGGTATCCACCGGAGGATGCGATGGTCACAGCAGGAACCGCCTCCAGAAGGGGGCGGTTGAGCGAGAGCGCCACCTACTGGGTGTGCCACCTGCACACCGACACCCACACTACGTGACTGACTTTCGGTCGTCACGCCACGTCGCTAGGGCCAGGCCCGTAGAACCCCCCTCATCATTCTACCGCCGTGGGATCATAGGAGGCCAAGGCGGCCGGCTGGACCATGTCGGGAACCCAGGACGGCCTGGTGCTCCGTCTTCCCTGCCTCGGCCTATGGCCGGGTTGCCGCTTGCCGGCGTGAGGCTGTAGCAGAAGCTCATGCGTCATGCGTGACCTTTGGCCTCGTCCCTGGACAGGCATGGCACCCTGGCTCCATGCATCCGCCCTCCTCTGTACTGAGATCCGTGGGCCGTGGCCATGATCCAGCGCGGGAACGGTGGATTTGGATTTGGTGGGGGGCCCGCCCATACACACCAGCCTCAGTCCAGTCAGCCCGGGTGAGTGGTCGGAGGCAGCCCGGGTGGGTCCGGGTGGGTGGGTCTGGACGCCCGGGTGGGTGGGTCTGGACGCTGACCTCAGCCAATCCCACCCGCCTAGCGCCCCTTCCGCTTATGGGTCCCGAGTGCTCTTTCTTCCGTTCCTCGGCCCAACTCCAGTGACACGGTTGCCGGCGCGAGCCTGCGGCCAAGGCTTATGTCTGACCTTTGGCCTCTACTTTCGACGAGTGACTGCTGGCACCCTGGCTCCTGGTGGCGGTAAAACCGTAGAGTCTCCTCCCATTTCAACCCGAAAGGTTTCCCCGTTCACAGGCGGCACGGCGCCCAACCACCACGTTCCACTCAGCATAAAGCCAACGAGGAGGCCTGGGCGGTGGGCGCCTGAGCCTCCCGCCGCAGCACACACGGTCATTGTCTCATACGGTCATACTCCATCAAACTCCGCACCCCCTCCCATGACAGCCTCTAGCTGTCGCCTCCGCGCAAGCTCACGACCAGCCCCAGCGGCCTCGGCCCAGCCGGCACTCCACCCCCCTCCACTTCCGCCCCACCACTCCCCCACACGCCGACACCCCTTCCTCCCAGTCCCACACCCACATCTCCGGGCTCTGCCCACCCACCGCTACAGCCCACCGCCTTTGCAGCACCCCCAACCCCACCAAACTCAATCGTCAGGTCTGCGAGGGGCAGCCCCCAGTCTTCCTCGTACAGTGTGCACAGCTCCGCCGTCTCCTCCCACAGCAGGCCCCGCGTCACGTGCCCCGGCGACACGTCCAGCACCGCCATGCGTCCGCCGTACCACAGCAGGTTCCGCGTGGCGAGCTGTTGCGGGGAGGCGCGCAGCGGGCTGCCCTCCTGCGGGGTTTTGGCGTGCGGGGAGACGGGGGGTGGGCGCGGGGCTGAGCGGGGCGTGGGAAGGTGCTGGTAGGGAAGTTCAGGCGAGGCGAAGGGGGGCACGCATGCTGGAGGAGGAAGCGCGGACGACGGAACGGGATCTAGCCCTAACCTTCGGCAAGTTCGGGCGGTGCTGGCGGCGGCGCATGAACCCCCTGGCCCGGCACCGCCCTCACCTGGCAGTGACCCAGGTGGTAGGGGAAGGCCTCTGGGTCCCAGCCGGGGTACTCGCAGGCGTGCAGCAGGAGTCCCAGTCCGGCGGCGGGGGCCCGCGCCAGGAAGAGGTGGGCGTGGAAGAGGCAGTGCGGCGACAGAGTGACCTTGGGGGGGGGGGGATTCCGGGCGGGGACGGGGTGGAGCGCGCGTGGAGCAGGAATCGTATGGCGCAGGCTCCCTTCCTACCGGTACTGCGCAAGCCATGGCGGGGTGTTCTAGCATCAACCGCTTCCCGCGCCGCCTCCGGACGCACACCACACAACATGTCCAAATTTGCACACGCAACCGTCTCCCGCCCTGCCCCTAACCCCGACCCCCCTCTTCCTACCCGTACCTCGCCAGATCGCCGGCATGGCCCCGGGATACTCAACTCCATCAACAGTTCTCGCTCGCAACCCGCCCAGCAACACGCACCAGGGGCGCCCGCTGCTCCTCCGCCGCTCGGAACACGGCGGCCGCGAAGGCCGCGAGGGAAGGGTCCTGAAAGCGCCGCACGCGGGGGCCGGGGGCCAGCAGGCAGCGCTTTCCTGCGTGCAGTGTTGTGTTGCGGATGGGAGGACGGGGGGCGTAGGGAGTGTTGAGCGAGGTTAGCGGGTGCGAGGAAGGGGGTAACCCTGTCCGTCGGGTGCATCATAGCAGCAGGCCCAAGCACAGGGCAGAGCGTATGGAGGGGGCGCAGAGGCGGGCATGCCGCCCCCTACGCTGGGACGGGTCCTCCGGGGCCCTGGGTGTAATTTAGCCTGCTACCTCTGCACGGCACATCCCGCCGTGACTAACGATGCGGTCCTCGACCCCGCACCACACAACCCCGCCCATCCGCGCCTGCTCAACAGCGCCGGCCTTAGCCCCATTCCCACAAGTCCCCAAATCGCTAGCACCTGAGGGCGTGAGGTGGCCCTCGTGCGTCTCCTCCTGGCCCAGGTGGCGCCTGAGGACAGCGTGTGGGCCCCGCCCGCCGGTCCTTGCCGTTACTGCAGCCTCCCTGACCAGTTCCTGCTCCAGCGCAGCAAAGGCAGGCGGCGCAACGGGTGCGTGGAGAGGGATGACGCCCTGCAGTTATCGAACAGAGAAGCAATGAGTATGTCGGGCGGTAAAGGGTGGCGCTGGCTGTTGTGGCCGGCAAAGCGTGGGTGGACACGACGGGACGGGGGGAGCGAGGGGCGTCAAGCCAAGAGCGGTGGCGTGCAAGTGGCACGCACCAAGTGGCGCAGGCTCGCGCCGTCCGCGAGGCGCTGTAGGATGTGGCGCGCCAAGCAAGCCCTGAGCAGCTGCAGGTGGCTCGCATCCGCGAGGTCGAGCGGCAGCGCTGTGGAAATGCATCGCAACGCAAGGCTCGTCGCGCGCTTGCGAGGGGCCGGCTGGAGCGACCTTGCGAACAGTACCGCGGCCATGCTTAATCCTCTGTAATGCAAGGGCGGGCTGCGAGCTTGGCCATGTCATCCGGCGCGGTCGACAGCTCGCGAAAGTCGTGCGTCGCCCGCCCACACTGCCCCCAGCCCACACACCAGCGACTTGTGCTATAGAGCATACATACCGGCTGAACATGACCCTGTGCGTGCGCTCTCGCGCTTCTCTACTAGCTCCGCGATTGAAGTGACGCATACCTAGCGCAGCGCAAACATGAGGCGCGACAAAGGCCGCGGTGGCAAGGGAGCGGCGGAGCGGCAGGCGGACCGGCATACGCTGCTCGCCGCGGTGGGGCATTACTTCCCCGCATCCCCAACCCCTGCCCCCGAGCCACGCTTCTCATTCCTGCAATCCCCTCTCCATCAATCAACCCCTATGAAATGCACTGCTGACTGCTGCCTCCTCGCGGCCATGTCACCGCAGGCTGCGCTGCAGGACCACATGGCACGCCGCCTGCGCATGCCCGTGTCCCAGCCCTCCCTCCAACCCGCCATCGAGCCCGTAAGCGCCCAGCCAGCCTGTGCATCAGGACGCTAGGGTCTCCCTTGAGCGTACTGAGCACCACCACTCAGGCGCGCGGTGGGCATGGCCCCATTTACCTGTGGCTGATGCGCTTGGCCCCAGGGCTGGGTCAGCCATCGGCTGCTCATGCCCGTGGTACTCCTCTATCAAGCTTCCATCCCCCGTGCCCGGTGCCATCCCCCCTCTTCCCACCCCCCTCTCCCCCCCTCACCCCCATCCCTCAAGGGAGCCCCCATGACCCTGGCTCAGCACCTGGGCCTCATCCCCCGCCCCCCGCCCCTGCTCACGGAGGACCAATGGACCGAGGTGCACCTCAAGAGCCGGCTGCGGCAGGCAAGCGGCCGCGCAGGGACACGCGTGGATGGGGGCTGGGGCAGGTTTCCGGTATTTCCTGCCCCACCTTCCTTTCCCCCACCCTCAACCTTCAAACCCCGCCCCCCGCCCCGCACCCGGCAGGACTCGGCCTCGGAGTGTGTCATTTGCCGCGAGGAGTTCCAGGCGGGGGCGCAGGCGAGGCGGGGGGGTACAAGGGTGGGCACTTGGTTACGGGATTAAAGGTGGGGGCCCAGGCAAGGAAGGGGGTTGGGAGTTCTAGGCGGGGGCGCAGGCGAGGCGGGCCTTGGGGTTGGTTTTTGGATCGATGGGGGATGGGGGATGGGGGCGCGTCTCAGGCGGGGGCGCAGGCGAGGTCGGGGACGGGGTTGGAGGTCGGGGGTCCGCCTGGGCCGAACTGAGTGTTGTAGGCGAGGCCGGGGGTGGGGCCACTGGGGGCGCGTTTCAGGCGGGGTGGCGCGGGCGAGGCCGCGGGGTGCAGATGTGAGGTCAAGGTCGAAGGGGGTGGCGGGAGGGGTCTGACACAGGGGTGCCGACAAGGCCGGGGGTACCGGGTTTGGGGTGGGGGCAGGGCTCGAGGGCGAAGGGGGTGGCGGGAGGGGTTAAGGCAGGAGGAAGGCCTGCCACCGGGGCGCTTTTGCAGGGTCCTGAGCCCGCCTCCGTGCCAGGCTGTACCTGGGCAGCCATCCGACCCGCCCGTCGCAGCGCACATCCACCTTCTCCCCTCAACACTGCCGTCCTTCCAACCCCGCTCCCGGTTTCCCCAAGACCTGGGTCGAGGGTGGGGGCACTGGAAGGCGCTGGGGGGCGACGCACAAACTCCATCCAATCCCCCTTGCCCCCCCCCCCTTTCCTTCCCAGGTCCTGCTCTCCTGCTCCCACACCTTCCACCGCCACTGCCTGGCCGCCTTCGAGCGCTTCGCCCGCACCAAGACCTGCCCGCTGTGCCGCTGCGAGCAGTACCAGAAGCGAGTGATCAAGGCACGTGGGGTTTGGGCAGCTGATCGGTAGCCGAGCCGTGCGTTAGCAGGATCTAGGAAGCCATTGGCGCGCTTGGCTGGGCAGCTCACTTGCGGGCGGCGAGGGCTGCTGGGTGGCCCTCACTGACGACCGAGCCCTGCATGGCACCAGAGGCGCGTGACACCAAGGCCGTGTGGGCAGCACCTACGAGGCTCTAGCTGACCCCGGCCTGGGACCGACCGCCTGACCCCCGCAGGACGGGGAGGAGATCTACCGGCAGCGATGCGCCGTACGGTACGGCAGTACGGCATGCGGGAGGGTTGAGGCCGACTTGGGGGGGAGGGGGAGGCAAGTTGGAGGAGCACCCATGCCGCCTGGCCGCAACTACCGATGGCAGCCACCGATGGTGATGGCGATCCCTCAAACCCTGCCCCCGTTGCCCCGCCCATCCTGTCAATCCAGGATCCAGGCGGCCTGGCGGGGCTACGCTACTACCGGTGCCTGACTCACCCCCCCCCGCCCATCCCTCGGATCCCCTCCGTAAATCCAGGATCCAGGCGGCCTGGCGGGGCTACGCCGCCCGCAGGCGTTACAGGGAGCTGCGGCGGCATCAGCCCCCGCGGGACGAGCGGCTGCGGAAGAAGTGGGCGGCGGAGCGGCTGCAGGTAGGCGAGCGGGGGTTGGGGGCTGGGACGAAACGGGCAGTTGGGACGAGCGGCTGCGTTTGGGACGAGCGGCTGCGGCGGACCGAAGCGGGCGGCAGAGGCCCGGGAATACAGGCTGTACAGGAGAGGGAGAAGAAGGACAGGAACCCCCACAGCAGAGGCGCGCCCTCTTCCCCCGTCGACCCCCACCCTGGTCGTGGCTTCCACCCCCCCACAGGAGGAGAGCGACCGCCTGCTGTCGGAGATGGACGACGAGGTGGGTGCCGTACGGCTGCCGTACTGCTTGCCCCGCACCCTGTCCTCCCCTCCCCCATTCGCACACCTCCCCCCCCCCTTCGCCCCCAGGTGGGCGACCTGGACGCTCTCTTCGCGGAGCTGGACGCATCCGTGGCGGCCAGCCGGCAGGTGCGTGTGTGTGTGTGTGTGTGCTGACCCTGATTAGTGATTGCTAGATCCTGTGTAGATGTAGTCGTGCCCGCCGGCGGTATGCACAGACGTAAGCCCCCGAAAAGGAGGACTCCTGGGTGGGTGGGTGGGTGGGTGGGTGGGGGCTGCAGGGGGCTTGGGCCGGGGCTGCAGGGGACGGACGCAAGGATTTGCGGTGGAATCAGCGGGATAAAGGGCGGTTCGCCGACCTGTGGGTTGGACGCATCGGTGGCGTCCAGCCGGCAGGTGCGTGGTTCGGAGGGTGTAAGCCTAGTGTTGCAAGGGACCTTCTGAAGTACGGCATGCGCGGCCGTGCCGTGCAGATGCCGTATCGACACGTCACCTTGTACGGCAAAACACCCAGTTGCGTTGTGCCTCCCAGTCCCTCCCTGCTCCACGCATTGCCGCCTTTCCACCCCTTGCCGCCCTCCCCCCCATGCCGCCCGCGTGTCACCCACTCCAATCTGCATGTTCAGCCATCCCCACCCCACATGCCCTCTTCTCCCCCCCTCCCCCCGGGGTGCTCATCCAAATAATCGTTGTCCCGTGCAACCGCTCCCCGCACCGCTGCCCTCACCTGCCCCCCCACCCTGCACGGTGTGCGACGCCGCACTGCGCCCACTGCACCCGGACCGATGGGGATGGGCATCAACCCTCCGTGCTCCACGCCCGTGCTTCCCCCCGCCCCCCCCCGCCCCCCCCGCCCCTCCGTCAGGTTTGCGACGACGCCCTGCGCCCCCTGGCGGCCCGGCTGCAGCAGGGGCTGCGGCGGGAGGCAGAGGCAGAGGCGGAGGCGGAGAGCAGCCGGCGGTTGGGCTTGGGCTTGGGCGCCGGTGCCGGCGCGGGTGCGGGCGGCAGCGGCTCGAGGGCGGGCTCGGCCGCCGCCGGGCAGCGGGGGGCGGCGGGGGAGGAGGGCGCTACCGAGGCACGCGGTGAGTCCCTCGCGCCCTTGGAGCTCCTCGGCGCGTGTGCGTGCTGTGCCAACTGAGTTTTAACTACAAACGACCAACCGCTAACCTCCAACCGCCTGGCTGCAGGCCGCCCGCGGCCGCCCCTGTTCGAGTCGGCCCTGGTGGCACCGGTGCGCGCAACGGCCGTGGGGGCGGGGAGGGGGGCGGCCTCCGGTGCTGCCTCCGGCTCGGCCCCGGGCCCCGGCCGGCCTGCCTCGGCGGCAGAGGTGAGAGGGCTGTGACACAAGATACCTGCTGGGTTGCAACGCAGCGGCAAACAACCACCAACGGCCATCAACGCCCAACGACCAGCCCTTCCCAGTGGTTTGCGACGCGGCGGCACAACCACCGCAGGCCACAGACGCAGTCCATCCCTGATCTACTGGGTCGTTGGCAATGGCCAACCGCCAACGGCCAACCGCCAACGGCCAAGCCGTATCCATCTTATCTCCCCACCCACCCTCCCCGTCCCTACCAGGTGGACCCGGACGCAGTGGTGGCTCTGTCCAACCGCCGAAACCGCCAACGCCCAACCGCCAACCGTCAAACCGTGTCTGCTAACCACCTTTCCCCTTTCCCCTCCCCTCACCCCCGCCAGGTGGATTGGGACGCTGTTGTGGCGCGGGCGCGGGCTCGCGGCTCCCTCGAGTGCCCCATCTGCCTGGGAGGCATATCGCGGAGGGGCAAGGAGGGTGAGAGCTGAGTGGGGGCAGGGGTGTGTGTGAGTCAGGGAAAGGAGCGGGGAAGGAGAATTGTGGGGTGGTGTCGTCGAGCCCCATCCATGGACTGACTGTGCCCTCTATCCCCATGCCAAACATCCACACCCTCCAAACCGCATTCCCCAGCCCCGACCCCAATCCCCAACCCCCGATCTTCCCCCAACCTCACCCCCCCCCAAGGCATTGCCTGGCTGTCATGCACGCACTGCTTCCACGTGGACTGCATCATGGCCTTCGAGGTTGGGGGGGGGGAGGGGGGAGCGTGTGTTTAGGATGCGTAGGGTGGGCGCGTGATACGGAGAGGTGCAGTTGTGAGCAGACAGGCCGCGGGAAAGAAGTCCCACCCGAAGTCCCACCCGAAACCCCGAAGCAACGGTCCTGACCCGGTCCCGACCCGGCACCGATGGCAAACCTGACCAGCGACTGGCCGGCGGACGCGCGTGGGGCGCGTAGAGCGCTCCACGGAGTAGCAGACGGAGCGGAAAAGCGAACAGCGCTAGGCGCCAAGAGGCGCATGCCCGCAGCAGCGCGACACGCCCAAACGCACCCGCGACACCGCCCAACACCGCCCAAGGAGTCCAAGTGTGCGGGGCGGAGAAGAAGCGCAACATGAAAGGGCGAGGAAGGGTGGGCCAAGAGGGTGTTAATAGCCGTGAAAGCCGAGGGCAGTGTAGAGTGAGGAAGGACAAACACCCAAGCGCTAGCTGCGGGCTGAGGGGGGCGGCGGAGGCGAGGGGTTATAGAGGAGTTAGGGGAGAATACGGCAATGTGCGTAGATGAACGTGCTCGCTGCTGCGCAGGCAGGGGCATCCCACAAGGGGGCAGGGGCCAAACAAGGGGTTGTGTGCGTGCATAGGCAACCGCGCGTGGGCTCCAAATGAGCTCCCCGCGACGCGGCAAGCCAAGTCCTGCCATGGCGATAAGGCAGACCGGCGGCGGCGTGCGGGTGCTGGGGAGGGCAAGCAGCCAGCAGGGTAAGCAGGGGGCAGAGGGGGGCCGAGGGGATGCCCCTGGGGTGTAATGGCTGTGCGAGCGTGCGTGTGTTTCGGGCACGCCGCACTGCTTGCACGAAGTCAGGGGGAGGGGAGGTCAGGGGAGGGGTGAACGCATTTGCGTGGGCTCTGCCCGCCTCCTCAGCGAGCTCTCCTGACTCCCTGTCCGCTTCCCCCTTCCGTGCCGCCCGGCGCCGGCGCCTCAGGCGTTCGAGCTCGCCAGCGGCGGCATCCCCAGCTGCCCCGTGTGCCGGGCGCACTACCGCCGCCGCTGCTTCTCCTGAGGCGCACAAGGAGCATGAGGAGCACTAGGGGCAGGAGTTGCTAAGGAGCATGAGAATCAAAAGGAGCATAAGGAGCTAAGGAGCATAAGGGCGGGCGCAGGGTCGAGGTGCAGGCGCATGAGGCCAGGGATGCTTCTCCTGGGGCGCTGTAACAGGGTTTAGGCGCTGTAACAGCGGGGTTGCCACCTCTCAGAAGCCTCCTAGGACGCCAATCCAGAGCCCAAAGGAGCTTTGGGAGCATGAGCATCAGGAAGCGTGAAGGCGGGTGCAGGGTCAGGATGCAGGGTCGGGATGCAGGGTCGGGGCGCAAGGAGCGTAAGGGCGGGATGCAGGGTCGGAGTGCAGGGGCCCATAGGGCGGGCCGGGGGGCACCAGCGGCCAGGCCTCGCGTGGCGTACGTGTAGGGGCAGGACTGTGAGGAAGGGGACACGGGTGGGGGGCAGGTTGGACAAGGAGGGGGGATGACGGTGCGTGGGGTGGGCAGGCCAGGCGCACGAAGCGGGGGCTTGTGTGGCGGTGGTTGGGGGTGGCAGGGGGGGCAACGGCGGCTGGGGCTTGCGGAGCATGCGGAGCATGGGGAGCATAGGGTGCAAGGGCAGGACTGTGATCCGTCAGGAAGGGAGCATAACGGTAGGCGGGAGTGACAGGATGAAAGGACGACTGCGTTGGCGGCAATGGCCAGGTCAGGGCGTGGGCTCTATGCTTGCAGGGGCCGTGCAGCTGGACGCAACTAGGCTGTGCCCAACGCAACAGAAAGAGGGAGAGGCCGAGGGACAGGCAAGAACAAGCAGGGCGTGGGTGCTGGACTGCTGGTAGGAGTGAGCGATGGGGCGCACAGGGTTGAGAGCAGGCGTGTATTGCAAGGCTAGAGCAGGCTGGAGGGTTTAAAGCAGAAGTGCAAGCGAGCGCCCGAGGGCGCGAAGGCTGGAGGGTAACGGGGGCGAGGTCAGCGGCTTGAGCTGAGGCGGCTTGAGAGCGCCCTGCGGCCCAGCAGGCAAGCCCCCTGCTGCGTGGGTTGCGTGGCCATGGGGGGTCGAGGCAGCAGAAGCAAGACATAGCTGGGGCAGAGAGTTCGCTTGGTATTCGGATTCCTCCCTCGCGCATCGACGCCTCCGTATCCGGGGCGGCGGGGTTCAAAGCAAAGCGCAATGCAGCGCAGTGCACGATGGCACGCTCGGCTCCAGGGACGGCGGGGTATGCGGGGCAATCCAGGGCCTGAGGACCCAGTCCTTCTGTCGGTCAGAGAGCGAGTGTGACTGGGTGCTCGAGTGAGCCGCTTGCCGCTCAGCGCTGTTACTGTGGACATGTGTGGAGCGAGTAGGCGGCATGCCCCATTCCGGCGGACTTGGGCGGTGGGAGGCGTGCAAAATGGTTACACAATGTGCGCTGACGCCAAGCAAGTCGGGCCTGCCGGGGCAGGCGGAGGTGAGCGACCCCCGCCGCATCAGCCCCTCGTCGTCATCGTATCTCAGCAAATATGATCATCAATGCCTGTAGCCAGATCGCCAATCACGCGCATACAAAAGCCCCATCACCGGTAACAATTTAGACGCCGATCGCCGAGCAAGCCCAAGTCACGTCAGCACCCCCAAATTCGCCGCTTCAGAGGACTCAACCTCGGCCACCGATCACCGCGAAGTCTCCCCGAGTCCTTCGCCCCTTGCCCGTCTGCCATAGGTGCATGCATAGCCGCTATCACAGAAGACCCCCGTCGCTTTCCATGCAGAAGGCTCCAGAGCCCAGACGGCCTCCAGATCGTGCGCTTTCACCCCAGGCCCCAGCGTCGACTGTACACCTCCTCACGGGCCCCATGACACGAACCTTCCACGCTGAGTTGCTGACCCTTCACACCCACACGCTTTCCACCCCCCTTCAATCACCGCCGCCGCCGCAGTTAGTCTTGCAAGTCAGAGCCCTGCACATCCCTGCCAGTCCGGTCCAGTCCACTCTGCCGTCGCCCTTGCCAGGTCACGTCACGTCGCAATCCTCGTCACCGTTCCGTCACCGCCCCATGAATGGCCGAGCGAGGACCGGCCCCACGGCCCCCACCGCTCCGCCGCACGCGGCCTGCTCGACTGACAGATCAAACCCCATCCCGTCCTTTACCGGGAGCGCTTTCCTCCCGCTGTTGTTGTTGTTTTGCTTCCCTCTTTTGGGCCGGAAACTCGCCTGCCTCCAATCGCCCTCCTTGCACCGTCCTGGCCCCGCCCTCTCGGCGACACCTGCTCTTTCCGTACGTCCTCCGCCCGCCTCTCCTCCTCACGGCCGCCGCCGCCGCCGCCCGCTCCGCTCGTCCACGTCCAACCACCTCTCTCCTCGCAACCGCCGGCGGCGGTTAGAGCGGTTGTAACCGTCTAACTGTCGTCGTCGCTGTCGTACTTCATGGACGTGGCCTGCTGGCGGGCCTCGTTGTACCAGGCGGGCGGCGCCGGCGCCGTCGAGGTGGGCAGGCCGGGGGGCTGGGGGGTGCCCGGCGAGGCCTTGCTGTCTGCGGGGAGGAGGGGGGGCAGGGGGAGGGGCAACGTGACGCTCCTCAACGTCTCAACGAGCGCGCACCCTGCGCACGTTAAAACCGCTGCTAACCTCTAGTCCTCGGTCCGCCCCCCTCCGCACCGTTTCAAGGCCCCCGCCTCGCGTTCCCAATGCCCCTCATGCATGCCCTCCCCTTCCCCAGCCCCCCTCCCCCGGCGTGGCGTGGTAAGCACTGAGCTGCTGCCCCCCTCACCAGCCCCCTAGTCAATCCCTTCCCCAGCCCCCCTCCCCCGGCGTGGCGTGGTAAGCACTGAGCTGCTGCCCCCCTCACCAGCCCCCTAGTCAATCCCTTCCCCAGCCCCCCTCCCCCGGCGTGGCGTGGTAAGCACTGAGCTGCTGGCCCCCTCACCAGCCCCCTAGTCAATCCCTTCCCCAGCCCCCCTCCCCCGGCGTGGCGTGGTAAGCACTGAGCTGCTGGCCCCCTCACCAGCCCCCTAATCAATCCCTTCCCCAGCCCCCCTCACCCGGCGTGGCATGCGATGTGATGCTGTCCCCTCACATACCCCCCTGACAGCCCCAGCCCCTTCCCCTCCCCTTTCAGATGGAGCCCCCCTCACCCGGCGTGGCCTGGTCCGCGCTCGGGTATGTCTTCATGGGGGTGGTCTCGGAGCCCTGGGCCGTGGGCGGCACCGGGGCCGAGGCGGCGGTGGGCAGGACCAGCGGCACGGGCGGCGTGGCGTTGGCGAAGGCGGTGTGGGCCTGGCCGAAGGCTTGCTGCGGGGCGGAAAGGGGGCGGAATGGGGCGGAAGGGGGGCACAGGGAGGACGGATGGGGGGGAGGGAAGGGAGGGAAGTGGGTCCAGGGGCGTGCTTCCCATTGTCACCCTTACCCTGCCCCGGTATGCCACAGGGAGTATCCAGCTCCCCGTCTCCTTCCCCCCGTCTCCTTCCCCGCCATCCCCTGCCCCACAGCTCCCCACCTAGTACCGTACACCACCGGGGCTGTGGTCGCTCTCTGTCCCTCAAGCTCCCCGTCCCTGCAGCCCCCTCTTCCCTTTCCCCCCTCCTCCCTCCCCCCGACCTTGTCCCCCACCCCACCTGGTACACGATCAGGGCCGTGGCCGCGTACTGCTTGAGCACCTGAGAGGGAGAGAGGGGGGAGGGAGGGAGAGGGGGTGATGTTGTAGCGGGTTCAGAATAGGGGAGGAGGGGGGGGCGGGGAGGGCGGGAGAGCGTGGTGCTCCAGGCAGAAGGTGCGGGGCCCCTTTTGCCCGTCCACCCCCCGCCTCAGGTATATCCTGCATCCAGATCTAGACCCAGATCCGCATCCCATGCCCCGCACCTGGGTGTCGTTGATGAGGGTGATGAGGGCCGTGAAGACCTCCTCCTCCACCGACTTGTAGCGCTCGGTCAGACCTGTGTGTGTGTGGGGGGGGAGATTGCATGGAGCGGGGCAGGTTCGGGGGCGGTCGCGGCGACAACCTCCCGCCGACGGATCGCATCCGCATCCATCCATCATCGCACGGCAGATGCCGTACGGCACCCCAGATCACGTGACTCACGCGCCGCCTTGTCCTCCTCCTTCTGCAGCTTGAACTCCGCGTCCTCGAACTTGGAGTTGGGCGAGCCCGCACCGCCCTGGCTGGCGGGCTTGGCGGGGTCGTGGGCAGTGACCTTGGTCTTCTGGCGGTCGAGGGTGACTGGGGGGCGGGGGGGAAACGTTGGGGGGGAGGGCCAGGGTTCGTGTCGTGTGTGGGGGGGTTGCGTGTGCCCAGGCAGGGCCTGTCCAACAACGTAGGGCCCCCTGATGCGCCCGCCACTGCTAACCCGGCGCTGGGCGCTGGGCGTCCCATTGGCCTCCCCCTTTACCAGCCCCCACTATCGCCGCGGACACTGCATACCTGCTGATTCCTCCCCCTCCCCAAGAACCATGCACGCTCCTCGCTTCCGTCTCCACTGGCCCCTCAATGCAACTCCCCGCCCCTAGCCCTCCCTCTCGACATGAGAGCCCCAACGCCCCCCCCCTCCGTCTTCCCCCTCGTCTCCCCGTGTCGTCCCCCCCCTCCCTCCCTCCTCCTCCCCTTTCCCGGCACTGCAAGACCCAAGCAAACCACTCCCTCCCCCTTCCCCCTCGTCCCTCCCCCTCACCCTCCATGGGTGCCGCCTCCGGGTGCTGAGAGTCCTAAGCAGCCCTTCCCCCCCTTTCCCTCTTCCCCCCGTCTTTCCCTCTGCCCCCTCCCATCCCTCCCCGCTCACCCGCCATGGACGCCGCCTCCCGGCGCTGAGAGTCCAGCTCCAGGCGCAGCACCTCGCACTTAGAGTTGCGGTGCTGGGGAGGGGGTGAGTGGGTGGGTGCGTTGGGAGGGTGGGTGGGTTGGGGACTTGGATAGGTGGGTTGGAATGGTGGGGTGCAAAGAAGGTGTGCGGGTGTGCTACCGCAAGATGAAGGGGGCCACAGGGGGGGAGACCGCAGGAGCCAGGGCCCTTCAGTAGTTCGGTGTGATACTCCAGGGCCAAAAGGGTCCAAGGCGAGAGCGAGCTAGGGAGGGGGAGAGGGTGCACGCCTGAGGCTTGGGGGCCTGCGGCTGCTCTATGGGGGGGAGGGTTGAGCCGCGGGGCTGCCGTGTGCTGCCCCGCCGCAGGCCTCTGCTCCCACGGGGCGCCCTCTTCGCCCTTGCACATCTCCAAACCCGTTGCTCTCAACCCCTTGCCTTCCTCCTGCCCCCTCGCCAGTCATGTTCCCTGTCCCTTTCCTTCCTTCCTTTCCTGCTGCACGCGGCCAATCCCCCCTCCTCCCTCAGCCACCAACCCTCCCCTTCCCCCGCCCCTGCCCTCTGTCCATGCCCTCCCCTTCCGTCCGCGCTGCATTCCCCTCCTCGCCCCTGTGCCATTCCAGGAACCTTGCATGCCCCCGCCGCTTGGTCTGCCTCCCACCAGGCCTCCAGGCGCCCTTCCCTTCCCCTCCCCCCCCTTCCCCTTCTCGCCCTGGACTCCCAATCTTTCACGTTCCCCTCCATCCCCTTCCGTCCCGCCCCCCCGCTTGCCCTCCACCCCCCTCCCCTTCCGCCCCCCCCCACCTTGATCATGCGGTACGCCGCCTGCCACTGGTCCAGGGGGTGCAGCACCTGACAGGGGGAGGGCCGAGGGGGGAGGAGCGTTCGGTGAAGGAACCAACCGTACCCATGAGGGTCGGCTACCGTGGCCATGTGGGTCGGCTACCGTGGCCATGTGGGTCGGCTACCGCACCCATGTGGGTCGGCTACAGTGCCCAAGTGGGTCGGCTACCGTGCCCATGGGGGTCGGGCAGGAAGGTCAGCATGTGGGTCGGCGCATCTGGGTCGGCGGCTAACTCGCCGCGTGCCGCACGCTGCCCCGCTCCACCCTCCCTGTGCCCCGTGCACCCTGTAAGGCTGCGACCTCAGCCCTCAAAGCCCCACTATGTCCCGCACCCCGCCCCTTTCCATCGTCTTGCCCCCCACAACATCCCCCCCACTTGCAGCCCCTCCTCCCCCAGGACCCCACGGCCCGGGCCGCAACGCACCCTCCACCCTGACACCCAGCGCCCACCCCTTGGGGCCCTCGCCCACTCCTCCCAGCCCCTCTTCCTGCCAACCCGACCGCCCGCCCTACCCCACCCTCTTCCCCTCGCCCACCCCTCTCCTCACCCCTCTCAGCACAGGCCTGGCGCGGCTTGGCCTGCAACGCTCCTGCTCGGTCTACCCTCAACCTCCTCCCTGCTTTCCCCCTTTCCCCTCCAGTTTCCCAACCCCTCTCCCCCCCTCTCCTCCAGACCCCCCTCGCGGACCCCACCTGAAGTACCTGCAGTCTCCCTCGCAATCCCCTTCCCCCCACCCAACGAACGTTCAATCACCCTCGCCACCCTTCTCGGTTCTCGCGCCCTCCAGCCCCCTCCCGGCCCTCACCTCCTGCTGCAGCTTGGTCTTGAGGTCGGTGCCGGCTGCCAGGAGGCCGTCAAAGGCCACCCCCGCGCCCACAATCATGGCCTCGCGCTGCATGGGCACGGGGCCCTTGTCCGTCATCTCGTACACACGTGGCAGCGGGGACGACAGGACGGTACGGATGACCTGCAGGCCGCCTGAGAGGGGATGGGTAGCGGGGTGGGGCGGGGAAGGGGGGAGTTGCGTGGGAAGAGTGTAGGTGGTGGGCTGGGGTCAGGCACTCATCGTCAGGGGGGGACGGTATTCAGCGAGCAACGGCGGGAGGACGCGTGGAGATGACCCCAGAGCTGCCCTGTCGCTCGGGCCTGCCTGCTCCGCTCGTTAGCACGCAACACCCGTGTGCCATATCAAGATAGCACCAAGGCACGGCACGGCACGCGACGGGCATATGCACAGGCACGCTCACCCGAGAACTTGGCCTCGAGTTCTTTGAACTCGCGGTGCATCAGCTTCAGTTGCTTGGAGAACTTGCGAGCCTCCTCCAGCATCGCTTCGTTGCGAGCATTGCTTGTGGGCTTCCAGTCGGCTGAGTCACCCTTGATCCCGAACGTCTGGCGGGTCTGCGAGGGCGGGGGTGGGGTAGGGGGAGAGAAGAAGGTCGGAAGGGAGGGGGGGTTGGAGGCGGGGGCGGCAGCGGGCGTGATACGGCCGCCGTAGTCGTGGTCAACGTACGTCCCGACTGAAACCGGTTGAGTAACTCCGGCCGTAACCGTCGCGGGTGGGCTGTCGAGGAAGGCTGCCGAGTGGTCGAGGGAGTCAGCGCCGGGAGTGGCGGTGCAGGCTGAGCGGGTGGCGGTTAGTGGGCCACGGGCAGCCGGATGCTGTCATGTCTGATGGCCGCCATTGCTTCGGCACGAAGCTGCTGCGAGCGCGCTGCCGTTCGCGGTTTCCGAAGCGTCGGCGTTTGATAAGTTCAAGCAGGCAAGGCCGCCAGCCAACAGAGCAAGACTTGCACGGGCGACTCGCCGGCGGGCGGGCTGCCTACACCCGGAAAAGAACTTGCGAAGTCGCCCCGCGGCGCGCGCGCAGATGCGTCGGTGCTTTACTCGTGTATCATCTATGCTGCGGCTGCATCTGGAGGTCCTGAGAGACCGTCCTGATACCGCCAGCTGGCCAATGCTTGCGCGCCTCGCGTAGCGCGGCACGCTGCCGAGCTTCCGGACCGGCATCGGTACTAAGCTGTTGCACCCGCGGTGCTATTCCCAGCAAGAGATAGAGGCGGCAGGCCCTCCAGGTGCGCAGCGACTCGGTCTGCCCGCGACCAGGCCCAGTGTCGATATCCCAGTCATCCTTGCCCAAAGCTACTTACCCGCTCGGACACGCGCTTCCACAGGCCCATGGTGACTGGCGGAAGGGCGGCAGAGCGCGAGCGCGACGAAAGGCGCTAGGGCTCGTCTGGAGTTGTGCGCAGCACCTGGTTGTTCGTGGCGTGACAGTGTTGTCGGATTGGATAGCGCTATGCTTGTGAGGGCAACGCAGCAGGGCTTGGAGCGCGAGGGCGGTGTTAACGCCCTGGCCCATCGCGCCCATGCGGTTGCATTGCGGTTGCTCGCGGAAGCTGCGACGCTAGAGTGGCGATACGCTAGGCATGCCTTTCTTCTTCGCTCTGACACTGGCATAGCAGTGGGGGGCCCTCCGACTCAAGGCAGTTGCGCAAGGGCCGAGGACGGATGTCGCTGAAGCCGACCCCATTTACCACCCTGAGATAAGACCTTTAGTTACAATTCTTAGTCGCATTGTCGGGAGGCCTGCCGAGCTCGGAGTGCAGGCGCAAGTGATCGGAGCCCGCTTGGGCGTTCACGGAGAAGGAGCGCCATGAAGGTCGAATTTACGCTAAAGCGGTTTCCAATTAACGGTGCGCGGGGCTGTTTATTGCGCAAAGCCTGTCGCGCAAGAATTCGTTTTGCAGCTTTGCGCCTTGACGCACGCCTTGCGCACGGAGCACCTGCTGCTAATCAAGGCGACGCTAGTGCGCTACGTCTGCCGCCCAGCCCCGACCCGCCATGCCCGTCCGTCGGGCCCCGTGTCCCCCTCCCCCCTTCCCTCTCCCCCGCCCCCAACTCTCCAGGCCGGCTGAAGGAGCAATGCGGCCTGCCCTTCAGCTGCGTGATGCAGCCGTACCACCGGCTGACGGAGAAGGACGCGGTCGCGGGTGACGCCACGGGAGTTTACGCCGAGCAGATTGCGCGGTGCACGCAGTGCTACTCGTGAGTCAGATGTCTTGGGGTTCGGCGGAGGCTACGGGCCGCCGAGACCAACGCTGGGGAGGCTGTCTTTGGGTTCCTGACAGGCTGGCTTACAGCAGGGTGGGGCGGGGTGGGGCCGCGGTGCCAGGGCCACCTGGCTAGCGAAGGCAGGGGCCGTCGGGTGAGGCGGACGCGGCACCGCACGGCTCGTAGGCACGGGGGCCGGGGGACTGCCTCTCAGCGCCGCTTGCAGCAGCGGTGAGGCTCCGTGTACCCGCCCTGTAGAGGCTGCCTGCGCGCCCCCCCAGCCCCCACCCCCACCCTCCCCTCCTTCCTCCCCACACCCCCAGCTACATCAACTGCTACTGCGCCTTCGACACCGGCGGATGGGTGTGCTCGCTGTGCAACCGCCACAACGCGCTCAAGCCGCAGATGCAGAGGCGGTGGGGAGCTCCGACAGGCGCAGCGGGGATGGATGGCGGGGGCGGCGGGGAGGGGGGGAACGGGGCATCTGGTTACGGTCAGGCGGTGGGTGGGGCTATGAGCTGCGGTGGACGCACATGGCCCTTGCTGAGGCGGTGAGGAGTGCGGGCAGGCCCACGGGATGGGCGGGGGGCCGGGGTGGCGACGGGGCCACCCGGAGTGGGGTTGCGAGGCGGGTGACTCAGGGGGATCGATTGGGGAGGGGACTTGCAGCGACAGGCCCTTCCGCCACCCCCTCCGGGTCCGGGCCCGTGCATGGTTGCGGGGCTGCGAGCTGCGTTTGTGGCGCCGAGTGAGCTTCAGCGACGGCGTCCCCTGCCACGCTCCGCCCTCCAGCCCAACCCCCCCACCCAGCTCCTCCCCCGCTCAGCTTCCTCCCCCGCTCCCCCTGCCGCTCCCCGCCTCTCCCCACCCTCCCCGCCCCTCCCCAGGTACCGGCTTGACCCCGCCGTGCTCCAGTCGCTGCCCGAGGTGCGGTGCGAGGTGTTCGAGACCCTGGCGGAGGAGCCGTCGCTGGTGCAGCTGCCGCCGGACGCGGTGAGGGCAGGGGCAGGGGTGGAGCAGGAGGTGACGGAGGGGGGGTGCAGAAGGGTGAGGGGTACAGCAGGTACAGCAGGGGCCCGCTGGCGTTGTTGGGCGGCTCCCATGCTTCGTCCCGAAACCCAATTGGGATGTCCGGCCTCCCCGGTCCGATCTCTGTCCGGCCCTGTCCGGCCTCCTGTCCGGCCTGCAGGGCGCGGTGTCCGGTCCGGGCCCGGTGGTTGTTGCCCTGGTAGACACGGCCTCTGGGGAGGAGTTTCTGGAGCTGGTGCGGAGCAGCCTGGAGGCGGCGCTGGAGGCGCTGCCGCCCGTGACGCGGTTCGCGCTCATCACCTTCTCGCACAGGGTGGGTGGAAGGGGTGGGTGTGGGTATGGTGCTGACCCCATGTTGGCACCCACAGGGTGGGTGTGGAGGGGTTGGGGTGGGTTTAAAAAGGTGGGGCGCTGTGGTGGGTGCGGTGAAGCGGGGAGGGAAGGCAGGTGTGGCCGGGGGTCTTCTGCGGCTGAGCGGTCATCGCCTTTCACACAGGGTGGATGGTTGGAAGGGGTGGGGTGGGTGGAGGGCTCTTCTTGTAGGCCAGGGAAGCAGTTGGGGTGGGCGGCTAAGCGGGAGAGGGGCAGCGCGGGACCGGAGGTCTTCTGCGGGCGTGTGGGGCGGTCAGGTGGCGGGAAGCCGTCTTGGGTTGGGGGGGAGAGGGGGCTGAGGGCGCAGGGGGCGGGGTGAGGGCGGGCATGCGCTGTTGGGGCACGCTGAGAACAGGTTGCCGAGGGAAGGCAGGGGCAAGGGGGTCCACGGCGAATGAGGGTTCTGGGGGCTGGGCACGGCGGGGTTTCACGGGGGCACTCGGATGCAACACCCCTCTTAAGCTTGGTTACACCTCTTTCCTCAACCCTTCCGCTTCTCCTCCCTTCTCTCTTCCTACAGCTGGGTCTGCACGACGTACGGGCGGCGCACCCGTCCGTACGGTACGTGCAGATGTACGAACCCGCGCCACGCTCCACGCCCGGCGGCGCCGTCACCTCGGCGGCGGCGGCGGCGGCCTCCAGCCCCGCCGTGGCAGCGCCGCTGTCAGAGGTGGGCGGCGTGTGGTCTGGGCCTGGGCCTGGGCCTTGGGGCCCGGGTGGTCTGGGCGTGGGCCTGGCTGGGCCTGGGGGCACGGGCCAAGGAGGCCGCGCAGGACAGGGGTGGCAGTCAGGAGCACGTTCGGGAACTCGGGCCGGGGCGAGGGGTGCCGCGCATCATTTGGCGGAGCGGCTGGGAGTACTGGGGAGAGGGCAGGTTTGCGCATGCCCCCGATTGTGTGCGCGGGTTGCGGCGTCCAGCGCGCATCCCCCAGCCGGTGTAGCGGCCTCGGCAACGTGACCTTGAGCTGCCCCCGCAGGTGCTGCCGTCTGCCATGTCTGCAAGCTGACCTCGGGCCTTCCCCCCTCAATCCCCCTCCCCCCTCCCCCCCCCCGCAGGTGCTGCCCCTGGCCTCGCTGCTTGCCCCCGTGGGCGCCTTCAAGGGCCAGATCACGCGGGCGCTGGAGGAGCAGATGGTGCCGGAGGAGGTGGGGGCGTGGGGGGGGGGAAAGGGTAGAGGGGGAAGGGCTGAAGGGGAGGAGGAAAGGGAGAGCAGGGTGAGGGCTCTGGAGGAGCGAATGGTGCCGGAGGAGGTGGGGGCGTGTGTGTGGGGGGGGGGGGGGGGGGGGGGGGATGACCAAGGGGAGGCGATAAGTGGAGGGGAGGATGAGGGCGCCGGAGGAGCAGATCATGCCGAAGGCCCTCTGTACCCCCCCCCCCCCAATGCTTGAACCACACCCAACCACACCCAACCACACCCAACCACACCCAACCACGACCTGTGCCACCCTCTACGTCCCCTCTCGATTACCTTCCCCTCCCCCTCCGCCCCAACCCCCCACTCTGCCCTCACAGGGCTTCGGAGCCAACCACGACCTGAGCCACCCCGGCGCGCAGGCGCACCCCCCGCCGGGGGCGCCGGGGCAGGAGTCGGGTATGAGCCGGGGCGCGCCGGGGCAGGGCGGGGCCGCGGGCGGCTTCGGGCCGCCCCCCGCGTCGCGCGGCCTCGGACCCGCCCTGGTGGCCGTACTCGACTACCTCAAGGTACGGACGAACGGGAGCGGTACGGCAGCGGTACGGGAGAAATGCGGGACCGGTACGGTGGCAGCGCGCCCTCACCGGCTCCGCGTTTCCTGCTGCACTTGCTGCAACCTCTCCCTCCCCCAACCCCCTCCAACTAAACACCCGCCCTCCCTTTAAGCTTCAACTTAGATCTCCCCCTTCCCCCTTCCTCCCCTTCCTCCCCCCTCCCCCTCCCCCAGGTGCTCCAGGCGCCCCCCTTCGTGGCCCACCACGGCATGGGCTCGGCAGGCGCCACCAGCGCCTCAGTGGTGGGCGCCGACCACCTGTCGCAGAACCAGTCGCCCGTCAAGCTTCTGCTCTTCACCAGCGGTGGGTGCTATAGCACCAACATATGTTTTGCTGGGGCTGCTGTGTCAGGGACTGATGTGTCAGGGACTGCTGTGTCAGGGGCTGCTGTGTCAGGGACTGCTGTGACAGGGACTGCTGTGTCAGGGACTGCTGTGTCAGGGGCTGCTGTGTCAGGGGCTGCTGTGTCAGGGACTGCTGTGTCAGGGACTGCTGTGTCAGGGGCTGCTGTGTCAGGGGCTGCTGTGTCAGGGACTGCTGTGTCAGGGGCTGCTGTGTCAGGGGCTGCTGTGTCAGGGACTGCTGTGTCAGGGACTGCTGTGTCAGGGACTGCTGTGTCAGGGGCTGCTGTGTCAGGGGCTGCTGTGTCAGGGGCTGCTGTGTCAGGGACTGTGTGCGATGTGTGCGGTGCGTGGGAGGGTGGGGCTGCTGAACACCACCTGTACCGGTAGTCGTGTGGTGTGTATCTGGGCAGGCGGGTGCGGGGGCGGGTGGGGCTGCCGACAATCACCAACGGGAGGTTGTTGTCGCTGGGACTAGCAGGCAGGCAGGCGATGAGGAGCAAAGGCCGCGAAGCCTGCCAACATTCTGCTGGGTCCTGGGGGCGTGCGGCTTTGGGGCGCTTGCGTGAGCGCCCCGCACCTAGCGCCGAGCGCCCCGCTACCCGCCCTGTCCCCACCCAACTACAGGCGTGCCCGACTTTGGCATTGGCCGCCTCATCAATCCCCGCCGCCGCCGCGCCGTTGCGGCCGCCGCCGCCGCGGCCGCCGCCCGCGCCCTGGCCCCCGGCGGCCACGCCTCCGCGCCCCCCCACCCCCCCACCGGCCCGGCCCTGCCGCACCCCGGTCCCAGCGCCGCGCCCGGCGCGGGGGCGGGGGCTGACGTGGCGGTGGATGCGGAGGCGGACCCGGACGCGTGGCTGCACGACGTGCCCTCGTCGTCAGTGGAATTCTATGAGCAGGTGCGGCACGCGCTGCGGTTGCCGTACTTCGTGCCGGTTGCGGTTTTGGTTGCGGCTGGGTTTTGGCTACGGTCGGTGCTGGAAATCAGCGGGGATGGGAGGGGCCGCATGCGCGGCTGCACGACGTGCCCTCGTCAACGGTCAGAGGGTATCGCGCCATCCCCCCTTGTCTCCCGCTCGCTCACTCTCACCCCTTCTGCTTTCTCGCCTTACGCTTTTACCAATACGGCTCCCCCCTCCTCCCTCCCCCCCTGCTGTCCCCTCCCCAGGCCGCCGCCGCCTGCGCCTCGTTGGGCGTGTGCGTGGACCTGTTTGCGGTGTCGCAGGGGGCGCTGGGACTGCGCTTCCTGGACCCCCTGTGCAGCTCCACGGGTGGGGCCGTGTACCTGTACCCCTCGGTTGACGAGAGCGCCATGCCGCAGGTGCGGTTGGTAGTTGGCGGTTGGTGGTTGGCGGTTGGTGGTTGGCCGTGTGTCTCGTGGGCTTGGGTCGGGGGTCCTGTGGCCTTTGGGGTCCAACCGCCCCACCCATACCCCCCTCATCGCCACTCATCCCGCTCAGGACGTGTACCTGCGCCTCAGCAGCCCCAGCGCCGCGGTGGGCATCATCCGCCTGCGCACCTCCCCGCACTTCAAGGCAAGCGGGGCTGGGGGAGTGAGGGCTGCGAGGAGCGTGCTTGGGATGCCCCACAAGGCGCAAGGCCATGCAAGGGTGTGGTGGGGACGTGGGGGCGGGGCCGTCACACGGGGCGGGGCAGGGTGGAGAGGGGGAGGAGGCCGAGGGGAGCTCACTTGAGAGCACACCTCCCCGCACTTCATTGCGAGCAAGGGGAACCGCGAGGGGAACAGGGCTGGCAGCTGGCGGGCACGCGCCTCTGCCTCCATTCACCCTCCACTCCCCTTACTCCCCGCCATTCCCCTTACACTATGCCCTTCACAGGTGGTGCGGCACTACGGCCGCCTCTTCCCCGACCCCACCATCCCCGACCTCCACCACATCATTGCAGCGGACCCCAGCGACGCATTCGCGGGTGGGGCGGTGGGGGCAGGGGCAGGGGGGAGCAGGGGGCAGGGGCCCGCTGTCTTGCAAGGGGCTGTAGCGCGGGGTGGACGTAGGAGTTGGGGCCCTGTCGGGGCTTGTGTTGTACGCTTCGCTTTGCCCCTCACGGCTGGCTTCGCGGGTGGGATGGCGCTGCCGTGCGTGACGGTGCGGGAAGCACAAAAGGGATTGGCACTTCAATGCTTGTGACGGCATAGCAGCAGTTACAATAAGTAGCAGCAGTGGCTGTAGTAGCGGCGTTCTGTGCCCCGCCCTCACACACCTCTCCCCTATCACCCTGTCGCCCGTCCACCCTTCTCGCACCCCGCCTCCATAGTCGATTTCGACTACGCCTCGCCCTCGGGCTTCTCGCTCGGGCGTCACCACATCTCTGCCCTGCCCTCCTGCCCTGCCCTCTCTCCTTCCAACCCCCGTCCGCCCTGCACCCCCCCCTCCCCGACCTCCTCTCCCCTTTCGCACACAGTCGACTTCGACTACGCAACCCCATCCGGCTTTTCGGGCGTCACCACCTCACTGCCGCCCACACTGCAAGTCGCCTTCCAGTACACCGCCTTGGTGGCGGAGCGGGGGCCCCCGGAGCACAAGGGCGACGCCGAGGCCAACGGCGGCGGCGGCGCGGCGGCGGCGGGCGAGGGGCGGCGGTACTGGCTGCAGCGGCGGCTGCGAGTGGCGACGTACCGGGTGAGCTTGTTGGAACGGGGCTGGGGGTTGGTTGGTAACTGGGGAAACTGTGGAGAGGAATAGAGTGAGTGCTGTCCCTCCTCTCTTGAATGTCTACCATACTTGCCCCCGATGCCCCTTACTCGTCGCTTAGACCATGTCCTGGCTGACACTTCCCTCCCCCTTCCTCCCATCCTACCCTCCCCCCCTCTCCCCCTCTTCCACCCCCTGTCAGGTCATGACTGCCGCCACCGTTGCTGACGTGTACGCACACACTAACCCGGACGCCGTGGTCACATTACTAATGCACAAGATCCTGCGGGCGGCGGAGGCGCAGGTGAGAAGCGGGGTGCAAGCGGGGGGCTGCCGGCGGGATACGTGTATGGTTATGAGGGGGAGGCGGGAAGGGCCGAAGGGAAGGTGTCAGCGCAGCTCTTGGTGTTGCCCCTTGCTGGAAACCACTGAGCTGCGCAGCAGTCAAGGCTTGCCCCTTCTTTGGGGATTTGAATGTCAGTGTGATGTGCAAGTGAAGAGGCTCTCGAGTGAGGGCACTCGGGTACTCAACGGGAGGGGGCGACTGAGGGTGCCAACCGGGTGTGGCGTCGTCAGGCACGCCTGGTATCAATGACTTTATCACCTCCGCTTCATGTGTAGCTCTCTACGTTCTTTAAGTGTCATACCATAGGTCGCGAAGCAGGCGTTGCTGCGGCCTGTGTCCGGATTTGGTCGCGCTTGTTGGCCGAGCGAACACTTCGACTAAACCTCGACGACGCCGTCGCCTCCGAAAGGGCGCGAGTCGTCGCTAAGAAAACCGACAGCTGACACAAGCGTAATAGCATGCGTTCGTGAGCGAGTGCTCGGCCGCCCCATCGCATGACGGACTCCTAACTCGGGTACCCTACTATCCAAAAGCGGAAGAGTGAGAAGAGCGTCCGCTGAGACGCGATCGCAATGGCGTAGCCCC
The DNA here is from genome assembly GCA_016858145.1 of Edaphochlamys debaryana. NCBI lineage: Eukaryota > Viridiplantae > Chlorophyta > Chlorophyceae > Chlamydomonadales > Edaphochlamys > Edaphochlamys debaryana. The sequence goes on along the minus strand of JAEHOE010000108.1, from coordinate 402,018 downwards.
GTTCCTTTCTCCGGGGGAATTCGGGCAAGCCAACTTGGCAAGTCTGTGCCCTCTGGGTTCCTGCACCTCTACACGCCTGCCTCTTCTCCCCCCTCACCTTCCCCCTCACCTTCTACCCCCCCCCCCCCCCACACACACAGGGCCTGCAGGAGGCCCGGCTGCTGCTGCGGGACTGGCTGGTCATCCTCGCCCTCAACTACCACAGGTGGGGGGGGAGGGAGGGGCCCGGATCGAGGGTTCGGCCATGGTTGCTGGGTGGCGCGGAGTGTGCCGGGGGTGGTCGTGAAGTTGCTCCTGGGGTTTGTGGGTGTGGCTCATGGGTGGTCACCTCACACACTCCGACCTCCTCCCCCCCCCGCAGGAACGTGCACTCCAACCTGACGCCGCAGCAGCTGTCCACGGTGCCGGTGGGTGGGGGTGGGAAGCGGGCGTTGGGGCGGGGCTGGCGTTGCCGAAGGGTGAAAGGGCTAGCGGGCAGGGCGGCCGCTGGGGCAGACTGGGGGGCTTGCACTGTCCCCAACACGCTGCAGCCCCTCTCTGTGTCATATCCCGCTCCCGCACTGCCCCACCCTCCCCTCGCCTCCCCCTCCCCCACAGGCCGACCTGCTCATCTCCCAGGCCCCCCTGTCCCGCCCTTGACACACTCCGCTTTCATTTACACCTCACCCCCCTTTTGTTCCCCCACCTTCCCCCACCTTTCGCTGCCCTCCCCCACAGGCCGACCTGCACTTCTCCCAGGCCCCCCTCCTGGCCCCCCTGCCCCGCCTGGTGTACGCGCTGCTGCGCTCGCCCCTGCTGGCGCCCTTCGCGGAGGGGCAGCACCCCGACCTCACCGCCTTCCTGCGCCACCTCTGGAGCAGCCTGCCGCCGCACGAGCTGGTGCGGGCCGTGTACCCCGTGATGCAGGTGGGGCGGGGCAAGCGGGTTGGGGGGAGGTGCGGGGTGTGTTGGTGGCGGGCAGTGAGGGCAGGAAGGGGACAAGGGGGCAGGTACGGCTTAGGGGTGGTGCCACGTGGATCGGCCTCTGGCGCTTCCAGGCGTTACAAGGCGAAGCAATGCAATCCCGGCTCACCCCAAGTGCCCCCTCCCCCCTTTCCCCCCCCCCCAGTCCTACACCGACCCCGACCACCTCGCCTTCCCCCGCCACTCGCTGTCAAGGGCGGCGCTGGCCGGGCCCGATGCGCCGCCCATCTTCCTGCTGGACGCATACATCCTGATCATGGTGCGTTCCCGTGTCCTGTCGTGCCCTGCAATCCCTGGTGTGCTGAGGTGGGGTTCGCTGTCCGGCTGGACGGACACACCCTAATCATGATGCGCGCTGGGTTGAGGCTAGCTCGTTAAGTAACGCGATCTAGCGCGCTTCAGTAGGGGCGTTGTAGGTTCCATCTTCCTGCTGGACGCATACATGCTGATCGCAGTGCGTTTCCGTGGCGTCCCTCGGCTCTTGATCAGCTGGTCTATCTGCTAAACGTCAGCAATCCGTCAAGTTGGTGGGCTCCTCCAACTACTCCCCCTCACCCCCGTTTCACCCCCGTTTTTGCCCGTGCCCCCACCCCCAGGTCTACTACACCTCCCGCTGCCCGCCCGAGGTGCCCTTCCCGCCGCCCCAGCAGTCGGCCCTGCGCAAGGCGGTCGCCGCCATCCGCAGCGAGAGGCGGATCACGCCGCAGGTGAGCAAGATCCAGACCCAGATCCGGATCCGAAAGGGCGAGGACATGGGAAGGTTCGCTTGGGCGCCCATGTCCTGACGTCTGGATGACAGATCCCGTGTCCCACTCATGCGCATGGATTGCCTCATGATCGGCCGCGAGATCCGTTACGATGATCCTTGTGATCTCCTGATCTGCAGGTCAAGATCCTGCGCGAGGGCGGCGAGGACGCGGATCTGTTCGAGCAGCTGCTGCTGGACGAGCCGGACGCTGGGGAGGCGGGCGGCGGCGGCGGCGGCGGCTTCGGGCTCGTCCAATTCCTAGAGCACGTGCAGGGCGAGGCGGCCATGCAGATGAAGCACGAGCTGGCGGCGGCGGCGCAGGGCTGATGAACGGGCCCGGCCCGGGCCCCGGGCCCGGATGCGGTGGGCCTGCGTGGGCCTGCGTGCAGGCCCCCAGTCGGCCTCTATGGGCACTGAGATCTCGGTCGGGAGCTAGTTCGGGCCTTAGGCCAGGGGCGGGCGGGCCTGCCTTGACCTTGTCGAGTGCGGAGTGGGGTTTCACGGGCATAGGGTACTGGGCGTCGTCAGGGGACGTAATGTCTGGGTGAAGTGTGGGGTGGGAGGCAAGGGGTGCAGGGTAGTGGGTGCTGTGCGCCGGGGAATGAGGCATCTCGAGCGGCTGGGAGTGGAGCAGTGGAAGGCGGACTGTTTGCGGTGGGCCTGGTCGGGCCGCTCAAGGCTGCTAACAACAGCCGGCGGGTCAGGGCAGGGCAGGGCGGGAGGGACCGCTCAACCTGGAAGCTGGGGAGGGTAGAGGGGGGGGGGGTACCGCGAACCAGCTGCGCTTGCGGCGAGTGGGGCTGGTGTATGCGTTGCCTTTAGGCTTGTTGCGGTGATGGCGAGGAGGGGGGGGAGGGGGAAGGACATGGCCTCTCGCGGTATAGGTCGGGGAAAGGAGGAGGGGTTCGTGGATGCCGAGGCCGAGGTGGCGCGAGGACGAGGCGCTGGTGGCATTGGCGGCGGTAGGCGGCCGCCCTGGCCGCAGGCGTGGAGGCGACCGGAGCTAGAGTAGCGTGGCATCGGCCGTGGCTTGGCCAAGTAATAGCAGTATCGGGCTGTGACCTGCGGCTTAGGGACGAGGGAAGTGACGTGGGGGGGGGGGTCCTTGTCGACGAGGGGCGCGAGGCTCTCCGTCCCTGGCCAGCTTGCGCAGGGGCGGCGGTAGGTGGAGGGGCGTGGTGCGCGGGGCAGGGCCGAGAGGCTTCCCTGTAAGCAGGAGAGGCCCCCTGTGCATGCAGTCGCGAGGAGCCGAGAGCAGTTTCAGCGGGTGTGTGGCACTGGCTATGAGCGAGGAGGCGGGGCCGTGGAGCAGGCCAGCAGGGGGGGCGGCGGAGCTGTCTGCAGGGGTGAGGTGACGAATGGTGGGCGCTGCATGTCGACATTCGGCCAGCGTCCCTGGGTGCAGCTTCTGGCCCAAGGCTGCCCGGGTATGGTATGTGGGTCCAGTATTTCGCAGATATCTTGGGTCAGACGGCCTCAAGGCGCCAGTATTACGGACATTGGCAGAGGCAGAGCTCTATTTCGCCATACTGGAAGTACGCCAAGTGGAGCCCAGCTGAAGGTCACGGGCCCCGCCACGTGCTACATTCCCGCCAAACCCGCCCTCCCAAATACGCGGAGCCAGCTCTCGTGAGCAAGTTCCATACGTCCCCACAGCATTCGTGTTCCGTATCTGGCGGGAAATACTCAAAAATCACAGGGTATGTCGAGGTGGCCTCCGCGCACCCACACGTGCCCCCGCAGTTCACACACCCCTTGCGGCCCAAATGTCGAGCCTGCGTGCGCGCAACCCACCCCACAGCGTTCCTCAACCCCTTGAGCAGCATATTCCGGTGAGACATACGGCACGCATGAACTGAACCAAACTGAGCCAGAGCTTCCCCCCCTGGGCCCGAGCACACAGCCGCGCTGCGCGGTCGACTCATGTGGGGGCCTGCGGGGGTTTAGCGATGCCCCCCGGTGCAGTCCGCACACAGGCTATACAGCACTGCACGGAGCGTTACGTGCGGGCTGCGGGGTAGGGGGGAAATGACGTCACCGGGTGACACATACCGTACCGGTGCCCGGCCACCGCGGCCCCACGCCTGGCAGGAATGGTCCACAAGGTAGCCTCCTGCCAGCCGGTCATAAGGCCTGCTACCTAGAGTAACTACTCCCCCAGTGGAGCACAGACAGGCACCCGAGCCCCGAGCTTCATGGCGTTGAGAAATGCCGGTTCTGGCAACCACTGCCGCAGCTTCACGCCAGCCTTGGACGCCGGCGCGCGCCACCCCCCACACACATGTAGCGCCAACTGCCCGCACCAAAGCGTCACAGGCGGCGCCAGCGCGGCCTGCCTCCTCAGGCCCCTTCCAAGGCCGAAGATCCGCTGGACGTCGGCCCTGCTGGCCGTCGAGCTGCGACCGCCAGTGCTGCCCCCCTTGCATCCGGAGCTGCTCACTGGAGTGAGGTCGGCGGCCGGAGGGCACCTAGGGTAAGAGACGTTGGGAAGGCAATAATCGCTGGAGCGGGGCCCGCCTGCTCCGGGCGGGGCCTGCTCCGTGATGTGGGCGCGTTGAGGTGAGGGTGTCGTCGCCCGACGCCTCGGCGTTCCGAGCCCCTGTGCCTTGGCCAGCGCCAGGAGTCCCCGGAACGGGGCGAGGAGAAGCCTCGCAGGAGGGGCTATCCGTCCTCCTGTGCAGGACCCTGGATCCACCACGGAGGTGGCCAACATACGTGCAGGGAGGCATGGGCTCAGTAGGTGGGTGTTTGTTGGTCAGGCAGGATTTGCTTGCGCAGGGGGAAGGGGGGGCGGCACGGCCCACGGACCCCCACAACCCCCCCTTGCCTGCAAGTCCAACTAGTATGAATACTACGCCACCCACTCGAAGTGCTCCTCCAGGAGCCGCCTGGTTTCGGTCTGTACTTCCTCAGCTAGGAGTGGTGCCTGGAGCTCAGGGCAATTAAAGCCACCGCGAGATGTTGAAGCCTGCCGACAGCTGGCGCCCCTAAGGCCAAGCTGCGACGTTACAGTATGTATCGTGGGATTACAGGTCAAGGAAGCTGTTGTGGTGCGGCGAGGGGAGCAGAAAAGGCAGGCTCTTGACCGAAGCCGAAGCGCGCGAAGCTCCTGCTCCTGGCTGTGTATATGATAGTGCAGGGTAAGGTTTAATAACACTGAATTGACGCTTGGGGAACATCAAGTCGGAAGGTGCCGTATGAGGGCGCAGAGGGCCTGTTGATGCCGCTCGCTGCCGAGCCCAGTCGCAGCAACAGCATACCGAGTTTAAGCCATGCATTTTGTGATTCCAAATGCACTGCAGTAGACCACCATGAGCGGCAGGGCTCTCGTCGATGCGGCTCTGCTGCGCGAGGCCGAGGCGCTGTTTGCCAATACCGACGAGATTCTCGTCGCGGCCTTCAATGTACTCAAAATCAAGCAGCAGGGGGAGTCGACGGGTTCACAGCTGCTCAAGGCGCTGGGGGCCAAGGTCAGCGGGGATGGCGCTGGACCGTCCCCGTGCCCGTGCCGCCGCGGACCCAACCCGCCCAGCTTCCGCCCCTTTCCACCCCACACTTTCCCGCCCCTGCTCCCCAGACCTTCCAAGCCAAAGAGGCTCCGCAACCACGCCTGCTATGCCTCACCGTGAGGCGCCGCAAGCAAGCACGCGGCTTCAAACCCACCCTCCACGTCCTCCATCCCGGCGAGGATGCCCCCGCGGCTGGGGCTGGGGCCGCAGCTGCGGCGGCCGCGGCCGCCGGTACCAAGTCGTACCCCCTCAAATCCATCACGGAGATTGTCGTACCTGCCAGCAAGTACGAGCAGATCCCGGCCCACGTGCTGGAGTTCAGGTTCAGCGGGACAGGGAGCTACAGCACCCGGGGGGAGGTGAGGGGCCGAGCGGGGGTTGTAAGGCGGGGGAGGGAGGGGGTGGGGTGGGGTGGGGGTGGAACTTGGCGGTGTAGGGGGGAGTTTGTCTTGTATGCCTTGCCCCCCCTCGGGCTGCTAGTGCGAATTGCGAGGCGGGGGCGGCACCTGTGCAGCTCGCCCATCCCGCCACGACAAAACCATTACCTACGCCCACACTCTCCCGAACCTCACAGGTGGTGAACCAGTTCAAGCTCAAGAACAGCGATGAGTTGCAGCTGGTGCTATCCCTGGTTCTCACGCTCATGGGGTGAGGGGGGGGGGCAGAGGGGGGGGCTGGCAAGATTGATGGTCACGGAGAGAGGGGCCCTGCATGTTTCCCTCCTTGCGCTTTGCCCTTCCCACCCCTCGCCACTTCCCCCTCACCCCCGCCCCTGCCCCTGCCCCCCCTTTTTGCAGGCAGCAGGGATACCGCTCCCCCCGCCTCTCCGGCGCTGACAGCGGTGCCGCGGCCGCCTGGTGGGCGGGGCACCAGGCGGCGGTGCTGCCGGCGCTGGGGCCCTTCGCGGCGGAGGTGCTGCTGCCACGTAAGCAGGGGGGGTTGGGGGGAAAATGGGGGGAAGATGCCGACGTGTTTCGTGTCATTAATCATGTCGGGGGCACCAGGCGGCGGTGCTGCCGGCGCTGGGGCCCTTCGCGGCGGAGGTGTTGCTGCCACGTAAGCAGGGGCGGGGGTAGGCGGGGGTCTTGCCCCGAACCCGCACTCCCTCCTCCGCATTCCTCCTTATACCTTTCCTCCCCCCGCCCCCCAGCCAGCCCAAAGGCCGAAGGGGGGAAGGGGGGAAGATGCCTCGGGGCAGACGGGGGCGGGGTCTGGCGCAGAGGGGCAGCAGAGGACGGGACGCTCCCATCCTTCCACGCACCCCTCACCTCCCCATACCCCGGACTTCTGCTCCCCCCCCCACCTCCCCCCCCCACACACACACCAGCCAGCCCCGAGGCCGACGGCGAGGGCGTCGACTGTCGCGGCACGCCCGCGTGTCGCAAAACACACACCTCTCTAACCCCCTGCCCATCCCCATACCCCACACTCCCCTCACCCTCACCCCAGCCAGCCCCGAGGCCGACGGCGAGGGCGCGGGCGGCGGCGGCGGCGCCCGAGTGCTCCTGAGCGCCAAGGAGGAGCGGGATCTGGAGGAGCTGCTGGGATTGTACGACCTGGGGCTGGGGGATACGGCAGAGTTCCAGGCGCGGCTGGCGGAGGAGCACGAGGCGCTCGAGGTGAGATCACGGGATCTGGGATCTGGGGGTGTTTGATGGTCGTGCGTAGGGGTGTGTGGGGCAGCATGCACGGGTGATTGTGGCACTCCGGGTACGGGATGGGGCCGTGCATGGTACGGCGGCTGGCTGACGGACGTGCCCGGGGTGGCAGACTCCACTAGAGGGAGGGGCACAAGGCTCTCGAGATGGCTGCCCCCTCGAGGCCCCCTTCCCCCTCCCCCCACCAGGCTGCCAACGTGCACACCATCATGATGACGGTGCCGGCGGCCGATGCGGTGGTGGCACAGATCAAGAAGACGCAGAGCATGCTGGGTGGGTGAGGGGTGAGGAGCTGACATGGCACTGCACGGCACAGCACGGCACGGCACGGCACAGCACAGCACGGCACGGCACGTTGAGGGGGGGCCTCATGGCTGGGCGGCTGGGTGGCTCCTGGCGCAGCCCTTCACATTACAGCGCGCACACGTGCAATGCATGTTCGAAACCCCTCCTTCCCCCCTTACCCCTCTCCCTCCCCCTCCCTCACCCCCCTTACCTCTAACACCCCCCCCGTCCCTCTACCCATCCCCCCCCAAGAGGACCTGGACGAGAACCTCATGGTCTTCGACACCAAGCTGCGGCACATGCGGGAGGACATTGCCGCCATCGAGGCCTCGAACAACACACTCGAGCTGCACTCGCGAAACAACAACGCGCTAATGAACACGCTGCAGGTGGGTTGAGCGAGCAGATAGAGGCTGGGCGAATGGGCCTTGTATGCAGCTGCGAAGGGAGGTGTACTCTGCTGTTGGGCGGGTGTTGGCCGGATTGTGACCTGGGTTTGGCGGTTTTACCTCTCGAAAGCCATGTGCTGAAGGATTTGGCTGGTTTTAGGGTTGAGGGTTATGTCGACTATGCATCCAGCTGCGGCCTGCCACGTGCTCCCCTCTCCTATCCCCCTCCCCCCTCTTCCCTCCCCCCCCCTCTCAGGAGCTTCTGTCTGACCTGGTCCTGCCCGAGGGGGTGGAGGCGGTGCTGGAGGGGCCCCCCTTCGGCAAGGACAGGTAGGGCGTGGAGTGGACAGGTCGCACGCTGCCGTACAGTGTCATACGGTCCTGTACGGCGCCTGGTCTCCTTCGCTCGTCGGCACCGCCTCGGCCCCATCTTCACCTCCGAGGCAACGAAACAGACTGACTAGACCGCCTCCCACCCCCATCCCACGCCCTCACCCCCCAGCCGCCTCCCCACCATCACGCGTGCCGCCTGGCAGCTGCACGCGCAGCTCCGCCGCCTCGAGCCGGGCTCCACCGGGTCCCTGTCTCCGTACCTGCTGCAGATGCGGGTGGCGCAGGTGTGTGGGGGGGGAGGGGGGGCCAGACGGGGTTAGTTGGGGGCGGAGGGGGAGGGGGAAAGAGGCGTGTGTGTGTATTGGGCGCGTGCCGTCGCCATTGCTGGTGCGGATGCGGGTGGCGCAGGTGGGAAGGGGACAGGGTGGGGGTTGGAGAAGGGGCGTGTGTTTATTGGGCGCGTGCCGTCGCCATAGCTGGTGCAGATGGGGACGGCGCAGGTGGGGCGAAGAAAGGTACAGGGGGGCGGGGGGAGGGGAGGGCACGGACACACACCCCATCTCCCCCTCACTCAACTAGCCACACCAACCGAACTCACCGACGCAACCAACCGCCAACTGCCAACCGCCAACCGCCAACCGCAGGAGGCGCACGCCACGCTGTCCGACCTGGCCTCCCGCTTCACCGCCCACGCCCTTGGCCACCTGCGGGCGCTGTTCAGCGGGGCGGTGGAGGAGGTGCTGGGGGGGCTGGCGGCCATCACAGACAGTGGGTCCTGAGGGGGGAGGGGGGAGGCAAGGGGGGAAGGGCAAGAGCCGAGAGATGTGGGTTGAGAATAGAGAATTGTCGGTGGCAGATCCGGCTATCCTTTCTAAATGCTGCAGGATTCCATGCCCCCAGAGGCCTCCTCCCCGACATCCCATCTTGTCTCCTCCCTCAACCCATCAGCTGCTGTTGCCTCCCCCTGCCTCTCAACGCCACCCCGCTCGCCTCCCCCCTTACCTCCCCCCCTTACCTCCCCCTCTTGCCTCCCTCTTGCCTCCCCCCCAGAGGCCCAGAAGCTCCTCCCCCCCTCCCACGACCGCCTCCGCTCCGCCGTGTTCCGCCACTCCCCCCCCTGCCCTTACCCCCCCCTCTTGCCTCCCTCTTGCCTCCCCCCCCCAGAGGCCCAGAAGCTGCCCCCCCCTTCCCACGACCGCCTCCGCTCCGCCGTGTTCCGCCACTCCCCCCCTGCCCTTACCCCCCCCTCTTGCCTCCCTCTTGCCTCCCCCCCCCAGAGGCCCAGAAGCTCCTCCCCCCCTCCCACGACCGCCTCCGCTCCGCCGTGTTCCGCCACTCGGAGCTTATCCGCTGCGTGGCGGCGCTGGAGCGGCCGCTCATGGTCAAGTGAGGGGGGGATTGCAACTGTCGGTCGAGGGGTAGGGTGCGGGTTTTGGGAGCGGTTTTGTGGCAGGTGTGTGGGGGAGGTGAGGTGGGAGGGAAGGGAGGGGGGGAGAGGGGGGGGAAGGAGTGGAGGAGGTGGGGGGAGGGAGAGCGAGGGGGAGAGCGAGGGGGGGGGGCAAGTCGGGGAGGCTCCTGCAAAGCGAAAAGAGGAAGGGGAAAGGACCGGGAAGGCTAGGACGGCGTGGGCCAAGAACTGGGGCGGCGAGCTTTTGCACAAGGCGCAAAGGGGAGCTGGTGTGAGGGTGACGGCAGCAACCCTGAAGCCTCCGTTTCGACGCCGTCCGTCTCTTCCCATTCCCTGCCTCCTCCCTTGACGTTCCCCGCCTCGCTCCGGCCGGGGGAGCAGGCGCAAGCCCCGCCCCCTCCGTCTCCTCCCCGTTCCTGCTCAACCCCCACCCCCCTGCCTTCTCGCCCCGCCCCCGCAGGTTGCACGCGGGCTACTGCGCAGCCGTCAACATGCTCCTGAGGTGCGTGCGTGCGTGTGCACGTACAACCCTGCTCGCACAGACCTGTCGGCCTGTCTAACTGACGGTACCGACTGGCCGACTGCCTATCATTGACTACGGTATCATTGCCAGAAGGGGTGTGCAAGGCATGCGGAGGCATGCTCCTGAGGCGCGTGGTTGCGTGTGCCATGATTGCAAGATGCGGGGCCCTGTCATTGGTTGTTGGGGGAACCGGCATGGCGCGCACAAGCACAAGAGAACCCAAACTGCCCGCCGCCGCCCCTGCTCCAACCCCGCACTGCTGCACACGTCAGCCAACGGTGCCGTACGCGCATCCTGCCACGCACACAACCTGCACGCTCCACGGCTTCCCCCATGGGTTGCTGCCGTACCGTCGGCCCTGCCCCGCACCACCCCGCCCCCGCGACTCCCCTCCCTCTCTGCCCGCCGGCGGCCACTCGTGTCTTCGGCTTCTCATACTCCCCTGTGCTTCGCCCACCTCCTCTGCTATTGACACCCTTCTTGGCCCGCTCCCCGTTTTCCGCATTGCCTCCGTCGTGGCGCTGCCTTCGACCCTGCTGTTTTAGGTGAGAACCGGGATTGTTCCGTTCGGGTGGGCTTCGGTCTCGCGGGCTGCTCGGTCCGCATGTCTGCTCTGCTTCGCTGTGCCCCTCTGCGCCGCCGGCGGGCCGCACCAGCTCTAGTCTACCTCACTATTACCAGCTACAAACTACGGCTCCGACGCGGCTCCAGCGGCGACACACACGTAACGGGTTCGGGATGGGCGGGATGGGTCGGGCTTCGGTTTCCTCGGGCTTTCGGTTCCGTCTCTAAGGCCGGCCGGTTAATCACCGCGCCCACGATTCCCAGGCTCATGCGAGCAGCCCTTCACACACAACCTTGCTGCATACTGCGCACGATCCACCCCGAGTTTTCCAAACGGGGCCGGAGGGAGGGCGGAGCAGGGTGGACAGGGTCAGTGGGCAGAGGTGTGTGTATGGCGGGGGAGGCATGGCATACATGTGTCGCCATGTGTTCCCCTCTCCCCTCTCCCCTCTCCCCTCTCCCCTCTCCCCTCTCCCCTCTCCCCTCTCCCCTCTCCCCTCTCCCCTCTCCCTCTCCCCTCTCCCCTCTCCCTCTCCCTCTCCCCTCCTCCCCTCTCCCCTCTCCCCTCTCCCCTCTCCCCTCTCCCCTCTCCCCCTCCCTCCCCTCTCCCCTCTCCCCTCTCCCCTATCCCCTCTCCCCTCTCCCCTCTCCCTCTCCCCTCTCCCCTCTCCCCTCTCCCCTCTCCCCCTCTCCCCTCTCCCCTCTCCCCTCTCCCCTCTCCCCTCTCCCCTCTCCCCTCTCCCCTCTCCCCTCTCCCCTCCCCTCTCCCCTCTCCCTCTCCCCTCTCCCCTCTCCCCTCTCCCCTCTCCCCTCTCCCCTCTCCCCTCTCCCCTCTCCCCTCTCCCCTCTCCCCTCTCCCCACACCCCACACCCATAACCCGCACCCCAGGAAGGAGCTGCGCTCTAGCGTGGCGGAGCTGCGCCGGGCGGCGGCGCTGGACATGCAGGTGGGCCTGGGCCTGGGCCTGACGGGGGCCTGGGTTGGGCCTGGGCGGGCCCAAGTGTCTGGCCTGCGGGTCTCATCAGGCCGCCGCATGACCCACGACCCACCCCGCTGCAGCCGCCACACCAAACCACACACGCTTTACCCTTCACCTACACTTTCTTTACCCCGCCCCCTCCTCCTCCGTCCCCCCCCCAGGCGAACCCCATAGACTACAACCTCACCGCCCACCCCGCCCGCGGCGCCGCCGTGGGCGCCCCCGGTAGTGTGGTGGGCAGCCGGGGCCGGGGCGGCAGCGTCATGGGCACGAGCGTGGTGAGGGGGCGGGGGGGAAACGGGGGGGAGGGAGGGCGTGTGTGTATTGGGGAGCGTCACAGAAGGGTTTGCTACTCTTTCCACCGTAGACCCTGCCGCTCCTTCTCTCCCTCCGGACTCCAATCCGGACTCCCGCCCTCTCGCCTCCCCCCGCCAGCGACCGCCCCCCTCCCCCTGATACTTGCTGGCCTGGATACCGGGAGCCTAATTTCCTTGATACCCTGTCATCCGTGACTCCCCTTACCCCCTCTTGCCTCCCCTCCTCCCCCTGTCAGGTCGGCAGCAGTGAGGACCAGGATGACGTGGGCAGCATCGCCGCCAGCGACCACCTGGGGGGCTTCGGGGGGCCGGGCCCCATGAGTACGGCATCCAAGCAGTCCCGGAGCACGTTTCGATCCATCGTGTCCAAGTGAGGAATCCAGGGGGGAGGGTTTGGGGAGGAGGCGAGACGGGAGGGGAACGGGGAGGGATGGAGAGGAGGAAGCAGGAACCCATTTCCCAGATGCCTAGAGGTTAGAAGACAGAGAGGTACTCCCTCGAACCCACCTCCGTCCCCCCTTCCCTCCACAGCAGGGGCGGGGGCAACTACGACCCCTTCAATGTGGCCATACCCCTGCACGAGGCGTGGCAGGTGGGTGACCAAGGGAGTAAAAGGACGGATGCTGCTGCACCTCAATACACGCGTTGCTCGAGGAACGGTGGGATGAAAGGCGTAGGACCCTCCGCCCCACCCTCCACCCTCCATCCCCTTGTCCCCGACCCTCAAACTCTCCCACCTCACGTCGCCCTCCTCCCCCACACCCTTACCTTCTTTCCCGCCCCCCACCCTGCAGGGCCTGCTCGAGGGCTACCTGCCGCACCTCCTGGCCGAGGCGGAGGGGGCGGCGGCGGTGCTGCTGCTGAGGCAGTGCGACGAACACAGTGAGTGGGGTCGGTCGGGTCGGGTCCGGGGCGGTCGTTCGACGCACACTGCGAGAGTGCGGGGCAGGGGGGTCCCTGGAGAGGTGCCGGCTGCGGGCCCCTGTTGTGGGGGGGAGTGGTGTTAGCTTTTTGCGGCACCCCGGTCCTGCCCCTGCCCTAACCCGGCTCTGCCCAGGGTTAGCTACTGTCCCACACGTTATCCCACTGCTACGTCTCTCTGCAACATTCGCCGTCTTGCGCTATGTTTGTTCATGCCCTTACGCGTTCGCTCCTGTGTGTGTGCAGTAACGGGGCCTCTGGAGGACTCGAATGCTGCCGGCGGCGGCGGCCGGGGCAAGGAGAAGACGAAGCGTCGGCGAAAGAAGAGGTCGAAGGGTCGCAGTGGCCTGGACGCCGTGGACGAGGCGGAGGAAGACGAAGAGGCGGAGGAGGGGGCGGCGGGGCGAGGCGGCGGCGGCGGCGGCGCGGCGGGAGCTGGAGCCGGGGCGGCCGGGGGAGGAGGAGGTGGAGGAGGGGAGGGGGCGGGGGCGCGCGACGGGCAGCAGCTATCTCCGCAGGGGTGGCAGGTGGGTGGGGAAGCGGTCGTGGGAGGGGCTGAGGGGGGGTAGGGAGCGGGGACGGGGCGGACGGGTGGCAGGAGAGGATGGTTCGAGGCAACATACCGGTAGGGTGCCTCTTTCCTACGCTTCTAATACTCAGCTCCAGCACATTACGGTACCCCTATCCCACCCCCCACCCCCCCGCCCCCCACCCCCCTCAGGTCATCGATGCCCTCTTGTCCGGCATAGAGGCAGAGTTCATGGTGGGGGTGGGGGGGGGGGCATTGGGGGATAGGGCGGATGCATGACTCATGCGCCCCCTCGACTTCCTGGGATGCTCCAACAAACCCCCAACTCTCTCGCGTCCCCCCCCCCCCCCCACACACACACACATACACGCTGCTCCCTCCACTGCAGGCCCTGGTGGACCTAACGGCCAAGTCGCACCAGGTGAGGAGCGTACATTTGGTGGTTGGTGGTTGAAGTTTGCGATTGGCGGTCCGAGGCCCAGGGACGGACTCATGTCGCGATTTTTGGTCTCGCTCAGCACTCGCTTTCGCCGATTGATGCTGATGCCACCTCCCTCTCCGCTATCCGCTCTGCACCGCGCTGTCCCCTGTGCTGTCCCCAGCCCTCCCGCCTCACCTCCTCTCCTTCTCCTCCCCCTCCCCCTCCTACCCCCCTGTCAGGTCCTGTGTCTGCCCATGATGGCCCTCGCCTCCCGCTGTGTGGCGGCCCTCACACCCCGGGGCGCCGTGGCCTCGCCCCTGCGGGTGGCACTCGCGGCCTGCCACAGGTGCGCAGGGGGCGTGGGGTTGCAAAGGGTTGGAGGGCTGGATTCTGAATCTCTTTCCTTTCCTTCGATCACTTAAGAGGCCGCAAGGGCGTCTGCGGGTGGCGTGCTGAGGGGCGTGTTTCCACCACCCGCTCGTGCTTGCCTCCCAATGTGTCCCCGCAGCCGCCTTCGCCGCAACTTTGCTGCATTCGTTGAGGCCCGATCCTGCCAGCTCGTCCCCCTCCTCCACTCCACCCCACCTTGCTTCTTACCTTCCCAACCCATCCCCACCCCTTCCCACCCACCCCCCTCCGCAGCCGCCTCCGCCGCAACTTCGCTGCATTCGTTGAGGCCCAAAAGGAGGCGGTGGAGTCGTACGGAGCGCGGCTGGCGGCCACGGGGAGTGAGTGCTGGGGGGTGTGGGGGATTGGTCGGGGCGGCGGGAGCACTGCTTCCTGTGGGGGTCAGCGGGTGCACCGGGAGTACGGCATCAGCGGGGTGTCGGTTGTGTGGCCACCGTACGGCAGCAGTCTGGGTGTACGGCAGCAGCGGCAAAATGCAACGAGTGCAGATGTAGTGCAGCGAATGAAGCGACGCACGCATGCCTCCCATCCCGCTCGCCCTCCCTCGGGGCCATGCGACCACACACACACGGCGCCACCCCTGATCACACACACGCTCTCCCTTCCGCCCCCCCCCTCAACACCTCCTCCCCCAGGCGTCAAGACCATCCACGTGGTCAACTTCATCGCCCAATTCGCCCTCATGGCGCACCACATGGAGGTGGGGGTGGAGGGGGGTGCCAGGGTGCGGGGCTGTGTATGGGCGTGCCGGCACCCGCCTAGAAGGAGGGACTGCGCATGTGTGGAGGGGCGAGTGCTTGGGAACTCATTTCCCTCTCATGCGGCAGTGCCTCACCCCAAAGTTATGGTGACCCAACGTGCCCAGTCGGGCTTGGTCCCCTGCGGTTTGCGTCATGAGCCAATTCCTCAACCCCCCAAACCCCAAATCCACGCCAGGTCATGCTGTCGTACATGCCGGAGGAGCTGCTGACTCAGCTGGCGGGCGGCGCGCCCGTACCGTCAGAGGGCGGCGCGGCGGCAGCGGTGGCGGGCGTGGGGCTGCGTGGCGGGCGGGGCCCGTCGGGCGACGGCGGGGGCGAGGGCGCGGGGGAGTCTGGGCGGCTGCGGCGTGAGGCGGTGCAGACGGCGGCGGCGTGGCAGGTGCGCGGCGTGTTTAGGGGCCTTGCATCCAGGGGGATCAGGAGTCAAGCGATGCTGCTAACGTTGGCAATGTCACGGCGCTAGTTGCCTACTCTTCTAGAGTCTGTGAAGAGCTCAGAGGTCCAGGGTAAACGCTGTGATCGCGTGCAGCACGGGCAGGGGCCTGGGAAGGCGGGGTAGAGGAGGCTAAGAGTTTCCAGGGTAGAGGCGTTGTCGGGAGGGGTGGGGAGCGGCCAGGGGGCGTGGGAAGGCGGGGCAGCCGGGGTAAAGGGATTCTGCTGTTGGGACTGCCAACAATGCCACGGGGAGGTCCCGGCCCTGAGAGGCCGCTCATTCTGGAACGGGTGGCGGCACGCCCATACACACACACACGCCCTCGCAACCCCCTCCGCCCCCCTTGCCCCCAGGTCCGCCCCGAGGTGGACGCCGTCTATGCCTCTCTCGTGGGGCTCATGTTCGCCTCCCTGGAGCGGGTGGCGGCGGCGGACGCCAAGCACGGAGACAGGCTGAGGGCGGGTGGGTGGCGGGGGCGGTGGCTGTAGCGGAGCGGGGTTGCGGATGGGTGGCGGGGGCGGGGGCTGTCGGGGAGCGGGGCTGGGTTGTACCGGCTTTGGGAGCACTCGATTGTTGCGAGGACGGACCGCGAGGTCAGGGGGCACGTAAGGATGCGGGTACTGCAAGGCACCTCCGGGCAGCTTGCAACGGATGCATCTCTCATCGGCTCTTGATCAAGCCCCTCTCTTCCCTCCTCCTTACCCCCTCCTTACTCAAACCCCCCTAACAGAGAACTACGCCTATTTCGTGGAGGCCGTACGGCCGCTCGTACGGCACGTAGCCGCCCTGGAGCCGTACATGCTGCAGGCGGAGGCCAAGCAGGTGTGCCGTACCGGTATTCAAGTGGCAGCTGCAGGGGCCCTCTTCCTTGGCTTTAACCCAAACTGCCCTCCCCCTTGATCGCTGGCCGCCGCTGTTAACTTCAAGACGCTCGAAGAATATCCCCTTGATCTCCCATTTCAATCGGAGGAGGTGCAGCGCTATATCCGCGCCCAGCTGGCCTACACCAACCCCCTCCCTCCCCCCCTCCCCTATCACCCCCCTTCCCCCCCTCTTGCCTCTAAACCCCCCCCTCAGGAGGAGGCGGTGCAGCGCTACGTCCGAGCCCAGCTGGCCTACACCAACCTCTGGCGACTGCTGGAGGCGAGCGAGCGGATCGACGAGCTGCTCGAGGTGGGTGCTGACCCTATGTTGGTAGATGCGTGTTTTAGCATGAAGACCGAGAGAACAACGCGGTGGGCAGGGATGGTTAGGGAGGGGCGGAGAAGGCCGCGGGCGGGGGCTGGAGGCGAGCGAGCAGATCGACGAGCTGCTTGAGGTGGATGTGTGTGTGGGGGGGGGAAGGGGATGGGAAGGGAAGAGAATGGATGGAGGAGGAGCAGGTGGCTCGACTCAACGAGCTGCTTGTAAGGGGGAGGAAGACGAGGGGGGGGGGGCACGAAGTGGACAGAGGACACCGAGCCAAGCACTTCCGGCCTCAACCAACTGCTTCCTAGTGTCAAAGCGGCTTACGCCATGCTATGCTCCTCCTCTTGGACCACGGCCCCTGCCCCTGCCCCTTTCTAGATCAACACCCCCGAGACGGTGCCGTACGAGGCTGGATTCTCCCAGAGCGAGATCCGATCCCTCATCGCATCCAGCATGAAGGACGTGAGTGCTTGGGAAGAGGGGGGGAGAGCAGTGGAGTGGGAAAGGGAGGAGAGGGGTGACAATCGTTCGTCCATGGTATCCCGTTAACTCCTAAAACCCATCCGTACCCGACCCAGATCGACAAGAAGGTACACAAGATGTACGCCCGCGTACGGAAGCACCTTGGCAACAGCAACCTGGCCTTCCGCGTGTGGGAGCGGATCTACGAGCAGCTCATGGGCAGGTGGGGGGGCCGGGCTGGGCCTGGGCTGGGCCTGGGCCTGGATGGGGTCTGTCCGGGTGCGGGCCTGGGCGGGGCCCGAGCGCCACGGCCTGCTTGTAGGGGCACTTGCCGGCCCAGGCACACAGGCGTGCCGGCACGGGTGCAGGAGGAGCCTGCCAGTCTCACCACTCCCACCCCCACCCCCACTCTCACCCACCCCGACCCCCCCACCGCCCCCCCACCCCCAAATACCCCCGTCTGGAGGATCCCACCGGCCTCCCTCCGCTGCTCACACAACCAAATCAGTCTCACCACTCCCACCCCCAAGGCAATCTCTCCCTTCCTTACCCACTCCCCTTACCCCCTTACCCACCCCCTTACCCACCTCCAGGTACGCCCCCTCTTACCCCCCCCCTCCCCCCCCTCCCCCCCACCACCCCCCCACACCCAGGTACGCCCGTCTGGAGGAGCA
This sequence comes from Edaphochlamys debaryana, assembly GCA_016858145.1. Lineage (NCBI taxonomy): Eukaryota > Viridiplantae > Chlorophyta > Chlorophyceae > Chlamydomonadales > Edaphochlamys > Edaphochlamys debaryana. The sequence continues at coordinate 384,544 of JAEHOE010000108.1, read as the reverse complement.
GGTGGAGCTGTGCTACCCCGCCCTGCAGCCCCTGCAGCCGCCCCTGGACGCACTGGAGGACGTGTTCCGGGGCGTGGGGCCGTCTACCACCAGCCCCTGACACCGAGAGAGGCGCCGGTGGGGCCGGCAACGCTCAGCCCCTGATGTGCTTGAGGCTGGGAGGAGGGCCTCTGGGCCTGAGGGCCTGAGGCCCCTGAGGCACAAGCGCAGACGTGAGGCTACCCTTGGGTCACGAGGGGGGGGGCACGAGGGGGCGTCAGAAGTGTCGGGCGCTGGGGCGTGGGGCCGTCCACGACCAGCGCGGGAGGCGAGAGAGCACCCCAAGGACCACCCCTGGAGGGGCGCGGAGGCTGGGGTTGCGGAGGATGAGTCCCTGAGGCGCCCGACGGAGGCTGGGCCCCAACCACCTCGAAGCGTGCGCGGAGCGCGGGACCCCCTGTCACTCTAGGCCGCTGCCAGCCCCTGAGCGCGGTGAGGCGACCGGGGGGCCCCGTGCCTGACACTTGAGGGGTCAGCCCTTGGGGCCCGCACCAACACACAGCGTGCGCGGAGTGCGGGGCCCTCTGCTACTGGCAATCCTGCGTGGGCGGGGGACCGTCAGCCACCCGCCCCGCCAGAGGCGGCAGCGACTTCTCCGCCGCCGCCTGCACCTGCCTGAGACTGGGAGGCGCACAGGGCGCTCCCGCTGGACGAAATGCCCGGGGAGGGCCTCTGGGCCTGAGGGCCTGGGGGCTCGAGCCCTGGCGCCTTCACCGTGACGAGTGGGCCTGTGTGGGCCCAAGCACCACCGGTTCTCAAGGAGCGTCTGAAGCCACCTCCAGTGGCCGTAAGACTTGGACGCGAGATATTCCCTCATGCCCTTACGAGGGGCCAGCGGCGGCGACGAAGCGCAAAGGCGGCGTGGGGCCCGCCGGAACATGGTCCACCGAGTCTGAGAGAGGTGTGTGGGCCGGCGGCTGCGGGAGTGGCAGGGCGCCACTCGGGGAGCGCTAGGCGGCCCCGGCCTTCCTTCCTGGGGCAGGAGGCAGCGGGCGCCTGCAGAGTGCGCGAGAGCGCGACGGAGCACGGACGCTCCCGCGGGTTGGGCGCGGCGGTGGGGCTCCGGCGATGGCGCGGCTGCCGGTTGATCTCCTGCGGGGGGCTGCCCGGTGTTAGATGTCACATGCATGGCGAAGATCCAACTAACACGAGCCGCTAGTCCTTAGTTGAGATCCCGATTAGGCAGGGTGTCAGCTAGGCCTCTTGCTGCCGAGGCAGGGTGTACGGCACCGGCAGACTGGGTGGGGGCGGGCCTTGCCTAGGGCCAGAAAGCCTGAGCGGGGATGCAGGGGGCAGTGTACACCGTGGGTAGGGAGAAGGATTGGTGCGCCCGGGGCTGGAGCTGCAACGAATGGGACGAAGCAAGACAAGGAGTGAGGCGAGAGATCGAGGTGCGGAATTGGATGTGGATTTGGGGGATTCTATGCTCGCATGCCGGGGCCGTGCAGCGTAGTCCGGACGATGACGAAGGGGGGTGCAGCTGAACGGAACTAAGGCTGTGCGCAACGCAACAGGAAGATCGAGGTGTGGATTTGGATGTGGATTTGGGGGAGCACGGCACGTTCCGGGCAGGCTGGAAGAGGCCACATGCGTCCGCTTCTGCTTGCATGTTGAGGCAGACAAGCACGGGGGCGGAAAACGAGGGCTAAGCCAGCCTGGCTGAGCCCCCCACCCATCTGCTACGCGACCCATTCCCCGCGGTACCCCTCATCGACCCTTGCAAGGCCCAACCGCTATCAGCACGCGCACACGCACGCACGCCGACACGGGGTAATCCTGAGGGGCTTCGCCGCCCGCAGAGCCTGACGGCGGCGGCTCAGCCCCCCCAAAAAAGGGTCTCTAAACGTTCCCCGCCGTGCCCCCGCCTGCCGCTGCCCAAGGCGGGAACAATGTTGCTTTCTGAGTCGGTTAGTCGGCTGCACAGTCGGCAGGCGCCGGCTAATTCGAAGGAAATCCGGAGATAGCCGCCGGTGCAGCCGACTAAACTTGGGCCCCACGTGGGCCGGGTGTCTCAATTCTTGGCTTGGTTGGAGTAGGAGGAGACTCGGTAGTGAACGATCCCTTAGGGAACGGCTGGGGTCGGCGGAAGTTGATTCTCTCCCCCTTATGCGGGGCCGGCAGCTCGTCTGCCCGCTGGCCGCAACCCTGTAACGCGTCATTCCTAGGCCAGCCGACTAACCAGTACCCTTCTGCCACCGCCAGCCCGCTAAAAAGGCGGGTCCTGGCGGATTAGCCGCCAGCTCAGCCGCCTCATCCCAGGGAAGATAGCAACGCTGGGCGGGACTGACACCACCAAAAGTTCAAAACCCCAAAACAAGAGCCCCCCACAACCCCACAGACCAACGGTCCACCGCCTGGCCAGTGCAGACCTCCCCGGGCATCCATGCACCCACGAAACCGCCGCCACTGCCGGGCCGCGGAGTGTGCCGGTTCCCGCCTCTGTGATGGGGCACGGCAGGCTCGTGAGGGGTTGGGTGCGGGCAGCGGCAGGCTGTGCACGCCGTGCCGAGAGGAGCGCGCGGCTGCACTTCGTCGTCTGCGATGCAGCATGAATCCCGTGGGTGGGTGCAGGTGCTGAGATGACAGGGGCGTACGCTTCGTTGCGGGGAGAGGCAGGGGGGCAGTGTAGCCACAGGTGCCGTGTGACCGGTGACATCGACAGAGCTCGACACGAGGCTCCTTCACCCCACTCCCATCACCGCCGCGGCCGATGCCGCACGTACGGCAGCACGTGTTTCAACTCCGCAGACAGGCTGCGAGGGCGGTCAGCAGGAGCCGTCAGTTGCGTGCGTGAGCATCGGGGTTGCCCGCCCCAAGGGTCGCACCGGTCCCAAGTCGAAAGCACCCTTCGCACTGAGCTAAGTAGCATTGAAAGATGCTTTTGGGAAAGCTGGGGATTGGGGGTGGAGGGAGGGGGGGAGACCGAGGAGGAGGAAGCGGAGGAGCATATGGGGGTCGGCGGGGGGCGGGGGGCGGAAAGCGGGATGAATCCACGGCAGGGGCTCGCGCACTCAACCGCGCCGGAGAAACACAGCCTGCGCTGCACCACACGCGCCGAGCCTCACAAACGCAGCGAGCGAGAGCCCCATAAAGCGCGAGCGTCTTCCGTTAACGCCAGCTCTCGCTAGCTCGCTTCGCCCGCGCGGTACCTCAAGATGTTCGGCCAGGCAATTCGTATTGCCTCGCGGCCTGCGGCAGCGGCTGCTGCTGCGGCCGCGCTGCAGGGGCCAGCGCATGCCCGGGCCCCGCCTGCGCAGACCCAGGTGAGCCGCGGCCGACAGAAATTTCAACATCAGCACGTTCCAAGGCTGGTGGGGTGGTCGCTGGTGCTGGCAGCGCTCTGGGCCTGGCCCACGTCACACGAAATGGGGTTCTCGCGGACCGCTCCCGCTCGCGCTTGCAAGCTCCAGCGGCCAAACAGAGTCGCAGGCGTGCCTTTTCCAACGGTTTAGGGCCCCGTTAAACCACACTGCTACCGTCCCGCCCCCCTACACATTCCCCACCCCCCGCCACCCCCTCCCCATCCCCCGCCAGGCCGCCGCGCGCGCCGTCGCGCCCCACGCGCCTAGCAAGATCGTCGACCGCGACACGGACGGCTGGGTGATGGCGGAGGTGGAGGACCAGGTGGTGGTGTTCCAGCCCTACTCAGCGCAGGAGGTGGACGAGGCCGCGAGCACCGTCATGGCGCTGTGGGGCGGAAGCGGAAGGCAGGTCTGGGTGTCTGGTTCTGGATCTGGATCTAGATCTAGATCTGGGTATAATAGATGCTCGTCCTGCAGTCTCTGCTGCGCCCGGCTGCGCCCACGTTACACCCTGCATGGTTGCGCCCACGTGACACCTGCATGATGACTTCATGTGTTTCCTGACCCCGCCGCGACCCTTCCTCCCCCACCCACCCACACCCACACCCTACACACACACCCCGTCCAAACCCTCTCTCCCTCCCTCGCCACCCCAGGATCTCCGAGCCCGGCGATGAGGGCGGTGCCGCCGACGGCCCCTCCTCCAGCGGCTCCTCCTTCTCCGGCTCCGCGGGCGACGGCGCCCTGGCGGACTCGATCATCGAGGCGGCGGCGGCGGCCTCGGCGGACGCGGTGGCGGGGGGCCGCAGCCAGGATCGCAGCCAGCTGGAGGCGCTCATGGCCATCACCACAAAGATGGTGAGACCGGCTTGCCGATTGGTTGCTGCTGCCTCCCTCGCCCAAACAGGACCCCTCTCGCCTACTCCCGTAAGACTTTGCTCAACCCCCCCCCTTTGCCCCATCCCCCCCCGTCCCCCCCAGCTCCGGCGCCCCGGCATGCAGCGCTAGGTGCTGACGTCCGCGTGCCGAAACCCAATCACACACACTCACACCTTCCCTCCCTCTCCTCCCCCCCCCCAGCTCCGGCGCCCCGGCATGCAGCGCGAGGTGGTGGCCTGCATGCTGGAGGACGTGGAGGTGCGGGAGCTGATGCTGAGGCAGTGCAGCGACCTGGTGAGGGGGAGTGGTGGGGGGCGGTGTGGGGGGGGGGCGAGGGGCAGGGGTTGCAAGGGCGAGCTTTATTTACGTACCGCAATGCTTGATGATTGGGGGGGGGGGCGGAAGGGTCCCGCTGTGCGCCGGGCCCCTTCTTTCTTTACGTTTCTCCCTGCCTTTTCTGTCCTCCCCCCCAGGACCGCTACCTGGTGACTGCCGGCATCGCCGTCAACCCCCCGCTGCTGACCGCCCCCGAGGGCGAGCCCGGCACCCCCACCGGCGGCGCCTCGTCCGGCGCCTCCGCCGCCCCGGGCGGCCCCGACCTCGTCTCCCGCGTGGTGAGCACCGCACAGCACGCGGCACAGCACAGCGCGCGGCACAGCACGGGGTGCAGCACACCGCAGACCACACATTGCATTGCGAGTGGCACCACACGACCAGCGACTGCGCAGCACACAGCTCTCTGTCAGCACGCGGAGCTCCACAATCCCCAGCGGAGACCCCGGGGGTAAAGCTGCCGGCGTGATGCGCACGCCTGGGCGACACGCTTGCCCCACGTCCCGTACTCCTTGCTCCCACCCCCTTCCCCATCCCCCTTCCACCACAACCTGGCAACACGCGTCTGCGCTTCCCGCTCCTCCCTGATCTCCCAATTCTCCCTATTATCTTCTACTATCTCCCTAAAATCTCCCTATTATCTCCGATCTTCCCTCGCCCACACCCCAGGTCGGCGCCGTGGCGGGCGCCTTTGAGCGCGCGGGCGACGCCCTGGCCTCCCTGGGCTCGTGGCTGCGGGGCCGCCTGGCCGCCCTGATGGGGCCCCAGGGGGGGGAGGGGGAGCAGGAGGAGGCGGAGGCGCGGGCGGAGCTGCGGGAGGGGGTGGAGGAGATCGTGGCACCCGCGGGCGCTGGGGGGCGCAAGGCCGGCGCTGGCGGGGCCGCGCCCAAGCGCAGCACCAGCCAGGTGACGCCGGCTGTGTGAGGGGACTGTGGGATGGAGGCTGGTGCCCCTCTAGTGCCCCGCTCGTCCTTCTCTTTCCCCTCCGCCTGAGTGGACCAGTCTGACGCTCCGTGCCCCGTTCCCCGCCGTCCCTCCCCTCTCCGCTGGCCCTGGTGGCTCTGTTCCGTCCCTCGCGCCCTCCCCTTGCACTCCACTGCCCAGCTCCGACCATAACCCCGCTCTTGCCCCTACTGCTTTCCCCTCCCCCTTTTCCTTCCCTGTCCGTCTCCCCCAGGTCCTGGGCGGGGCGTACACGAGCAGCCCTTGACACGCACACGCCCTCCCAACCCCCCCCCCCAGCCCCCTCCAGGTCCTGCCCGCCCTCGCCCCTCACACGCCCTTTGTTAACCTCTCCTCTCCCCCTTCAACCCCCCCACCCCCCACCCCCCCGCCCCCTCCAGGTCCTGGGCGGCGTCATGGTGCTCGCCCTCACCCTGGTGGCGGTCATGGTCATCCGCCGCCCCCTGGTCATCGCACGCATCGCGCGCCGCGCCTAAGCGCCCGGGTGCACACACATGCGGCCGTCGCCCGAGCTCAGCGAGGCCCAGGTCCGGGATCCGGGCCCGGGGTCCGCACCTGGCCGTCGCCCTTATTCAAGTATCGCTGAGGCTCCGTGCGGCTCTGTGCCATAGAAGAGGGAGCAGCCGCTCGAGTGCGGGAGCCATTATGAAGGAGCAGTTGCGGCCGCGGCCGCAGCGGGTGCCGCTGCCGTTTCCGCTGCCGCTGCCGCTGTATGGGCAGTCGCGGCTGCAGCCGCAGCGGGCCGCACGGCTGGCGCACGGTCTGTGGCACGGGCTGGCAAGGGCTGGCTCGGATGGCTGTGGCGGCGGCCGGGCGAGCGAGGCGGGTGTATCAACAGCAGCTTATGCCGTTAGGCGCGCAGGACAGGGTTGCCGAGGCTGGAGGTGTGGTGTGGTTGTGGGGTGCAAGCGAGCAGGGGGTACGAGCAGGGGGTGAAACGGGGTTTGAAGGGGGCGGTCATGGCCAGACGCGAAGCTTGCGCGGGTGGGCGATGGAGCTGCCCCTGAAAAAGCGAAGGCGCTGGCAGGTGAGGGTGAGGTTTGACTGAGGTTTGGCCATTGCCGAGGAGCGCCGCAGAATCCGTGGCAGGCGTGGGCAGTGTTCTAACACGAAAGCCAAGGGCTTTGGCTTGTTGTATGTAGCTTGCCACTGACCTGGCATGCACGCCAAGGGGCATGCACGCCAAGGGGCGAGCATAAGGGGCTCCCGACTGGGGGATAGTTATGTAGTTTGGCACCACTTTGTAGCTTCATCAGTGGTGCGTTTTGAGCATGCGAAAAAGCTCTGTTTCCCGTGCGACTGTATCATACACGGCGCCTGCCGGCCCTCGGCCGCTGTTGGGTCGGGGCACGGCAGCGCCTGGCTTATCCCCCCGAGAGGTGCGTTTGGCTCTTTGCGCCACGGGCGTGGCTTCAACACCACCTTTGTAAGCTCCGCGTGCTTGTTCGTGTGACTGTGTGTCTGTTCAACAAATAGCACGCGGCACAGCGGCAGATATGTAAGCTCTGGGACGTCCCCTTGACTGTGCGCGCGGGTTGGTGCGGGTTCGTGCCGTGTCGTGCCTGCCGACACGGCCAAACTTTGCAGCGCCCCGACCTCACCTCCGCCCGTAAACCTCACTCCGCACTCTTGACACAATGGCGCTAGCACCGAACGACTGGCTTGCACATCCTGAACTGCTGCCGCCGCGACCGCAGACATTTGTTGAACAGAAGTACACGCGCTTGTTCGCCGTCGACGTTCAGGGCAGGCCCAACAACGACCAATATGTCTTCCTAGCACCAAACGGCCTCGCGGTCATCGGTCTCGCGCCATCGCACCCGCTCATCGCGGCGCATCGTCGCGAAACCGGCTACAAGCCACTACCGTTACAGTATATTCCACCTCAGCTGGACGGGCTAGCAGCCGAGGAGGTCGTCGCGGCGGCTCCGGACGAGGACGCTGAGGACGATCGCGCGCAAGGGCCGGGGCAGCAGTCGGGGCCGGCCGCCGGGAGCGCCGCCACAGGCCCGCAGGGCCCGGGGGAGGAGGCCGAGGGTGGAGCTGAGGGCGAGGCAGGGGCAGGAGGCGAAGACGCGGCTGGGGACGAGGCGGCGGCGGGGGCGGGGGCCGAGGGGCAACCGGAAGCCGAGGCTACGGGGGGTGGCACGGAAGCCGCGGCCGCCGAGGCAGGGAGAAGCGGGCAACCGGCGGAGGCGGGAGCAGCGACTTCCGGGGCCAAGAACAAGCCCCGCGCCGCCTCGCAGCCCTCACCCGAGTGAGTGCTCCCCCGGGTAGTGACCAGCCGCAAGCCTTGCTTCACGCCGTCTCCGCTCCGCTCCTCGCCCGCCACCTCCCCTGCCACGCCCTGTCCCGTTACCACCCCGCTCCCTTCCTCTCCCAACCCCTTCACCTTCACTCCTCGTCTCCCTCCTTCAGCCTCTCCTGGAACCTTTCCGCCTCTCTCCCTCTCCATCTCGTGCCCTTCCCTGGCTGCTCCACCTGGCCCCCGCAGGCCCTCCCCACCCCCACATCACCCTCTCCCCCCTCCCACCGCCTCCCCCCCTCGCCTCCCCCCTCCCACCGCCTCCCCGCCTCCCCGCCTCGCCTCCCCCTACTGAACCCCCTCCTCCTTCTCCTCCTCCCCGCCTCAGGCCCTTCCCGCTCAGCCAGTGCGCGGCCGTCAACCTAGAGGCCGGCGCGGGCCGCGGGCGGCAGAAGCAGAGCGGCAAGAAGCGCAAGGCCTCGGGTCCGGGGGGCTGGGGGGCGCTGCAGGGCAACACGCTGCTGGCCCGGGTGGAGCGCAAGGGCGGGGACGCGAGGTGCGGCCGGAGGGGGGGGAGAGGGAGTTCAAGGCAGTACCCTATCGATGGGGCAAGGGGTGAAGGCTGGGCAAGGGCGGAGAGTGGGGCGGGGTGGGGGCAAGGAGCGCGTTGTTGTTCCGGCCATGCGTGCCACGTGCGTCGCTGGGCTGAGCCTGAACCGTGAGCCGTGAGCCGTGACTCGTCCCGCGCTTGTCGCCCCGGCGTCTATCCACACCCCATCCCCATACTCCTACCCGCAAATCCCCGCTACCCCCCCCCCGCCAGCTCCGGCTTCCCCGTGTGGGCGGTGGCGGGCGGGCGGCTGCTGGAGCTGAACGAGCGCCTGGCTGCACACCCCGAGCTGCTGTACGACAGGTACGACAGTCTCGCCTCACGAACGCGGAATCACGTGCCGCACGGCTAGTGGCGTTGCTTGGTGCCGTTTCACATGCCTCACGGCTTGCGGTTGCCCGGCGCCTCCACCCCCGATGCGTTTCGCCATTTGCAGCCGCAACCCCGCGCCTTTATAAATGGTCTTCCTCGTTCCTCCGCGTCCCTCCCACGCCCACAGGCCTTGCCGCGAGGGCTTTGTCGCTATCCTCTTCCCCACCCCCGACCGTGCCCGGCAGCTGCGGCAGACGCTGCTCGGGGAGGCGGCGTACCTGCGCCTGCGGGGCCTGTGCGCGGAGGACCTGCTGTGAGGGGGGGGGGCCCTGCTTTGAAGGATTCCCCTATTTAAGGACCTTTTTGTTCCCGAGTCGCGTCTGGATTCCCGGGGCAGAGGATGGGGAATCGGGAACCGACCGATCGGGGCTGAGGTCGGAGCTCGGAGGACCTGCTGTGATGGAGCCCTGCTCTGGCTGAGTGTGGCCCCTGGAATGCAGACGCGACGGGACGGGTATGTGAGGGTGGGGTCGGAACAGGAGGTCGATGGGGGACAGGCAGATGGGGCCTTGGCGCGGAAGATCTGCTGTGAGGGAGCCATCAGGCTCCTGATGAAGGGGGGGCCTGGGGGTGTTTGAAGCTGAGAAGCGGGACAGCGTCTTTACGCCTGCGCCAGGAAAGCTTAGCTTGCGATGGTACAGACCGGTCAGTCGCTGGGCCTCCGTGCTGGGCCTGGGGGTAGTGTCAATGCAGAAAAGCGCCCACGTGGGGGCGGCACCGGGGACGGACGGGTGAGGCCTGCGCGGAGGACGTGTTGGGGTGTTGCGGGGGTGGATGGACAGGTGCTGGGGTTATTATAGACAACGGGGCGTAGTGCTGCGGAGTCGTGGCGTGCCTCGTGCGGGGGTTTGTGCTTGTGGCCCCGAGCGGCCGGGCCCCGAGCACATGAACGCGTGGATCATGGATTCGACGCGTGGATCATGGATTCAACGAAATGCGGGCAGGGCGTTGCGCTGAGCTGATATAGCCTGATGTAGCAGCGCAGGTAGGAGAGTCTGGGAGCACCTACGCCCCGAAGCCCTGTAACGGAGTCGTGTGGATGCAGGCCGGATCCTGAGCGGGGTGTGCGCCAGGAATGCCTTGACCCCTGCTCACAGGCCGTGCGTTGAGCTGACCCCTGCTCACAGGCCGTGCGTTGAGCTGACCCCTGCTCACAGGCCGTGCGTTGAGCTGACCCCTGCTCACAGGCCGTGCGTTGAGCTGACCCCTGCTCACAGGCCGTGCGTTGAGCTGACCCCTGCTCACAGGCCGTGCGTTGAGCTGACACCTGCTCACAGGCCGTGCGTTGAGCTGACACCTGCTCACAGGCCGTGCGTTGAGCTGACACCTGCTCACAGGCCGTGCGTTGAGCTGACATGGCCATCGGCAAGGGGTCACTGAGGCACAGGGGCATCGAGTGAGGCCAGGCTTCCGAGCCTGTAAGTTTACAAATCGCAAGCCTCGGTCCCACCCCCTCATTCCAGCCGCGTGAGACCGTCAGCCCCACACGCCTTTAGCACAACGCGGCTCTCTGCCGAAACCCCATTCAACCGTGTCAGTCTCATTCAATATAGCTTGATCAGCGCCGCCGCCAACTCGTCAACGGGACGGCCGGGGGCTAACGTTGTCCCATGGACTCTGTCGACCTCACCCGTCCCCTGCAACCTCAACAACCCTCCTCCTTGTCCGCTGCCTGGCCCCGTGACGCACGGCCAATGGGCCTAACGCGTCTAGACCCAGCCGTCCTGACCGACAGCCAACGCCAGGTGCTCATTCCTGCAACGCCTCCGGTGTAGCCGTCCTGTCGTGCACAACTCCAAGAAACAAATGAAGCCACAGAAACTTTGCAGGTACAGCTTTAAGACTTGACGATGGTCGAGTACTTGGCGATCATAGCCTTCAGCTTGTCCTGGCTGGCGCCAACAAGCTCGTCCGCCTTAGCGCCGTCCTTGAAGACCTGGAAGGTCGGCATGGCCGACACGGAGCAGGCCTCGGCGACAGCCTGCAACGGAGTGCCAAATGGGTCAGGGACGGGGGATAGGGGCGGGTTGGGAGAAGGGACAAGAGGCAAGGAGCCAAGAGGCTGGGGCAGGGGCGAAGGCGAAGGGGCCCCCAGAGGGAAGACGACGGGCTGCGGCAGCCAAAGGACGGAGCCTGGTCCTGGAGCAGGAATCTAGGCGTCTGCTTGCCCCCGCGCCCCGCCCTGGCAACGTTGCGCTCCAGCTTCTGCGGTCAGGGCTCACCGGGACATCATCCACGTCCACCTTCAGGAAGTACACGTCCGTGTGCAGGTCGCTCAGCTGCTCATAGAGAGGAGCAATCATCTTGCACGGCCCGCACCACTGCGAGGGGGCAAGGCGCAGAAGAATTCAAGCGTCGCCGCAGAAGATGACCCAAAGCGTCCAAGGCCGCAAACAGCGACCAAGCGCCCGGTGCGGCCCTACCCACCTGAGCGAAGAAGTCAACAACGCACTGCAATTGGGGGACCAGAGGCCGCGCGCGAGGGCGCGTTGGGGTTAGATCGCGGGATTCAGGGCCGTCCATCACCACAAGCTCAGGACCCGAGCACGCGCTCACCGCCTTGCCCTCGGACTTCGCGTTCTCCAGGCGGGTGTCCCAGTCCGCCTTCGAGGTGATGACAATGACCTTGCCGCCCATTTTGGATTGGTTGCGGATAAAAGAGAGGGTATCAGCAGTATGTGTGGTGAGAGCGGTTTCTGCGAACGTGCACGTAAAGCTGAAGTGTTAAGCGCAGGTGGGACCGGGGGCTTCATATGGTGCGGCGAGTACCTCATCGGTCTCGATTACCACGCTCACGCAGCACCTTCCCCCAGTGCCCCCCGCGGTCCCCGAAGGCCCCTGGGCGGCAACGCCCTCTCATCATGAGAAGGCTTACGCCAACCGGTACGTGTCTACGTTGCACCTCGCCCGGCCCCCACCTTCACTCCCTCAGCCCCCTTCAGGCTCGTCAACCCGAGTCAACCCGGCGGCTCCACGCCTTACGTTGCACCCCCCGGCCCCCACGTTGCCCGTTTCGCGAACCTCCCTCACCGCGTTGCCACGCGCTGTGACCCCAACTTGATCTACGTCGTACGAGGGCAACGTGGGACTGCGCAAGTACGGCAGTACGGCACCGTCGCACGGTCCGGCGCTCCCTCCGCCGACTTTTACGCTCTCACCACTTACGGTCAACGGCCCCCTACATACCTACCACTGACCCATGGGGCAACGTGGTATCCCAAAGGTATGCTTCTCCTGCCCGAACACACACGGAGACATCGCACCCTCAGCCGCCACCCCTCGTCCCACACGGGTCTGCCGTGGGCCGACCGCTTCGACCCCCGCTCCTCACGTCGACCTGCCAGCCGCCGCCGTCAGACCTAGCGCACCCCACAAGCCACCACCTATACGATGCGGCTTCTGGCCACGTTGTTCTCGTCAAACCCCACAAGCCACAACCTCGCCCACTGAACACGCCTCCCGAACCCCCTCAGCCTGGCCCTCAGTGCTCACTCAACCTCTCTCAGCCTCGGCTCGGAGATGGTTCCTATTGTAAACATCGCATCCTAGCGAGGGAGTTCCTTAGTGAGCGCCTGGCGGGCCGTGGCGCCCGCGCAGGTGCGGGGGCGAGCGCCAGCCTATCGTTGGAGCAGCGCCTGCCGTCCGAGGACGTTGTTGTATTCAGGGACCCACCCACAGCGACGGCTACGGGAACCTCCGCCCTCCTCATGGAAACCAGGGGGGGTGGAAACGGCCATCACCCCCGGAGGCCCCCGGGCCCAGCAGGCCGCAGCCCGCAGGCTCCTGCACCTGTACAGTTCGCACCGGTCCCGTCCATGGGCCATGGCCTGGGGCCCTGGGCGCATGCGCCGTCCTGGTGCCGAGCTGCCGACCGGTACACAAGGCGTTACGTGCTGGGTCGTCTGGGTGAAACAACAGATGCTAGATGCACTCGCTTTGCAAACGGAGGTTTTATTACGAAGTTATGGGGGGGCCAGGGGGGGGGCAGGAAGTGTAAAAAAATACACCACGCTTTAACTTTGGAGAGCTTGACAAGAGGAGCCCAAATCCGCTTTCAGAATGAAAATCGAGGTTCTAGGAAAAAAGTTATGAGCCCTCAAAGTTGGGGGGGGGAGGGGGGGGGAGGGGGGGGGGAGGGGGGTCCCGAACTTTTGTACAGCTCCCGTCCGAACTTTTGTCACAGCGGTCAGACGCAGCCCAAGGGCCATTTCCTTGCGTAAACGTGTGGTATCAAGCAGAGGCTGAACCGTGGGTGTGCCTGAGCACCACAGACCATAGGGATGGTGGTCGAAGGGTGGCTGCGGGTGCCACATGTCGGCATGTCCGCGCGTGGGACACGTAACGACCGGCACTGCCACCGCTGCTAGGCGTCCGGGTGTACTATTATGACCGTACCTCGTCATATAGGAGGCCTAGGGCATGATTAGCGCGGATGCAAGGTACTGGAGAGTGGTCCATGGACGCGGGGATGGTCAATGGACAGGACCCAAGCCTCATCGACGCTTCCGGTTAACGCGCAAGGCAGTAGCGCACGCGAAGCGCAGCCTATTGGCACAAAAGTCGAGGGAATTGGGTTACATTATGGCCATGTACGGCAGTGTGTGCAGTGTACGGCAAGGGGGGGGGGGTGGGGGGGTCGGGGGGGTCGGAACTTTTGTGGGGTGGTGTATGGAACTAATGTTTTTACCCCCCCCCCCTGCCTGGGTAGAAGATGCAACAGAGCGCGGGCAGCGGGGGGAGCCCTGCTGCCCCGCTGCCCCAACCCACGCTAGGGCAGAAGCCGGGCATGCGGTAGGCTCTCAGTCAAGATTGGTCAGTCGGCCCCAGCGGTAGATTTCTCATAACAGCTGTGAGGGAGCTGTTCTCAGCTGTGACCTGTGAGCAGCCTCGTCACGGCAGTCTCGCAATGTGTGTACAAACATCGGTCACCGTAGGGGGGCAAAGTTCTCGGTCGGTCGTTGGTCGGGGGGGCCCCGTGGGTTTCGTCAAAGGGGCCGCTTGGATTTTGTTCCAGAGGCCCAGGGCACTCTCCGGCATCGGAAAGCATGCCCTGAGCGTGTAGCAGGCATGGCCTTATGTTGGCGGGCCATTCAACCCCTTCCAGCAGAGCCCGCGGGTCGGGACATGTCGGCATGGCAACCCTTCGACGCACACGTTGCTACCCCAAGCCGTCACACCGGTGCTCCCGAAGTCCTCCGCCACCCGCAAGCTTGCACCCCGCGCAATATATGTCCAGCACGGTCATAGCATCGCCCCTCAGTCTTCAGCTGACGGTCAATGGACGGGTCGGAGTCCATGGCATGGTCAATGGCTCCCGGCCAACTTGGGCAGCCGACCATGGTGTGTGCGCCCAGCGATAGAGCACGCAGGAAGGAGCACATAGACACAGGAACGGTTTTTATTAGAGTACAGGAAGGCCTTGTACGACAGTGTTGTACACTGTACGGGTCGGTCGGTCGTCGGTCGGGGGGGGCCCAGGGGTTTTGGGGCATGGTGTCCGTGGGTTTCGTTCCTGCCCCCCCCCTGGCAAGGCACGCCTGCTTTGAGCCCTAGTGCCGCCATCCCGCCACACGCCGACTGCCCTGTAGCCCATGCACCTGCCAAACCATGGGAGTGCATCTCTTGCGGCGCTCCCTGCTCCACAGCTCTCAAGCGCCGACCTCACCACCTCGCAGACCCCACCGGCTAAAATCTAAGGAGATCTCACTCCGGCTTGCCAGGCGGCAAGGCAGCCTCCCTTGCGCTGCCAGGCTGTGGCCTCAGCTCTTGGACTGCGCGGCCCTTCGTCTACCAATCAAGCACTGGGCCTGACCGGGCCTTACCGGGCCTCACGGGGCCTCAGGGCCGTGGCGCCAGCTGGCGGAACAGGAACACAGTCCCCGCCGCGCCCGCCCGTGTGAAGGCGCCCCAGCTCTCCGCCCAGCGCCGCAGCTGCTTGCTGCTGACCGGCTCGAAGCCCAGCCCCTGGCGCCACAGCTCCTGAGGGGAGGGCCCAAGGATGACGGGAGTGGCGTTGAGCGGGTGACATCGGACAAGCGTGTGACTGTTGCCCGCGCCACGGTATGCCGTACCCGTACGGCACAGGCCCGCGCGCCCAGCCACGTCACACCTGGTTCGGCGCATCGTCGTCGTCAACTGATACGACCAGCTGCCGTACACCTGAGGATCAGTACGGCAGGCGCGGGCGATTATGGCGTGCGTTGCCTATAAAACACTGCTACACGCAGTACATCCTTTACGCTCAGCGATGCGATGGGAGCTTGACCACGTGGCTTGACCATGTTAACATGCGCTCTACGCGCTGGGGTATTCCTGGGCGGGACTGCTTTGCTCGTTGCTTATTTACCCTGGTACCCAGTGGCTTGACCCCCTCTCCATGTCATTCGCTGTGCTGCACGCGGCCGCACCTGCTCCGCCAAGCGACGACTCCAGGTGCCGTACAAGTGCACCGCCGTACCCCCGCCGCTGCAGGGCGGTGCGCGTGGCCATGACGTACAGCTCCGCCAGGTCGGTCCCGTACACGTCCAGTACGGCAGCCGAGATCGGGCTCCTCCCCTGCGGACGCGGGACCATGGGCGTTGCGTCTTGCACTTTCCCGCTGACCCCCCACGCCGCCAGCTTCACGGCATCCCCAGCCCCTACCAACACCGCGTGTCTAACCCAGGGGAGCCCGGTGGGTACCACATCCGTACAGGCCGCCGCCCTACCCGCAGCAGCTCAGCTCTGCAGCCCCAAACTAACGGACAGATGAACGGCCAACGCGAGCCCTACCCTCAGCAGCAGGGCGGCGTGGTCAAAACCGTGCAGAACGGTACAAACCATCCCCGTAACTGTAATTGTAACCGTAACCGTTGGCGGCGACCTCACCCTCAGCAGCAGGGCGGCGTAGTCAAACTGCCTCAGGAAGGACAGCGGGTAGCCAAACTCCTCCCGCAGCACGCCGTGCACGCGCCGCAGCCCCGCCGCCGCGGCCGGGCCCGCGGAGCGACAGTCGTACAGCCGCACGCTCAGCTGCTCCCCCTCCCCCTCCCCCTCCCCGTCCTCCGTCTGCGCCCCCTCCCCCTGTTGTACCCTGCCGCCGCCACCACCGCCACCGCCACCGCTCCTGGTGCTCGGGCTGGGGCCTGAGCCAGGGCTGGGGCCCGTGACAGAGCCCGAGGGTGCCAGGCTGTAGGGGGCGGCGGCGAGGCTCCGCGGCGATCGGGCGGTGGGGACGTCCCCCGCCCGGCTCAGCCGCAGCATGGCGGAGTGCACCTGCGGGGGCGGAGCGTGCAGTTGGGGTGGTGAGGGCTTGGGGGCGCAGAGGGTGGCGATGGCATGACGCCCGCATAGAGCATAGCGCTGCCGGAACATAGCTGTTTGATGAAGCGAACGTAGCTGGGCACAGCCGTAACAGCCAGTTGGGGTGGTGAGGGCTTGGGGGGCGGGACATGGCGGGCACACCCGTGTTAAGCGAACTCGAAGCATGGGCCAGGGGCTGGCCTGCCTGCCCGTTCGCCCCCCGCCGCTTCCCCTAGCGTCCCTCTGTCCCTCCGCCTTCAGCTCCCCCCGCGGGAGCAGGTGCGGTGCCCCCCAGCCGCTCCGACGAGGCTCTCCGCTCGCCTCCGCCCATGCACTACCACACACCCTTACTCCACGCCCCCTCCCGCTGGGCCCACCTGCGCAGGCCGCGGCCGCCGCCAGCCGTCAGCCCCCAACCCCCCCCCACAGCATACGCACTGGCACCTGGTTATCGCGCATTAACCCGAGCATCTAAACAAACACACACAGAGACAGGTCAGGGTTGCCATCGGTGCCCGGTCGGGACCGGGTCGGGACCGTTGCTTCGGGGTTTCGGGTTTGCCTGGCGCTTCTTCCCCGCGGCCTGTCTGCTCTCAAATGCACTTTTACGTATCACGCGCCCACCCTACGCATCCTAAAGAGACAGCAGCCCTGAACACACAGACTCGCCTGGCTGCAGGCGGGGTCATGGAACCATGGGCCATCGCCCCCTCCTGCGTCATGGCCGCCCGCTTGCGTCACGCCCTGCCCCTGCGCGTGTGGGCACCAGACAGGGAGTGGACACCGGTGTTGACCAACGCGTGCAGAGACCGTTATCGTGAAGCCGAGCAGCGTGCTCCCGAGGCCCTGCCCCGAGCCCTCCCCCGCCGACATGCCCATGACACAGGGCAGCCGTTGCGAGCTCCGTGTAGCCATTTCGCGCGCTCCCTCTAAGGGCGCTAACCTGGCCCCCGCCCCGCCGCCGCCTTCATTAGCTGCGGGCGCAAACCCCGGGCAGCGGGTGCCATCCCCCTGAGTGCGTCATTGCAATCAGTCGGGCGCTCACCTGGCCCTGGCCCCGCCCCGGCCGCCGCTGCCTCCGGCAGCACCGGCGGTGGAAGCAGCGGTGGCAGCCCTCGCACTCGAGCACACCCCCACCGCCACCGCCGCCGCCACTGCCGGCCCGACTGCCCCGGCCCGGGCCCGCGCCCCCTGGCTCCCCGTCGTCCACGTCAGCGGCGGTCAGGCGCCGGCCGCACCCCGCGCAGATGGGCCTGGGAGGTGGGTGGGTGGGTGGGAGGGTGGGAACTGTGTGAAGGGCTGCTCGCTTGAGCGGAGGGAAGAGTAGGCGCGGTGAAAAGCCGGCGGTGGGTACGTGTGTGAGGGCCGACTACCCGGTAGGTCAAAGGCGGACACAGCGCTTGACACAGCCAAGACCGCTGAGTCCGCAACCCGTGGCAGCAGTTCGTGCGTCCATCGTGCCCCCCTGCAAAGAGCGGAAGCTACAGCAGCCCGTGCATGCGACAGCCCGTGCGACCGCAGTGCAGGCAAGCAAGCCGGTACCCGCCGCCCCCGACCCACGGTGCCGCTGCCTTGTCTGCAGCGACCGGACGTTCGTTCCCGGCTAGGAGCGGCCGGATGAGCTCAGAGCCGCCGCCGGCGGAAGCTGCGGGGCGGAGAAGGACGGCATGAACGGAACGGTATAGCAGACGGCTGCAGTCGAAGGTCGCTGCCATTCACTGGCTGTGGTTCCAGCGAGGTGCGTTCCTGGGGCTGCGCCCTGCTCTCACGCTGAAGCGGATTTACAGGGGCACGCCTGGCGGCACCGCGCCGTCAGCCCCCGTCAGGCCACGGCGGGGCCGCGAGACCGCTGACGGTATCCACACCTGCAGAGCCGCTCGCCACGCCGTCGCCTAGGAGCCTGGCAGCAGCCGGCGCCCCGCCGCCTGCCGACAACGACGCGAAGAATCGCATGGGATGCTGGGCAGCAGGGTTTTCGAGCAACCAGGCAGCTGCGGCTAGCAGCGTCGTCAGTGGCATTTGTACCATTGGTATAGGCGCAAGTATGGCGGAGTGCTGTTTTGCGTGCAATCGACATGCAAGGGCCGAGGTCCTCGGTTCAAACCGTGAGCCCACACCACGCCGTGCTATAGCAGGACTTACGCGTACACAATAGATATCATATAGGCCCATCAGCGGGCCCGTGCTTGCTCATTTCGAGACAGTGCGCACTGACTCGCGAGACCGTAGCTCACCGCGTTCACTACTGCCCGAGAGACACCTCTTTGAAGCACTCGCCGTGCACTCAGTAGGACAGGAGACGGACGGCGCGACATTTATACGCCCATGTCGCGGTCGCCCAGCCGAAGAGGGCTTCTCTAGGTGGCAGCTGCTGTGAAGACTATCGGGAGGCCCCTGAGGCTGGGCGTCGGCTTTCGCGCGCCCATCCTCACCGTCGACATCCCACCCACCGGGGCCCCTCCAGCACATCCCCCAGCACCCGCTCGCCCTGCCTCCTGAAATGATGCCGGGCCTGTGTATGCGAGGCTCCGCGGTGTCGGTCGTTGAGAGCGTGCAGCGCACGGCTCCGAGCGCCGACGAGGAGCTGCCGCTGCCGACCATCCCCCAGGTGCGGGCACACGTGCCATGCCGGACCCTCGACCCCCTTTGCCCTTGGCTTGGGCCCCGGTGCCCGTTCCCAGGCTTCCCATCAATTTGCATACCTCACACAACCCCAACCGGCCTCGTTGTCGCCCTCGTTATCAACAGGACTCGACGCTGCGGGGCCGGGCCGCAGACCTCCACCGCCAGCTGTCGCACCTGCGGCCGCCCCTGCTGGTGCCCCGCGACCAATGCACCGTCAACCTAGACTTTGGGGTGAGGGCCGGGGTGTGTATATGACAGAGGGTGGAGAAGTGGGCTGGAGGGGGAGGGCAGGGGAGGGGGGGGGGGAGGGGGAGGGGAAGGAGGATGGGCGACACGCGCCCCGTCAATCTGGACTGGGGGGTGAGGCGACAGAGTGGAGAGGGTTGGAGCGGGGAGAGTAGTGGGGGAAAGAGGGGGACGACAGGGGTGAGAGGAGGGCTTGAGGGAGGGAGGGAGGGAGGGGAGGACCCGGACACCGTGCGCAAGGGCGTCGGGAGGGCGGAAGGAGGGTGAAGAAGCTCTGGGAAGGCCAGGAGAACGGCAGGCAGGATCTCGGTGGACCGAGGGAGCTGACAGCGTCAAGCGTTGCAAGGGCTGCAATGGTCACAGCTCATAGGTCCCTTGAGGCCTGTGGCGGCTTTCTGGCCAGCGCTACCCGCACCCTCACAACCCCACACAAGGCCGCTTCTTGCTATATACCTCCCTTAATGTTATACCCTATCTCATCTCATCTCATCTCACTTGATGTTTACCTCGTCATCTCATCTCATCTCATCTCATCTCATCTCATCTCATTCCATCTTACCCGACACAGAACCTTCCCGGGGCGGTCCCCAGCTACCTAGACACAGTAGACGAGGCGACAAGCCCCCGTCAGGAGGAGCAAGGCGACGCAACCACCTCAACCGCCCCAACCACCTCAACTGCCAACGGCCTCGCCGCCGGCACGCACCGCAACCGCCCCACCTCGGCCTCCGTCGCCGCCTCCGCTTCCGCCGCCGCCGCGACCGTCGCCGCCGCCAGTAGCGCCCTTGCAGCTCTCACCAGACCCAACGGCGGCGCTAACGGTAACGGTAATGGTAACGGCCTCTTCGCACTCAGTGATGCTAACGCGCCCGCGTCGGCGCTCACCACCGCCGCCGCCACGGAAGCCAGCTCCTCCGCCGGCGGCAGCCTGGCGCAGACGCAGCCAACGACCGGGGCCCACACGCCCGTATCGCCGGGCCCAGTGTGCAGCGGCAGCGGCGGGGCCCTGGCGGGCCTGGTCGGGCCTGGGTACAGCGTACGGAGCAGCGTGGCGGGGTCCACGTGGGAGGGCGGGGCCCCGAGCCGGCGGGGCTTCGTGCGGGTCAAGAGCATTCGCTCGCCTCACGGTGAGGACCGGGGCGGCGGGTGCAGGCGGGATTACATGAGGCGTATGGGTCAAGCCAGCAAGGGAGTGTGCAGGGAGCACGAGGTCGGAGCATGGGTTAGCATAGACAACGGGGCGTACCGTAGTGCCGCGGTGTGATGGCATCGCAGTGGTCAGCGCATGGGGCGGGGCGCTGGGTGGAGGCGGGACTATCTGGGAAGTATGGCCGGGTGGAGGGCTGCAGAGACTCGAGAGGCGGCGGGGTAGCTGTGTGGGGTGGGGTCTGTGTGCAGTAAGCGGGTAAAGGGGCACAGCGGGAGGCGTCAGGGGGCTCAGAGGACGGTCCGCATTGAGCCACTATGCCGGGTGGCCGGCAGTCGTAATCGAGAGTGGAGCTCACACATCGGTCGTTATTATCCTGCGCAGGCCTGGAGTGGTCCCACAGCCGCAAGTGCCTGGAGGTGCTCATCACAGCCGAGCGGGAGAAGAAGGCGGTTGCCGGCATGGCGTACAAGAGCCACGAGCAGCGTTTGCGGGAGCGGTTGGAGCGGTTGAACCTGGACATGCTGATCGTGGCGGGCGACGGCAACTGCCAGGTGGTTGGCGGTTGGGGGTTGGCGGGTGGTTGGGGCGTTGAGGTTTTGGTGGCGGTTGGGGAAAGCCGCGCGGCGGGAAGGGGTGAGGTGGGGATGGGTTCATGAGGTCAACATTCGCCTCTCGGGAGGGATCCGTCTCCGGAAGGGCTGATGCCTGGCGCCACGCACTAACCCCCCATCCCCCCCCCCGCCCCCGCCATGCCCGCCCCGCAGTTTCGGTCCATTAGTAACGAGCTGTACGGCACCCAGGACCACCACTCAGCCATCCGCAAGCAGGCGAGGCTTTGGAGGGAGCTGGCGGGCCGGGAGGCTTTGGCGGAAGGCTGAGCTACGAGCCATTCTACCTCCAATACTGCTCGCGCTGAAAACCCTGACCCCATTCCTCCTCGCTTCCGCACATACTCTCACACAGGCCGTGAGCCATGTCGTGCAGCCACAGTGTGAAACCTGAAACCTGAAACCTGAAGCCTTCCTCGGTACCTTGTGCCTCCACACAGGGCGTGAGCCACATCGTTCAGCAGCGGTCCTCCTTTGAGTGCTTTCTGGGGGAGGACTTCGACGAGTACGTACGGCAGATGGCGCGGGGCGGCACGTGGGGGGACGAGCTGACGCTGGTGAGGGGGCGGGGGGGCTGGGGGAGGAGGAGTGGGGAGGGGTTAAGAGAGGTCGAGGGCCGGGGGGTGGGGGAGCCCGGGGGACGGGGGGGGGCCTGAAGGGGACATAGGCCGGCCGGTAGGCATGCGGCGCAAGCGTAAGGGGTAGAGCAGTCGGTGCTGCGGATACCGGCGAGCCAGCGGGCAAAGAGATGTGCTGGTAGGGATGGTGGGATGTGTGCTTACCACAGCCCCCGTATCCCCGCCGTTCCCATCCTCCGCAGCGAGCCACGTGCGATGCGTTCGGCATCGTGATGCACGTGGTCACGTCCGACGTGGACAACTGGTACCTCACGTACGAGCCGGAGGTACGAGTTGCGCGTACGACAGGATGCTGTACGACAGGATGTTGGAAACGCGTGCGCACGGCACCCGGCCAGCGATGCCGCAATGCTCGCGACCTGCCCTGCTCATGACCCCACGCCGTCGTCGCTTACAACGAGCTTCAGCGGTCTGACTCAGCACCCTGGACGATATTTACATTTGTATCCCAGTCTTCACATTTATATCCCAGTCTAATTATTCTTGTGTCTTTACTTCCACTGTTCAGGTCCGCAAGCTGGACCGGGAGATCTTCCTCACCTACATCGCACCCATCCACTACAACAGCATACGGTGAGGGAAACACGGGGACACGATTTCGGGCCGTGATGAGCGGACGGCTGTCCGGGGCGGGTCCGGCCGTGACAAGGGAAGAGGACGGCTGTGAGGCGGGCGGTCCAAAGCACGTCCAGCCGGGTCATGGCGCAGCAGGCGACAGGTCGTCACCCCTCCCTGCGTCCCCTCCTGACTGGGCTTCTGCCCCCACCCCTTGCCCTGCCTCTTCCCCTACCTCTCCCCCCCCCCAGGCGGCAGTCCTCCCTCAAAACCATGGCCCTAACCGTCAGCCGCTCCTTCCGCAAGCTCTCCTCCTCGGGCCTCTCCTCCCGCTCCGCCTCCGGCCAGCTGAGCTCCCCCACCGTCACCTCCCCCGGCGCCGTAACCCTGGGCGTGGGTGGCGGCGTGGGGTCACACGCGCCAAGCAGCGGCGGCGGGGGTCTCCAGTGGAACGGTGGCGGCTCGGGTGCGTTCGGGGGCGGCGCGAGCCTGCTGTTCCCCGGCAGCGGGGGCGGTGTGGGTGGGGGCGGGGGCGGCGGGGAAGACGATGGGACGGACGCGCTGGAGGCGGCGCTGGCGGGAGGGCGGGCGAATGGAGCGCGGGCACAGCGGCAGGCGCTGGCAGCGTGAGGGGCCCGGCGGGAGGGGGGTGAGGGGGAGGGCGGGGGGGGCGGGGTAAGGCGGGAGCCCGTGTGCTGAGTGCTCGGGTGGTATGTGGTGGTGGTGGTGGTGGTGGTGGTGGAATGTTGGAATTCGACGCTTGCTGCAGCAGGATTGATGCCATACGTTGTGACCAGACTCCTGACGGACGGACGCATTGGCATTTGGCCTTCTAACATTATTATGGGACTGCACACGCCGCTGGCTTTGTCACCACTGCGATCGCACTCCCATCCTCTGTACATGATGTGCCATCTGCTCTTTAAGCGAGCGTGGCGTGCACGCATAGCATCAGCTACAATGCGGCAATCTGGTGGTAGTATGGGCTAGCAAGACTGCGCTATCGTGGGCAATAAGCCTCTGCCTTCTGGAAGCTGCCTGGATAGATCGTTTGGGAATCGTGATGCAATTGAAAGCCCGTGTGGAAAGCCCGCGTTGCGTTGCATTTAGCCGAGCGGTTGACGCCAGGGGTTCGGCCGGGCCGGGCCCAATCGATTGCTTGGTTGCCTTTGGGCGCTGCTAAGGGACTGAAGGGACTGACGAAAGCCGTGAGGCGCCAGGCATCGCTCGCATCAAGATGTTTGTGAGATTGTAACCGGGTTGCGTGCCGCATGTGTGGTTCCCGGTTGCCTGACAGGGAAGGGATGTGCTGGGTTGCATACGCCGCAGCGGTTGAGGGGCGGCGTGTGTGGACCGGGGTCGGGGGGGGGGGTAGACGCGCACAGCCTACTAGTCAGCTACTGGTATGTCAGTGTGAAGAGCAGCACCTCCCTGGAGGTAGGCCGCAGCATCGCCACTTTGCCAGCAGCAGCAAGCCGGAAAGAATCCCATGGCCGTGGCCGTAGCCCATAGCATAGCCGTGGAGTGAAAAGCAGGAGTACAAGGCAAGCGAGTGCGTGAGGGCACGGCCAGGGACTGGAGTTGTACTGCACTAGTTGCACGACTCGGGCGTCTTGAAGAGTGCGCACGGCGCCTCACCGCTGACGTTGTCAGTCTGTGGGTCTATGTGAGTGTTTTGCGAAGTAGTGGGCAGCTGGGCACTGCGTTGGTAGCGGAGGTAGCAGAGGGCGGCGGGGCACGCCGAGGGCCAACGCCGGGCCTCTTCCATGTCCCTCCACGCCGGAATGCTGGAGCGAGCTGAGGACGAGGCAGCTGCGCGCACGGCCAGTCGGCCACCCGATGAACGGTCGCATGGAGGTTTGCAGGGGCTGTTCCGCGGAGGGCAGATTGACCAGTCACACGGGGCCAGGCCCAGTGAGACCCAGAGAGCTGCCTTTATGACCCCCAACGGGCCACACGCAGGGACCGCCCTCACAGACCTGAGGCCAGCCTGCCCCACCGTCACCAACTGCTCGGATTGACAAGCCAACTTGCCAAACACCTGGCCAGTGGCCACATGGGGCCAGGCCCAGAGAGCTGCACATTGCCTTGAACCCAGACAGGCCACACGCAGTGACCGCCGTCCTCACATGCTCCTGCTAATTCGACGCGGGTCTATCCTCACAGACCCGAGGCCAGGCTGCCCTACCCCTCAGTCACCAACTGCTCTTGAGAGCCCTGCAACCCTCACGTGCGAGAGCTTTCCCCACAATCCTCCAATGTTTGCAGCCGCCCGGCGCCAAGCAACGCCAAGCCGGCGCGATACTGGGGTCATGCCTCTGATAAACGCTATTCAGCGCTCCAACAAGGCGGAGGACGCGAGCCGCTTTCAGGCAGCGCCTTCCTGTCAAAACGTCAATGCAAAGACCAGCCTCCCCAGTGGCAACGCCGCACCCACCTCACACCCACCCTTACAACCGTACCTACGGCCGCTGTCCAAAGCGAGCGCCCTCGCACGAAGGCCGCTTCTTAAGGGCAGTCCCATGCATACAACTACATTTACTGTCAGCAACCGTAGCGCCCGGTCAGGCACCCAATCCCTTACCGCCTGTACTCGCCATCGTCCATACTCCTCCTCGTGCCGTGAGCTCAAGCACCCTTCCGCACACCCAAGCTACCTCCCTGCCGCGTCGAGTCTACCACTCCGCTCAAGTCGCGAGCTCATTGAGCGCACCGCTTTGAGAAACAGGACGGCCAACAAAGAGGACCCCAGGCCAACTGTTGTGCGAGTCACGTACAGCGGATACAACGCAGCGCGAGCAACATGGCGTCATTCCCGCCAGCCCGCAGGGCCTCTCCGCCCTGGCCGGGCCCGTGGGGCCCGCGCAGAGGCAAGAGAAGCGCTCCGGCGCCCGGCATTCTCCGTAGCAAGCGGACTCCAGGTGCCGTACGTGCTGTATAATCCAGATGCCGTACGTGCCGTACATTTCGGATGCCGTACGTGCCGTACGGGCTAGCTCATCTGGTGCAGGCGGATGGCCTCGGCCATGCTCATGCGCCCCTCCCGTGCGGCCAGGAAGTAGGAGGTCCTGACAGGGGGGGGGGGAAGATCATGGGAGGGGCGGCGGGGTCAGAGTGTAGGGGTAGCCTTACGGAGGGCGGAGGGAAGGGGGTTCAGAGGGCAGCAGCCACGGAGGGAAGGGGAATCGGAGGGCAAAGGCCACCGGCGGTATAAGCGGATGCCATCGAACCCGCCTCTCCAGGAGCGTTTACAAGCCACACGTGAGCGATCGACGAGCAGCTCACCTGCCGTACAACTCCGCGTTGGAGGGCACCCGCTGCCCGCTGTACTGCGAGAGGTTGACGTAGTCGCCTGGGGAGTGTATGGCGAACATGCAGACGTTGCAGGGTTTGGGCGGGCCAGAGTCTGTTAGAAACGGGAGAGACTGACAATGCCCTGACGGTTACGGCGAGCGTACGACAGGCATGTGCGGGCCAGATTCCGTTGGACACAAGAGGTCGAGCAGAGAGGCAAACGCAAACAAACCCAGCCAGTTCCAATGCCCCATGGCTCCCTCCACCTTTGCTAGGAAGGGCCGAGACTACCGGTAACGATGCCCTATAAGTTTCAGTACCCATCAGAAGTTAGGCGTTCCAATTCCAATGCAACATGGCTCCCTCTATCAGGCCTGGTCAATCTGCCAGTGGGGGCTCACCCGGGGCGGCCTTGGCAGCGGGGGTCGGCGCCTCGTCGCCCGCCGCCCAGGGCTGGCGGCAGTAGACGCACGTGACGGCCTGGCGCAGGTCCCGCTTCTGCTGCACCCACCGCCTGCGCGCCGTCACCATACAGGAAAGAGAGGCCACGTCAGCACACACACGACTGACCAAGTTCTATCGCCATCACCCATGTACCCCGGAAACCGCTTACTTCCCGGGCCCCTGCCGGACCCCTGCCAGGCTCCCTCCGTCCGGACCCCGCCTGGGCCCTTCGCGGAACCTTGCCGGACCTCGCGCGGACTCCGTCCGGACCCCTGCCGGACCCCTGCCGGACCCCATCCGTACGCACCCGATGCACTCCCGGTGCACGTTGTTGCCGCAGCTGCTGCACCAGGTGCATGCGTCGCCGCCGCCCGCGCCCGCCACCAGCTCGTCGTAGCAGATGGGGCAGTCCCCCTCCACCGGCCGCCGCCCGCCCTCGTCCGCGCCGCCTCCCTTGCCCGGCTTGGCCCCGCCTGCGACGCAGTCAAAGCGGCAAGGAATGAGGTCAGTATACGTGCGGTGTGGCCTAATCGTTTGACCACACCTGACACCGCAAATTCCTCAACAATCGGGATGCGCTTGATGCGGTTTCCGTTGATTGAGGAAACAAAGCAACCTTATATAGGGCTGATGCGCCCAATCCAGACACAGCAAGCTCAGGAGCTCAGGACCCAGGGGCCGCGCGCACCTGTGAGCTGCGCGTACCGCTGCCGTACGCGCATGTTGGCAAGTACGGATTGGTCGTACGCCGCGCCGCCGTCCGCGGAGCCGCCGGCGCCCCCGCCGCCCGGTGCCGCCACGAATGGGGACAGCACTTGCTCCACCTCAGACTTGGTCAGGGCCGCCTAGAGGATAGAGAAGCATGACAACTGACAATCTCGCAGCCCAGATGCCAAGACTCACAACCGGGGATCTTGACTTTGCGAGGGCAGCCTAGGGGGCCGGAGAGCATCCCGGCCCGTCCGATCCCGTCCCGGGCCCACGCCCCTGCCCCCACGCTCGCCTGCCAAATGAGCGGGTCGTCCGTACGGCGCCTCAGCACGCGCAGCCTGCACGGGTGTATGGTACGGCGCACCCAGACGCGTCCGCATTTAGCGGTCAGCAGGCACGCACGGGCATTTGTGTTTTAGTGCCGCATACCAGGAAGCAGTGCCACAACTCCCACACGCCAGCCCACTTGCCGCACGATCCTTCTGCTGTATGCCCCCGCCCATCCACTGAGGTCATCACGCACTGGTATGCAGTGCCAGACTTCAACCCATGCCTACCCCATCCCACCCAAACCCCCGACCTGGCCTCACATGGTGAACAGCACGTGCTTGCACAGGTTGCCGCGGGAGAAGTCGGGGCAGGTGCAGTGCGGCTGGCGGCCGATGCGGACCTGGTACACTGCAGGGGCGGGGAGCAAACAGGGACAACGGGGGCTGATGCTGATGGCACGTGACGGGACAACGCCCTACAGTCGCCCACGCCTCCAAGCAGTAGCCGGTACCGGCTCTCAACCGTGGCCCCAACTGCCAACTGCCCCAACCCCCAACCGCCCCACCGTTGCCCGTTGCCCCCAGCACGTGGAACTCCTTCGCTGGCCCCGCCGTTGCTGGGGAGGCGGCCCGGGGGGGCGCGTCCCTCACCTCCACCAGGAACATGCGGTGGGAGGAGCCTGGGGGTGCAGGGGGTGCGAGGGGTGGTGCAGGGGGGGTGGTGGAAGTTGGGTGGGAGGGGTGAAGGGGCGGAGGGGGGAGGGATGGAGGGGAGAGGTGCACCTCCACCAGGAACGGAACATGCGGTGGGCGGAGCCTGGGGAGGGGCGGAGGGGCGGAGGGGTGAGTTGCATCAAGGGAGGGAGGCATGAGGGCAAAGAGGGCACATGCACATGTTAACATGTGATGCAACGGGCGAGACAGGTGCGAGAACACATGCAAGGAGACCGTTGGCAGCCGAGGAACAGTCACCTGCCCAGGGGGTGGGCGGGCGGGCGGGCGGGGTACGAGCGGTGCGAGCAGGAGAAGCGGGTCAAGAGAGGCAGGAGCGTGCAGGGCGGGATCAAGCACAGTACAAGCGCAGGCCCGGGACCATCACTGAGCCCCTCCGATAATTTCCCCCACCCCACTCCCGTAGGCCGATCCCGCGCCAGCCCTCACCCGGCAGCGCCCGTGCGATGCGGTCCTGCACTGCCTGGGGCGGTCGGGGGTGAGATGGGGTTGCATGCGGTGCAGTGAGGGGCGGATGGGCGAAGCCCTGACCCCCGGCTCCCGGAGTGCTCCCTAGCGCAGACCCGGTGGAGGTGCCTCACCGTCCAGGTTTAATCGCTGCACGCCGAAACAGCTGACTGAAGGTCATGTGTCCGACACTCGCAAGCTGCAGTACCCGTTGTGGGGTGGGTACCCGGCTAGCGCCCTTCCCAGCCTTGCGCAGTGTATCCCTTCTGTGACCCAGGGGAGGTAGTGGAGGTGCCGCACCCACCTGCCAAGAGCTGAGATATCCGGAGATATTCACCCGACCTCCCGTTACGAACCTGGGAGGCCTTGGGGCGGTACATGACCTTGCCCCCAAACTCATTCACACGCGTCTCCTCCAGGTCGGGCTCCCCGCCCTTCTTGCCCCTACCGCCCTTGGCCACTCCGCGGGCCCTGGGCGCCGGCTCCACACCCGCACCCGCCTCCGAGGCCACCTCTGCCGCGGCCGTTTTGCTGCGGCCCTTTTTGGCGGGTGGGGCCTTGGCCTGAGGCATGGGGATGCGGGGAAGGCCCGGAAAGATGCGGGAGAGGGTGTGTGGAGAGGGCCCAGCAGAGTTTCAAGGGCGCGGGAAGAGACGAGGCGCTCGGCACAGAGACACGGAGGTTGGGGCAGCAAAGCCCCGCCGGGGTCATGTCGAAACCCGCCCGGGCCGAGCGTCCGCCTCGCCGCGCCCCCGCCCGTCTCAATGCCTGCATCTGCGACAGCTGCAATCGTGGACCCATCTCACCTTGGGCGCGGCCTTGCGGGCGCGCTTGGCGGAGCGGCAGTCGAGGTCCTCCTCGTCGAAGTCGTCGTCCTCCTCCTCCACCTCCTTCTTCACGCGCCGCTTTGGGGCCATGTTTAGGTGCGGGCTGCTTCGAGGCACTGGACGTGTTCAGAGCACGGCTGGTCTGCAATTGCGCTTCGGCACTATGCGCGTGTATCGTGCATATATTCTTGTGTCTATTCGTGCTGCAGAAATTATTTCGCGGCACCAAGACGCCTGCATTAGCAGGACCGCGCCAACCGCATGCACAGGTCCGCTCCGCAGTCCCGCACTCCGCCGACACAAACCCCGAGACACAAACACTGCAATGGAACGATGAAAGTGAGCTAACGCAAAATGGAGGACCAGCAAGGATTCTTCGACGAGCAAGAGCGCGTTGGTCGTGGCGCAGCCAAGTTCAAGCATGGCCTAGGCTTTGGGTGAGCGCTTGATCTACGCAATGGTACAATAGTTTACAGCCAAGCTTTGGCGTTCGGCTCGCAAATGCGGCGTGCAGATGCACACTGCGGTCGCCGGGCGCGTGATCAGGGGCCTCCAGTTGCTGCATCAGCTAGCCTGAGAGGTTTCAGCGTCCCGGGCGTCGCTAGCACGTCGAGGGAGCGGCTGTGGTGGCGCGGTTCACCCAAACCCCGCCCTCACCTCCGCCTGGCACCCCCCCGCAGCAGCGACGGCCCGCCCCCGGGGCCCCGGCCCCACGGCGGCCCACCCCACGCCCCCTACCCGCACCCCCCTCACCCGGGCGGCCCGGGCGGCCCCCCGCCCTACCCGCCGCCATGGCACGCGCCCCCGGGGGGCCCGCCCCCGCCCGGGCAGCCCCCGCCGGGCTACCCACCGGGTGAGGCAGGAGGGGCCCACGTGCGCCTGCATTGGACCAACCGGGATGGCACGTGTAGTACGGCATGCTGATGCGGAGGTGGACGAGGCCTGTGAATGGCCCAAACCAGGGCGGCCCACGCTTGGCCCCGCTCCCAGCGCCCCGACTAAGATGCATGGGGATGGGCGGGAGCGGATGCGCATGGGGCCAAGGAGCGGATTTAGCCGCATGACTAAGCTAGCTTGCGGCTGCAGAGGGGGGAAAGGCACAGGGCTGTGGCCGTGGCCTGGGGGCCTGGGGGCATCTGGTGGTGTGGGCGGTCCGGGGACCCGCGGTGTGGCTGCACTGACATCGGGGGCCCTGCCAACCAACCCCCCATCACCCAGGCTACGCCCCTCGGCCGCCGCCCCCCGGCTTCCCGCCGCCACCCTACCCGGTGGGCCTGGGGCCTGGGGCCTGGGGCCCGGTCCGGGGATCGAGGGCTTGCACGGGGGCTTTACAAGCTTGCCGGGGGTTGAGGCCTGCACAGGTTCCCTCCCCTCGGCCGCTGCTGTGCCAACGATACCGGGAGCGACAACTCGCGTTCTGCCCCCCCCCACCCCGCTCCTCCCCCTGCTTGACGCTGCCGCTGCACCTCGCAGGGAGGCTACCCGGGTGGCCCACCCCCTCCTCGGCCGCCGCCGGGGGCACCCCCCGGGCCCATGCCCCCAGCCCCCTGGCACCAACCCGGGCCCGGGGGCCTACCCATGCCGCCGCCCCCCGGCCCCCCGCCGCACATGGGCGGGCCGTACGGCGGGCCCCCGCCGCCGTACGGCATGCCGCCGCCGTACGGCATGCCCCCTCGCCCGCCGTACGGCATGCCGCCGGGGATGCCGCCGCCCATGCACCCGCCCATGCACCCGCCGCCCATGCACGGGCACCCCCGTGAGTCCCTTAGTCATCGTCACAAGCGGGCGGCCTGTGTTGTCAGTTGTGGCGGTGCCGTGTGACTGCATATGGAGCGGTCAGCCGCAATTCTGACCCTGCCTGCCCCCTTCCTTTCCCCCCCCAGCCCCCGGCGGCCCTGCTGACCCCTCCGCCGACCCCGCCGCCGCCGAGCTGGCAGCGGCCGAGGAGGCGGCGCGGCGCGCGGCGGAGGACCGGGAGGCGGAGCGGCGGCGCGCGGCGCACGAGCGGGAGCGCAAGGAGAAGGAGGAGCGCATGCGCCAGGTGGGCTGGTGTCGTACCGTATGTCGTACAGCGTGTCGTACAGTGTGTCCTACAGTGCGGAAGTCTTTTGGCGTGTGGGTGTGGCTGCTCGTGTGGGGCCGGCTAGAGGCGTCGAAATCAAGGTAGGTACCCCACGCCGAATCTCTCCGCCCCCAGGTGCTGGCTGCCTGGACGGTGCACAAGTCGGGCGACGGCTCCGTATATTACTACAACACCATGACAGAGGTAGTTGGGGGTTGGCGGTTGGGGGCGGCTGGGGCTCCCCCACGCCCGACTCCTCCACCCCGCCATGTCCTGTGTTTGCCCGAACCGCCCTGTCCTTCCCTCCCTGCCTTTTCATCTCGCGCCCACCTCCACAGGCGTCGTCCTGGGATAGCCCCGCCGGGCTCCTGTCCCCCCACGCCTCCCTCTCCTCCCGCCTTAGTCGTGTCTGTGTTTCAACCGTCTTGCCCCCTCCCCCCACTCCCCCACAGGAGTCCTCCTGGGACCGCCCCGCCGGGTTCCGCGGGGAGCCTGCTGACGTGGCGGAGGACCCCGAGCCGGTGGACACCAAGCAGGTGGAGGGGGGGGAGGGGTTGAGGGGGGGGGGTAGGGACCGCCGTTCTAACCACTTGATCCCCGTCAAATCACTCCCTGCCTCCCTCCCTGCTTATCCCCCCTAGGTCGGGGACACGGACTGGCAGGAGGTGCGGTGCAAGGACGGTCGGGTGTACTACTACAACCCGGACTCGGAGGTGCGGGGGGCGGGGGGGGTTGAGGGGGGGAAGGGGTGTGTTTCGCGTAGGCAAGGGCGAGGGCCGCATGGGGGCGGCAGGGTCTTTGTTGTTATGGACTCGGGGGGGCGGGGGGGCGGGAGGGGTTTGGGGGGGGGGAGACCAGTAGTGGGAGGCCGCATGGGGGCGGCAGGGCCGAAGGGGACTGCCAGGCTGCTTGGCACCTAGGTGCTTGGGGTTGCCCTCGCCACTTGTGCCACCCCCCCCCCCCCTATTCAGGAGACCTCCTGGGCCATGCCTGAGTCCCGCCATGCCCGAATCCTGAATGCATGCATGGCTCTCTTTCCCTCGGTGCCGACCCTAGTGATCTGCTGTCCCCTCAACCCCCCCCCCCCCCTCGCCCCCAACAGGAGACTTCCTGGGCCATGCCTGAGCCGGTGGCGGTCGTCAAGAAGGCGCAGCAGGCGGCGGCGGAGGCGCGGCGGCGGGAGGAGGACGAGCGGCGGCGGCTGCAGCGGCTGGCGGCGGAGCAGGACGCGGCGCGGCAGCGGGCCATGGGTGGGTCGGCGGTTGGCGCTTGGTGGTTGACGGTTGGGGCCGGGCCCGCTTGGGCCCGGCTTGGGGCCTTTGGTCCGGGGGGCTGTTGAAGGGACAGGTGTACGGCGAAGGGGTGCAGGTGCTGGCGTCGGTCACCAGTTGGTTCCGTGCAACCCTAATCTGATCCTCGTCCTTGCGGTTGGTCCGTTCGGCTGCAGCGGCGGGCGGGCCCCGGCTGGGCCCGCTGGGCCTGATGGGGCCCCGGCCCGTGTCCAAGGAGGAGCTGGTGGGGCGCTTCAAGGAGCTGCTGATGGACAAGGGGGTGAGGGGGAGGGGGAAGAGGGGCACGGGGTGAGGGGGTGGTTGAAACTGATAAGCGGGAGAGCGTCTAGTTGTTAGTGGGATTGCCGGAGAAGGTACATACCGCCACAGAGTCCATGTGGGGGTGAGGGGGTGAGGGGAACGAGGTTGAGTTGGGAAGAGGGGCCGTTGACATCAGGCAGAGGGCAGCGCTGAGTCAGCGGAGGGAGCAGCCCTCAGGTGGCGGAACGAGCTGCAGTCAGGATAGGGGGACCAGAGAGACCAACTGAGGAAAGGGAGAAACGGAGATAGAACTCTATGTCCCGAATCCTAGACTGCAAATCGCCTCCACTTGACCCCCGACTCCCCGTCCCTCTGCCTTCCCCCCACCACCCCAGGTGACCCCCTTTTCCCGCTGGGAACGAGAGCTTCCCAAGCTGGAGTCCGACAAGCGATGGGGGGGGCTGGCCTCGCTCCCCATGAAGGAGAAGCGGGCGGCGTTCGACGAGTTCTGCAAGAGCACAGCGGGTGGGGTAGGGGAGTGAGGGGGAGGAAGGGGCGAGGGAAGGTGTAGGGCGTGATGGGTGGGCTGGGGGTACGGGCGAGCGCGGGGGTGAACGAGAACGGGAGGTGGCTGAGGAAGGAGGCGGAGGGTTGGGGAGTTCAGAAGATCAAGGAGACGCGCCAGGCGGCAGGCCCCCCCCTCCCTCCTGCCTGCCGTTAGTTACCCCCCTCTTCCCTCTTGCCTCTACCCCCCCTTTCCTACCCTCACAGAGCAGCAGAAAAAGCTCAAGGAGACGCGCCAGGCGGCGGCGGTGGCTGGCTTCAAGCAGCTGCTGGATGACGTACTGGTGCTGGAGAGGCACGTGCGCAAGCAGGTGCGGGGCCACGTGCACGTGTACGTGCACGGGCACGGGCATTAGTAAGGGTGGGGATTAGTAAGGGGCGGATTGGTAAGGGGCTTGGGGTGGTGCCGCCAGTCGCGGTGCGCGCACCAGGCAGCCCCACTTTGCGCGCTACGGTAGGGGCGGGGCCACGTGCACGGGCATTAGTGAGGGTGGGGATTAGTGAGGGGCCCCACTCTGCGCGCTACGGTATCCGCCACTTCCCGGGTGCCTCGTTAAAGACTAACCCTTCCCCCTCGCTCCTCGCCCCTCAGGCTCGCGAGGAGCGCCGTGCGGCCCGGGAGGAGGGGGAGGGCAGCGACAGCGACGATCCGGAGGGGGGAGCGGGAGGGAGAAAGGCAGCCGCCGAGAAAGGAAAGGGGAAGGGCGGCGCCAACGGCGCCGCAGCGGCGGGCGAGGAGGCGCCGCCGCCGGAGGGGGCCCAGCCGGAGGGTGCGGAGGGGGGCCAAGGCGGGGAGGGGGAGGGGGCGGATGAGGACGACGACGACCCCTCCCTCTCTGAGGCGGCCCTTGCGGTGGATCTGTCCCTCGACTACCTGGCTCGGTACTGGGCCACGGACGACCGATGGGTGGGCGTGTCGGAGGAGGTGAGTGTTAGGGGATGCAGAGGGGGGAAAGCGAGGAGGAGGCGGGAAGGCCGAGTTTGGGGTTGTTTTTGTTTTGAGCGGGATCGAGAGATAGGGGGTTAAGGTGGGGGCTTGGCTGAGGGGGAAAGAGGAGGGGAGAGAGGTGGGAAACTGAAGGGGGAGAGGAGGGGAGGGGAGGGACAGGTAGACGGCGAAGAGGCGACGAAGAGGAGGTTCTTCAAGGGGCCCTATCGCCTAAACCCTCCTCCCCCTTCTCCAACCAACCCCCCACGCAGACCCGCGTCCAGCTGTTCGATCAGCGCTTTGGCGCCGTCAAGGCGGCGGCGAGGGCGGCCCGGCGTGCGGCCGAGGCGGAGGCGGAGGCGGGGTTCTGCGGCCTGCTCCGCGAGGCGGGGGTCAGCGCCAACAGCAGGTGGGGAGGGGGTGGGGTGGGGGGGGCAAAGGGGCCAGCTTGACACCTGTTAGCCCCCCGCTACTCCTCGAGTCTTGCCCATGGACGCCCCCTGTCGGTCTCCGTCCCAGCCCTGTACGTTCCGGCGTCGGACGGTTTCCTCTCCCGTTTCCGCCCCCGCCCCCTGGCAGGTGGAGCCGCGTGCGTGAGGACATCTCCTCCCATCACCGCTACCGCGCCCTGGCGCGGGCGCTGCCCCCCGCCTCCTCCTCCACCGCCCCCGCGGGCGCCGCCGCGGACGGCACGGGCCCCTCCCGCCGGGACGCCGAGGCGGCGGCGGAGGCGGCGTTCGGTCGCTACGTGTCGGCGCTGGGGAAGGAGCTGCGGGCGGGCGAGGAGGAGGCGAGGAACCGGGCGGAGGCGGCGCGGCGGCTGGCGGAGCAGACGGCGGAGGCGGAGGAGCGGCGGCGGTGGGTGTCGGCGGGGTGCATTTTGGGGGGAAAGGGTAGAGGGGACCGCCCGTACCTCGCCTAGGCTTCTAATCCCACTTGTACACCTCCCCTTGGCTCCTTCCCCTTTCCCCAGGCTCCTACGAGGGAGGTGGCATGTGCCCTTACACACACGTTCCCCCCTTTCCCCCCCGCCCCCCCCAGCCGTGCCGCCCACGACGACGCCGTCACCGCCTTCACCACGCTGCTGGGGGAGGTTGTGCGGGAGCCGGTGGGGGAGTTCCGGGAGTGGAGGGCGCGGCTGGAGAAGGACCCACTGGTGCGGGGGGGAGGGGGGGGGCATGGGAGGGAGGGGGCATGAGGTCCTGACGCGAAGAGGGGCGATGAAGCCCCACGGGGAGAAGGATCATTTGGTGAGGACGGAGGGAGGCAGGGAGGGGTCTTGGAGCGCAGGGTGCTGAGGGGGAAAGGGCGATACCGCCGGGTTGGCCTCTCCACGCGTCTGCACGCATCGCTACCCACCCCACCCGCGCCCGTTCTTGCCGCCTCGCCTCAGGGCCGCGCCCGCACCCCCCACCTGGACCTCCGGGAGGCGGAGGAGCTCTTCTCCCGCCACATGGCCACCCTGATGGCGGGGCTCAAAAAGGGCTTCGAGGAGGCACTCAGCGAGAAACTGAAGTGCGTATGCAATCTTCGAAGGCTGAAGAACGACAGAAGGGACACGGGGCAGCGTCGAGACTCATTGGCAGCCCGCTGAAGCGCTGTCGCGGGCCGCGCTCTACTGCATAACCCCTTATCCACTTCCTCAATCTCGCCCCTGGGGCCCCCTCTCCCCTCCCTCCCTCCCCCCAGGCCGCTCCTGCCGCGCGACACGCTGCTCGACCCCTCCGCGCTGCCGCCCCCCCTCATGGAGTACGCAGCGGCGGACGCGCTCCTGGAGGACGAGCCGCGCTGGGCCCGGGTGCCCTCGGAAGCCCGGGAGCGGGGGTGGGCCACATTCGTGGAGGACCTGCTGCAGCCCGGCGCCCCCGCCCGGCCCCTGCTCGACTTCCTGGTGCCGCCCGGTGCGATGGGGGGTCAAACGGGCCGAACGGGCCAGGAGCTAATGACTGGATACTGAAACGCAAGTGCGCGAGTACCACACGCAAATGGGAATGTCAGTATGCAGACGGACGCGAGAAGCGTTTGGTTACTGCTGGGCTACGACACTGACGTGGATCGGTTAAAGAGGCAGCCGGCAACAGGCCGTCACCCCTGCCTGCGCCCCCCTCTGACTGGGCCTCTCCTCCAAAACCGGTGCCCTTACTATGCAGGAGGCATGTACGGTGGCGGTGACACGGTGTACGGCCAGGGCGTGGCGGCGCCGCCGGGGGGCGGCGGGGGCATGGGGATGGGGGGAGGAGGAGGCATGCAGGGCCCCGGCGGGCCGGGGCAGGCGAGGCACCCGGGTGGGGGGCAGGGGCAGGGGCCGTACCCGGGGCAGGGGCAGGGGTACGGCGGGGGGCGTGGCGGAGGCGGCTACGGAGGAGGAGGCGGTGGAGGATACGGCGGGGGTGGTGGAGGCGGGGGTGGGGGCGGCGGCTACGACCGGGACCGGGGGAGGGAGTACGACAGGGGTGGGCGGGAGCCGCACGGGTACGACAGGGGGGCAGACCGGGATCGGGACCGAGACCGAGACCGGGAGCGTGATCGGGATCGCGACCGGGATCGGGATCGGGGGAAGGACAGGGAGCGAGATCGGGACAGGGACAGGGAACGCGACCGGGACCGGGACGGAGACAAGAAGCGCTCGAGGCACTGAGGGGCGGGGGCGGATGCGGAGGTGGTTGTGGGGGCAGGTGAAGGCTGTGAGAACGGGGGTCCGGATGCCTTCGGCGGCGGCTGGCGGCTGGCGGAAGATTAGGACGCCGGGGATCGCTTGGTCTGCAGTTCTTGGGGCGCCGCTGGGGACAGCCCAAGAGACCCCTAGCTGGGAGAGGTCTCCTGGGCGGGAGCGCGGGACTGCTTGACGCGTTGCTCAACTCGTCGCATTCGGCTGGTGGGCCACGGCAGACCCGGCTAGCTGCACGTTGCATTGAAGCGGATTGAACCCCTGGCTGCGGCAAAGGCGGGCTCAGGCGTGGGGTCGGGGGCGTGGGCGTGAGGGTGTGCATGGGCGTGGTGGTCGACCCTAAACCCTCAGTGACCCAAAGCCCCGGCTGGGGCGCCCCAGACCTCAGAATGCCGCGGGCGATAAGAGAGCATGTAGCAAGCTAGCAACGCCTCCACGCAAGTTGACACACGTACGTCCTGGGCGGACTCTGGATGTCCAGGCGGCGAGGCCGAAAAGGAAGGACGTGGCGCGTTTCTTGCTGATGCTTCTCGACACGTGTTCCCCAACTTTCCCGAGCAGACAGCGGGTGTTGGGGGGTGGAGTCAGCGTGGGATCGCAAGGTTTTACAAGCAAGGGATGTAAGACGGGAGGACTCGAGCAGGGCGAACCGGGCGGCACGCACGCCCCGGGGTCTGTTCCGGGGCCGGCAGTCAGGGTTTACGATTACAGGGTGACAGAGCACAGTATCGTCGCTGCCACACTATCGTAGGAGTTCGGTGGTTGCTGGGAGTTGTGGAGGTTGACAAGGGAGAACGACCTGTGTGTGCGCCATGCACTTGTATGGTACAGCATGCATGCTGTACGGCAGCCTCATTCCGCCCGCGGTGAGGATAGGCTAGCGCTCAGCTCCCGTCTCGTTAAGACGGGAGCACCGCTTCATGCGCCGCTTCATGCGTACTGAGACCTGTAACGTCAGAGTTGTTGCATGCCTTGCCTTCTCTACTGCCAGTCGAAGCAGTCTCTGTGCTACCCTGTCGACAATCTACTCGGAGCGCGTCTCCGCACGGCGTCCGTCAGTCGCCGTTCTCCAGCCGCGAGTCCTGGGCTACGCCCTTGGCCTTAGCTCGCAAATTTTGCTAAGTCTTCCCAGCCGGCATCGGTATGCCACGAACCATAGTGTGTCCTGACAAGGGCTCAGCGTAGGTTGGGGTTTAGAGCAGGAACTCGTGACACCTGCTGCCTGCTGATACCGCACGTAAGCCGTAGCCGCCCCTGTAGCTTGCTTTGCTCCGCTGCTAGCTTTGCTCCGCTGCTGGCTTGGACGGAGCTGAGTCGGACTGCGTGAGACTAAGCTCGGGGCATGCACGCACCAACCCGCAGCAGGTCAGACTGAGTTGAAGGGTTGCAGGGTACGAGGCCCTTTCAGCAGCTCAGCAGCCTTCAACCTCATCTTGTGACAGAGTCAAGCAAGCAACGGGGACCCGTTTCCCCCAAGACCTCACCGTAACATGTGGCGAATTCTCGGAAGGAGGACTATTGGGCGGCGGACACTGGGAAAACGTGGTAGGGCCCGGTCTTGGGCCCCACATCCAGATCTTGGGCACATCCCCTATATAATGCCTTGTGCTCCTGAAGGCTACCAATCGCTAATCAGGCGCACCTGTCCACAGGCTGCGCTCCCGCGCACGATGGCCAAACACAGGCACCAGCGGGTGTTGCTGCGGCAGCCCCGCGCCGCCTCCCGTTACGTGCTCCTGCTCCTCGGCCTTTTGGCGTCGCGCGCCTTGGCCGCCCCAAGTGAGTATTGCATGACATTGCAGATGTGCATGACACCTGTGGACAGAGAGCGCTAAAACGGCGGTCGCTCGCTTGGCCCAATTCGCTCGGCCCCAGCAATCGGTCGCTCGGTCGTTGTCCTGCAGGCTGTTCACGCTGCCCCAACACCTACGACCCTGTCGTCGATGACGCTACCGGCAAGCCATTCTACAATAAGTGCCTGGCGCAGTGCCAGCTGCCCGCCAATGCCAAGCTCAGCAAGACCTCGAAGGCCGGCGAGCCCGACTTCCTGCAACTGATGCCCACGCCTGCTGCGGATGGTAAGTAATACTAAGCTGCTTTTACTGCTGCCGCGGCGTGCGCCGCATATGGTGGCGAGCCACCTTATGAACGCGCGCCGAAAGGTGTTTGTGCGTAAGCTTGCCTCCCAGACCCCGCCCACGTTACTGATTAGTATAGAGCTTGATCTTCGTCTATTTCAGCGACATCAGAGCACGTTTTCGGCCCAGCGCACGCGCCCTTGCAATTTAAGGAACGACCGCACCAACAGCCGTCCCGCGATAGGATCTTGAAGCACATAACTTCTCATCACATAATGCTAGCTGAATCACCTGATGCCTAGTTAGTTCAGCCAAGTCCTGCGCACGCATGCTGCGAATGGACCGGTAAACCTCGCCGCGGCAGCCGAAGCCAAGCCGGGTGCTGCATTCAGCAACTCAGGACAGCAACGAAGTGAAGTCGCGGGTCCGTTCGATGACCATCCTGGTCGCCCACCTACCGCCGCGCCCCCCCCAACCCCAACCCCAACCCCCGGCACTGCACTGGTCCTGCATTCCCACCGCCCCAGTACCCGGACCGGTAACCACTCACTTCTCTGTCCCAACTCGGCTTGCCCACCCGCAGCCCTGGCATCTGCTGCCGAGGTTACTGGTGACGTGATCAACCGCTTCGCTGAGGAGGGCTTCTTCTACGTCGGCCGTCCCGGCAATGGCCCCGACCCAAAAGGCAGTCAAGGCAACGCGAGCGGCAACAAGACCAAGGACGACAACGAGTAAGACTGACTCATTGCCTGAGGGTTCGTAGCGTAGTACCGCGGTGTGTGAGGCGGTCGTAAGGGCGTAGGGACGACCCCGCCATGGACATCACATCCATGATGTGCTCGGGCCCCCCGGGGGGGCCGCCCCCGACCCCGACGCCCCCGACCCTGACCCACCCCGACGCCCCCACCCCCGTCCGCCTTTCAGCTCTCGCAGCAAGACCGCTAAAGGCTCACCCAGCGGCACCTCCGCCCTGCTGCGCTTCACTCTCCCTGAGGGTGACATGTACATAAAGGTGGTGACTAAGAAGGATGAGGACGAGCTGAAAGCCAAGTACCAGGGGCCCGAGTGGGTCCGCCTCGCAGAGGCCGTGGGGCCTGCTGAGTCCGGTGATAACGGCACAAGCAACAGCAGCGGCAGTGGAGCGCCCGTGGGTCATAATGATACCAGCAACAAGTCGACTGGGAGGCCGGCGCGAAGGCTGTTGAGGCATGCGCCGAGCTATGTCCTGGGCGGCAGCGACGACAGGTAGGTGTCCATGCAGCAGCTAGGGGGCCTACGGGGGGTAACAGCGGGCAGCGGGTGGGACCGGAACAGGTAGCATACGGTAGCACCCGCCCAGCGCGCACTCATTCCTCGGACGCATCCTCCTCGCTCCCTCCCTCACCGGTTCATTCCGCCCAGGGTGGAGGTCACGAACCCCTGGTACCCCTACACGGTGAGGAGTGCTGCGCCTTACAAGATGTTGGTGTTTCAATGACTGTCAGGGGCGACACCCCCGGGCTTACCGGTATTACATCATGCTTGACTCTTGCCTGTTATTCCACGCATGCAGGCCGTCTCCCTCATTGAGTACACCAACTCTGCAGGCGGAGGCTCCATGTGCTCGGGCGCAATGATTGGTCCCACTGGTCGCCTGGTACTTACAGGTGTGCACTGGGTGATGCTAGGCCAATTTCAGATCTCCACACGTCCACACTGTCCTGAACAGCTCGTCGTCCTGACGTCCGCGCTCAATCCCCTTACTTGTTTGTTTTGCCCAGCGGCACACTGCATCTATGACCTATCAACCGGGCGCACTGGCTCCAACTTTTGGGTGTCACCCGCCACTACTGAAGGCGGCTCGAAGCGCCCCTTCGGCACGCACCCGGTGATGTATATTGAGGTTCATACCGGCTGGATCACGTATGGGGTAAGCACAAGCGAGGCGACCATGGCAGAATAACCCGTGCGTACCCCACTTCGGGGTTAAGGCGACCATGGCAGATGGAAGGCCCGCAAGTTCTCTATCTGCTACCCCTACTCTATCTGCTCCAGCTCAATAGCAATCATAATTGAGACGCTCGTCTAAGCCCCTCCGTCCATCCTCCGTCCTCAACCCGCCGCTTGCAGGCCTGGTCGTACGACATCGGTCTGCTCGCCCTCGCCTACCACATCCCCGCCGACTCGCTGGGTTGGCTGACCAATCCCCCGTGTTGGGACACCTACTACGCCCTCAGCACTGCCGGCTACCCGGGGGACAAGACCGACTACTCCATGTGGGCTCAGCAAATCGGTTTCACGACCAACGTCTGCCAGGGTGAGAGATGAGGCCAGGGGTCGATCTAGTCGATCCATGGTAGATCCCGGCGCCCCACTCAGCCAGCCCACGCACTGCTTCATTCCCCAGGAGATTCCAACAAGAACTTCTTCTTTGACAACGGTGGCGGCCAGAGCGGATCGTAAGTTTGACGATGCTGGAAGGACTCCAGACAGCGGTGTCACTCTAGAAGGGTTGTGCGGCGGGGAGGGCGGGGACGGAGGGCACAGGTGATACCACTGCTGATGCCACATGCAATTGCTTCTCTGCTGCCCAAGCCCTAATATTGGGGCATGCCGCTATCCTTGCAGGGCCTTCTGGACCCAAGGTGACAACACGGCACGCGCGGTTGTGAGCAACGGAGGCGCGACTTTCAGTGATGGCACACCCCGCGGGAAAGGCGCCGTGTTCATTACGCCTTCTATGTGAGTCTGGCCTACCACGTTCAGGGCAAGCAAGGGCAAGCCACCTGAGCCGATTCATTGTCTGCTGCTCCTCCGGTACCGCGCACTAGGGGCTGGGACTGAGGGGAAACGCCATACTTCAAGGGGCCATATAGAACTGACTGCTGGCTGCCGTGCAGCCCGTGCCATATGACAGATGACCATAGGTTACACAGATGGGGGCAGGTTAAGCACCCGCTCCGCGGGGCGCTGCCCGGAATGCAGTGCATGTTCCCCGTCTGGCCAGGTTTTTCGATCGATTTTCACGGTGACCGCGGAATGGGACGCGTGGGGGGCACAGCCCTCGTTTTCCGCCCCCGTGGGGGCGCCGGCTTGTCGATCGTTTGCCTCGCTGATATGGCAAAGTCCATATTTGCTTCCTAATCAGACCCGGTAGCCACTACTGGGATCGGCCTGCCTGGGGGAGTGACATGCATGCTGCCAAGACCGGGTCGTCGTACAGCTCGTAATTCTTCAGAATCGTTATTAGCATTCGGATTATCCTGTATCCTGCTGCTCCCTACTTGGCCTTGTGCGTGCTGACCCTGCTTTACTTTTCCATCCGTCTCACCGTCTCTCTGCCCGTCCGCCGTCGATCAGGGGCTGGTGGATCTTGGATTTCTCGTACAGGACCATTCTGTAAGTGCGGGTTGGGGTAGAGGGAAGGGAATGTGGAAGGGAATGTGAATACTACGATACGGTGCGTACGCGCCACGGCACCTACCCCACCTTGCTCTGCGCGCCCCCGACTGCACAGGACGACCCCCACCCGCATCCTGGTTGGCGGCGGCAACCGGGACCTGTTTGTGCGCTGCGACACCAGCACCTGGAGGTGCACGGGCGTGAGGAGCCGGTGGCAGGCGACGCAGTTCTACGACTACAAGATCTGGACCCCCGATGGCATGCGCTCCGGTCTGCAGGTACGTACATAGGCGGCGGGGCCGCCCCCGTGTAGCCTACCTACCGCGCGCACTCCACAGGCGGTGTGCATGTCATGCCTCTTGCGCCAGACTGTCGCCCTAAACCCTAAGTGTGCTCTTGCTCCCTTTCAAATTCCGCAGATCCCAGGAACCACGCTGTGCCTCGATGTGTGGCCCAGCTGGGATGTCAACCTGTGGACATGCAACACGGATCAGAGGTTCCGTTTCCCCTCCTGGCAGCAATGGATCAATGGCCCTGACAGCTGGTCGGGTGGCATCACGACCTTCCGGTCGAGCAGCCGCGGAATCCTGTGGTGGACCGGTGACAACCAGCAGCTCAGGACCGTTGGTTCGTGTTGGTGGGCCTGGCAGTGCCAGTGGAGCCTAGAGGCACCCTGAGCGCTAGCCAAGCAAGCGGCAGAGGAGCGGCACGGCAGTCCGCCGGTCCGCATGTGCATCTATCGTACACCGGGGGGGGGGGGTGATGCCGGGAGTGCAAGGCAACGAGCTCCGTGCGTGGGGGTACTCGCAGAGCGCACGAGCTCTGATACGCTCCTGCCCCACTTTGTGCCACTTGGCGGGAACTACGGCGCGCGGTCCAAGCGAGCGCCTCCGCCAGGACAGACGGGGTAGAGCGTGCTAGATCGACTGGCACGCGGTAGCCTTTGTATATATGTGCGTAGCCGGCACCCAGGTTAGTCTCTGCAGAGCTTGTGGGGCTCCCATGCACAATTACGACAGTGTAAAGGCTGAGTGAGACGTCGTCGTTTTCCTCTGTGCCTCGGCTACCTACCCACGTACGCACCAATGGGGTGCGCCTGTCACCCGCACGCCAGGCTCGTGAGGGGCATGCCAAAACATGCCACGGCCCCGACACGAGCCTGGTTTCGTTGGGTCCGACGACTCTCCCATCGCCCTAGCAATGCCCTTGCACTTGTCATACTGCACGCCCCACGCTCCCCCCAAGTTACCCATCCATCTCGTGCTTCAGCATCTCCAGACCCGAGCTCTTCCCCTGCACCAGCCCGCGCTCCGCCCCCTCCTCCCCCCCCCCCTCCACTTAGCCCCAGCCTCGCAGCCGCCGGCTCCTCCCCGCTCACGCTCCCCACGCGCGGCTTGGGCGGCGCCAGATCCTCCAGGTCCCGGAGCAGCTCCGGATGCAGCTCCGGATCCGGTTCCGGCTCGTCCGGGACGAGCAGAGATCTCGCGAGCGCCGCGATCTCCGGATCGTCCTCGTCACCGAGATCCGCCCCGATGACGGAGGTGTTTCGCTTGGGGGCCCGGGCCGGGTGCGGGTGCGGGTGCGATTGCGGGGAGGGGAGGTGCTGGGGTGGGGGCGCCGTGAGGCCGTCCGCGTCTTGCTCCAGAGTGAGCAGTGGGGGGCCCGCGTCTGGGTCTTGGTCGGCCGGGGCCGTGGGCTCCCAGTCCCGAATGAGGGCCTCCACCTCGGAGTCGGGGGGCGCGCGCTGGGAGGGCGTGCGGTCCCACTGCGCGTGTGGGGAA
Source organism: Edaphochlamys debaryana (assembly GCA_016858145.1). Classification (NCBI taxonomy): domain Eukaryota; kingdom Viridiplantae; phylum Chlorophyta; class Chlorophyceae; order Chlamydomonadales; genus Edaphochlamys; species Edaphochlamys debaryana. Next base: position 340,980 of record JAEHOE010000108.1, on the reverse strand, counting down.
GGGGGATGGAGACAGGGGGCAGGAAGGAAAGCTGAGTCGGCGGCAAAGGGCTTGCGTGGTCCGCGAGGTTAGGACCGCCGACCGAGCTCCACCGCCCCAACCCGATATGGGCGGAAGTCAAGTCGTGCGCCCGCTCTGCTGCCACCCATGCCACCCCCACCTTGTCCACCCTCCGCGGGTCTGCCCCCGCCTCCAGCAGCGCCTGCACGCACTCCCGCTGGTCGGCCTCAGCGGCCAGGTGGAGCGCGGAGCGGCCGTCCTGGGTGGTTAGGGGGGGGGGCAGAGGACGGGGGTTGGGAAGGTGAGGAGTCCCGAGCGACGCGAGCCCCCACCAACGCCGCAAGCTATCCCTCGCTCGTCACTCCCTCTGCGTGAGGTCCAAAACAACTCGGTGTCAGCTGCTTGCGCCCTCCCACCTTCAGAATGGCGTCCACCTGGCATTGCATGGTTGGGGAGGATAAGCAAGCGGGGATGGGAGGGCATTGCAATGAGACGGTCCAGAAACAAAACTCCATGGCCCCCACCCCCACCCCCAGCCCCAGCCCACCCCCACCTGCGCCCCCGCCGCCAGCAGCGCCCGTACGATGGCGATGTGCCCCTCACGTGCCGCCACGTGGAGCGGCCGGAGGCCCTCCTGGGGGGGAGGCAGGGCACGGGGGGCCACGTGGAGCGCGGGAGGGGTAAGCGGGTTGGAGTCGTGCCGGTGGCAGGCAGGGGGGCATAAGCGCCACTGTCGTCACAGGCCCACGCGCAATGCTCTCAAGCGCGAAACACGCCAGCGGTGGGGGGGCCCTCTGGCCCGGGCTCTCCTCCGGCCCCGCCCTGCCTCTCCCTCCGCCGCCCCCCTCACCGGCCCCACGAGCTCCCTGAATGCGCTGGCCCGTATAAGCGCCTCCGCCACCTCCGTGTGCCCCTGGTGACAGGCGCTCCACAGGGGGGTCACCTCGTGCTGGGGGGGGGGAGGAGGGGAGGGGTGGGTGGGTTCGGTGGGTGTGTTGGGAGCAGAGGGAGTAGAAGGTGGGTAAGAAAGACAGGATTTGAAGGAGGTCCACAAGGGGGGTCACCTCGTGCTGAGGGGGGAGGGAAGGGGCGGGTGGGCGGAGGCAGAGGCAAGGCCGAGACGCCTGGTACCCATCAATAGCCACGGGTACCCAGCTACCCACCAATTAGACCCACACCCCAGCAGATCCTACGTGCTGTGTGTGCCCCCACCCCCGTATGCTGTGCTGTGTGCTGTGTGTGCCCGCACCTTGATGGTCTCCGTGTAGACCCCGGCCGCAAGCAGCGCACGCACCGCCGGCACCTGCCCAGCGTCAGCGGCCGCCCACAGCGCACGACCCTTGTCCTGCGGAGCGGAGGGGGAGGGCCGGGCGGGGAGTGAGTCGGGAACGGCCTGTCGTGTCGGTCCAGGCGCACCGCGCCCTCAGCCCACAACGCGGCGTCTGGCTCCGCGCACCACAGCAACGTATGGTTACACGGCGTGTCCTGCGCCCCCGCCCCTCCCACCCTCCGCCCCTACCTCGCGTGTTGCCTCCCCAAGCATGGCCTGGATCCTGAATGCTGGATCCTGACCACACATCCTAACCGCACACATACCCTCCGTGGCGTTTCCCCCCGCCCTCCGCCCCCACCTCGCGTGTTGCCTCCCCAAGCATGGCCTGGATCCTGAATCCTGGATCCTGACCACACATCCTAACCGCACACATACCCTCCGTGGCGTTTCCCCCCCCCCCTCCCCCCCCCCCACCTCGCGGCTGGCATCCCCCAGCATGGCCTGCATGACGCCCACGTGCCCCGCAGCTGCCGCAGCCAGCAGGGGGGTAGAGCCGTCCTGGGTGGGCGAGGGATTGAGGGCGGTAGACACGGAGCGGGGCAAGAGCCTTTGAGCACGACGCGTGCAGGGCAGCCCAGAACGTGGGTGCAAGGACCTGACCCTACACCGCTTGGCCCACCTCCCTCCCTTGAGCCCGCCCCACCTTGGCCGCCGCGTCCGTCCGCGCCTTGGCCGCCATCAGCTGCCGCGCCAGCTCCAGCTGCCCCGCCCGCGCCGCCACCAGCAGCGGCGTGGAGCCGTCCTTGGCGGCCGCGTCCGCCCGCGCGCCCCCCTCCAGCAGCGCCGCGGCCACCTCGCAGTGGCCCCCGCGCGCCGCCAGCCACAGGGCCGTGGCGCCGTCCTAGAGACATGAAAGGCCACGGCGGGCTTGTACGGGGGGTGACTAAGGTTATGACTTATGCTACTGCCGGCAGCAGTTTCTCGACGGCGCCGCCTGCAAGTATCTCCGTCGGAGTTTCACCTCACCACACGCACCCACCGACGCCTGTGCCCCTACCTGGTCGGGTGCCTCGGTCCACGCCCCCGCCGCCAGCATCTCCTTGACCCCCGCCAGGTCCCCCCGCTCCGCCGCCTCCCGCAGGGGGGGGCCCATGTTCTTGGTGCCCTCGGCCGTGACCTGGGTGGAAGGGACGGGGAATGGAGGGGCATGCACGAATTGGTTGGTGGGTTGGTTGGTAAGGCAGGCACGAGTTCGCCGGTGCCAACGATGTGTCCAGCGAGGCGTCCGAGCGCCCCTGTCGGCCTGGGCCCCGGGCCCAGATGTGCACCCCATGCCTCCTCCCTCCGTCCCCTCATCCTCTTCCTCCTTCCCCCTCCTTGCCTTGGGCAGCTTGAGCTTGGTGGCCAGGGTGGTGCGTGCCTTCCCCAATACACACACGTCTGGCCCCCCGCCTTTCCCGCCTTCTCCCCCTCTCACCTTGGGCAGCTTGAGCTTGGTGGCCAGGGTGGTGAGCAGCAGCTCACTGCCCCCCGCCATCTGGACCAGGTCCTGAGAGGGGGGGGGGAGGTGACAGGGGAGAGGGAGAGGGAGGGACAGCGAGGGGAGGGGGAGCAACCAAAGCTGAGGGGTAGAGGATGGGAGTGAGGTGGCGGCAGCGGCAGCGGAATGACGCCTGTATGCTCACTGCATAAACGAACGAGGCCCATGCTTGCGCATAGCCACTCTGTCCGCAGCTCCCCCCCCCCCCCAAAACCCTACTGCCCCACCTTGACGGCCTCCGACACGGACACCTCGGAGTGCAGCGCCTGCTTCTTCCAGCTGAAGTACGACCACATGGCCCAGATCACGTCGTACGGAGTGGACGTCTGCGGTTGTACGGCAGGCAGAGCATGAGCAAGGGTACCGTACGACACCGGGGCGATCCCGACGCATACATGTCGCAAGCAAGCGTTACAGGGACCTGTGCCGTACCGTGTACACGTCATCCGGTATGGTCTCCAGGTACGACAGCAGGAACTCGAACGAGGGCGGTCCGGACATGTCCCCCTGCGACTGCCATATCCGCACACCCGCCTCGAAAAGAGTCCCCATCTGAAGGGGGGGATGGGGTTGGGGGTTGTGCGGGCGGGAACACGGGAGCAGCAGGAGTCAAGCACCAGTGGTGACGGGGGCGTTGTCTTGAACCCCCGACCCCCCACAGCCTTCCATTGCGCACCGTGTGCTCGTGCCCCGCGATACCTCCTCCCACCCCAACCCACCCCAGCTCAGCCCCCGCAACGCACCGTCTGCTCCAGGCCCTCGCACGCCGCCACCGAGTCGCTCGACTTGCTTGCCGCCACCAGGGAATCCACCACCTCCACCAGCAGACCGCCAATGTCCTGACAGGGGGGCGGGAGAGGGGCGGGGGAGGGAGGGGCACGGATGGATACGTGATACGTCCCTCCCCCAGCACGCGCCGGCATCCCGCCATTCCCCCACGCTGCCCCAGGCCTCCTGCGAGAGCTGCGCAGACCCGCCCGTCCTTGCACAGCCCCGGGGGAGTAGCGGGGCGCGGAGGCTCAGCAGTCGGCCTGCGGCCCCGACTCGCAGGCCCCGGCCCTGACCCCCCCGCCCGATAGTCATAGCCCCAGCCCCCTGTCTTTGCGTAGCTCGCCCGGACCTCCCCTAGAATGCTGCCTCGAGGCTGCGCGAGCAGCCCCTCACACGTCCGCACACCGCCCCCAGCACGCTGACCCGCAACTGCGGGAGCAGTACCTGACCCCCCGCCCCCACCTCCCCCAGCACGCTACTCCCACCCACGCCAGCAGCCCCTGACCCCCCCCCGCCCGGCCACACCTCCCCCAGCACGCTGCGGTACTCGATGGCGGCTGCGTGGGCGGCGTCCCGGTCCTCCACACCGCGGAGCATGGCTGCGGTGTGGGGGCAGGGGTGGTGGGGGCGGTGTGGGGGCAGTGTGGGAGATAGCGCGACAGGGGCTGAGGCCGCCGCGCCGAGCGCGGTCTGCCGCCACTAAACGTGCCGCCCGCAACCATGCTCTCCAAGTCCGCCTCTGCTCTTTGCCCCTGCCCCTCCAACCCTGCCTCCCTGCCTCCCTGGCAGCACCCACCGTCCATCATCATGCCAAGCCACATCCCCCGCCCACCCCTCTACCAGAGCCCTGCGCTTTTATCCCTATGATGAACCCCTCCCGCCCCCGCCCCTCCACCCACCGTCCACCATCATCCCCAGCCACGCCTCCAGGCTCATCCAGTGGCTCAGCAGCTCGTGCCGCCCGTAGCGAGCCATGCGCTCCACCTTGGTCCAAGTCCTTGGGGCGGGGGCAGTGTTGCTATCATAGTTACAAAGTTACCGAAATGTTACGGACGCTGGAACATTTCCGGCCGTTATGGCCGAAAAGTTCTGGCAGAAAGTAACATTTCCGCCCCAGAGGACGCAAAAGTTCTGCCCGCCACGGAACATTTTGCCTCCGCAAGGCCCCAATGTTCTGGCCAAGGGCCTGTGACTTGGCAGAGTGGGATGCTATGCGGGGTGTAGGAGGCCAAGCCAGGGCCTGCCAGGGGTGGGCAGCTGAGGTGACGGGGCGCAGGGGTAGAAGAACATCAGAAGGGGCAGGGGGGGCGGGAGGGGCAGGTGTGACAAGGGCCCCACCACCGCCGCATCGAAACTCTCTGGGGGCCCGCCGGCAGGTGTTCTGGCCGTAACACTTTGACCCCTCGCGGCGAGAAAGTTCTGTCCGCCACGTAACATTCTTGCCCAGCCGGCCAGGAAAGTTCTGGGATTTCAGAAACCTTCGTCACGGAAGATAGCAACACTGGGCGGGGGAGGTGGCACGCGAACGGGGTTTGCGAGCTGGTAATGGGGCGGGGGAGGTGGCACGCGAACGGGGTTTGCGAGCTGGTAATGGGGCGGGGGAGGGGGCACGCGAACGGGGTTTGTGAGCTGGTAATGAGCTGTAAATGATGGTTGTGACCGGGGAGTGGCCACTGTGCCCCAACCGCCGGGTGCCAAGCTGAGTTAGCTGACGGCCCGCGCCCATAGCGTTGGCTTCCGAATAGGGCTGGTGCCTGCCACCCAGGTTCCTCAAACCCAGCCCCCGGCCCTGCCCCCAGGGCCCCCACCTGCCGAACTACTTCCTCCCCTGCCCACAACATGCTAACCCGCTGCTTAACTCTACCTCATTTCTGCCGCCCGGGTCCCTCCGCACTAAAATCCTCGGCCATAACCCGGCCCTGAATTGGCCCGCACCTTCCGAAGTACTTCCTCCCCGCCACCGCGCCCTTGTCCAGCATGGCCGAGAGGCAGGTGGCGGCCATGGCATCGGGGGAGGCCACGGACTGGGGGCCGGGGTGGGGGGTGGGGATGGTGGGAAGGGTGAGGTGGGCAGCGCTATAAAGGGCGTCAACACCCGCAGGCCTGCCGTTGGCATTGCTGCGCCGACTTCGCTGAAATCGCTAAACGGAATCAAGGCCAATATAGGTTGACCTGGGTTGATGTACTGCACCCGCCTCGCCCCACCTGCGCCTTGGCCGCAAGCGCCTCCTGCGTCTTTTGAATCATGAGCTGCACCGTGCTCTGGTCCTGCGGGGCGCGCAGCACGCACAGCACAGCATCCGGGTCTTGCACTCCCGTACACCGGCACCACCAAACGGCAGCCCGCAGCATTCAACAAGTTAGCTGGGACCCTTGTACCGACTTCCCCATCTGACACGTGCGCTCTCACCGGCAGTTTGGTGTAGCTGGGGATGACAACCATGGCCCTGGCGCGGGCGTAGTAGACCTTGGAGCGATACACCTCAATCATGTTGAGGCTGGGGGCGGGGAGGGGAGGGGAGGGAGGGTGAGGACGGGCGGAATCAAGGAAGGGGACGTGCGTGCTTCGGTCGTGTCAGGCAGGGCGTGGGGAGGGGAGGGACGAAATCAGTGGAGGGCACGTGCGCCCTTGGGTCATGTTGCTTGAGGCCGAGGTTAAGAGTTGAGTCGGGAGGGGCGGGGGTGGAGGTAGGGAAGGGGACGTGCGTCCTTCGGTCTGGCAACACGGCACAGAAGTCTACAGTGCCACGGCCGCGGATGGAAAGGTACGGAGAAGCACCGGAGGCGGCGCTGCGGGCAGCTAGCTCCACCCATGTACGGTATGCCCCCACAGTCCCGGTCGCTACGCTTGGCGTTCGAGGGCCCCTTCGTTCTGCTGACAGAGCTGCCCCTTCCCCTGCCCCTATATCGCCCCGCCAAGCTTCCCGCCCGGTTACCTCTTACCTGTACTGCGGAATGGAGCACCACTGCGGACGGAGCGAGGGCGAAGCGCGGGGCAGGAGAATGGGAAGGGCAGGATGAGGTAAGGTTGCGTGGACGCAGCATTTGTCTCTCTGCAACCAGGGCTCTACACCACAACACAACCCAGCCCGCCCGCCGTTACACGCCCGACCCACATCGATCCAGATCCACTTGATGTCCACCTCCTTGAGCCGGTGCAGTACGGTCCGCAGCTCCTGGATCTGAGAGACGAGGCGGATCGCCAGATCCATGCGTGAGTCATCAAGGGCAAGGATCACGTTGCCTGCCTGTTGTCATCTCTTCACCCCAAGGCCCAACGTCCCCTCTCTTGCCCCCCCCCCATACCTGGCCCATCCTCCCAGAACACGCACCCCTGATCCTGTCCGCCCTTCCATCCCCTCCCTGCTCGTCCACACCTGCCACTCCAACATGGGCGTGAAGCCCGGCTGCCGCATCTTGGGCTTGGTTGCGCCCCATCGCCTGCGGGCGGCAGGCAACCAGGCCCAGCCGTTACGCCACAACACATCCTGAGTTTTGCGGGCCGCCGCACGGCCGAGGCGTTGCGATTCATCGCAGAGGGCAGGCAGGGGTTGCAGCCTTGCAGCAGGGCTTAAGAACGGTGCTTGATTAGGGTCCGCACACACAGGCCAAGCACAGGGTAAACACGTGCCGGAAGGGCCTCCCCTCGGCGGGACTAGGCCTCGCTCCGCACTGCTCGCGAGCAGCTCACCAGCTGAGCACGGCGGTCTGCGACCACTGCGTCTCGTTGACCTCCTCATAGGGAATGGCCATGTAGTGGCTGGTGGGAAGCTCCTCGCAGCCCTGGGGTATCGCACACCATGATTGCATTGCAGAGGGTCAGGTCCGTGGCCGTCGCAGCGGCAGCCCACATGCAGGTACCCCGCAGGCCCGCCCTCCCGCCCGCCCGCCAGCGCCTCTGCCCAGGCTCCCGATGCCCCGGTGCCCAGTGAGGTTAGTCTGTGCAGGTCAGGGCAGTCGCACAAGCAGAACACCCCCAGGCCCTCCGCCCTCCCTCCCTAGTTTTATCCCTGGCCCGGTGCCCCCAAGCGCCGTCCTTCGCCCACCATGAGCCGGTGCCACGAGATCACGGAATCGATGTTGATGAGCCGCACGGGCGCCTTCCGGAACTCCGCCGGCATGCGCTCGTGCAGGTCGCGGATGCACTCCGGCAGCGAGGAGAAGGGCAGCTCGTCGGGGAAGGAGCAGTGGAGCGCCTGGGGTTGCGTGCGTGGAAGGGGTGGCGGAAGGGAGGGTGCTCTGGTGAGTGGGGCGACAGGGATACCTGCACTTGAGCCTTGGGCACCCTGGGCTTCTCCCCAACTGGTGCCTGCCCCCTCACCTTGTCCACCAACAGTGCCGCCTTGGCCTCCTCCGCCAAGCCCTTCTGCCGCTCAAAGTGCGCCTGCTCCTCCCGCTGCTTCCGCTCAATCTCCGCCATCGCCTCCTCCTCGGCCTTCTTCTTCTCCGCCTCCACCGCCGCGATCTGCTCCAGCCGCTTGCGCTCGGCCGCGGCCGCGGCTGCCTGCTGACGCTTGATCAGCTCCTCCTCCTGCGGAACGGAAGCGGGGGATTTGCGGGTGGCGAGAGCCTCCACGCAGTCTGTTCGGCCCTCCCTGGCATCGTCCTGTGGAGGGCCATCTGCCCCGCGTGCTCCCCCGCCCCGCCACCCAGCTGCCGATGGCCATCCGCCGGTTCGGAGCTGTCAACCAACAACGAGCTGTAATTGCCTCCTGCAGCCACGCACCTCCTTCGTCAGGGGCCTAGGCCCCTTGTTCTGAGGACACAGGGAGACACGCGCAGCTCATTGTAAGTAGGCAACACCTGCGAAGTCACTGCGTTCGCAGCCGCGCCCGGTTGCTCACCGCCGATGCGCCGCATCCCATAGCTCCAGCGCTATGCAAATTGAGTGTACAGATATGTCGGCGGGAAGGTCAACACTTGTTTGGTACTTGGCTTTTCCTGCCTTGCGGAAGCGGAACGTTAGCGCAGCTCAAATAAGTGAACTGTGGTCTTGGGTTGAGCTGCAACTCGCTTGAAGAAACACGCGGCCCCAATGTGTACTTCGCGAAACGGCACGCGCCTGCGAAAACACAATGCACTTCGCGGGAGCCCGCAAACTTACCTCCGCACCTGAAGCCGCTCGCTTCCAGCTTCTTGCCCATTCTCGCAGCTCGCGGTCTCCTGCCAAGCGGCGGCGTTACACGGGCCTCCCAGCCTACATGTTATGAAAGCGTGAATCCCCGCTCCATGTCTCCCTCGACATAGACGTGACAAACGCAGACTTACTCCTGTGTCGGAAGCTGACGCCGCCTCGCTCAAGCAGCACAGGCCTTGCACAGCAGGATTCTTGCATGCGCCTCGGCTCCTCCTCCAGGCCCCCAACCAGCCCCCCGCTCCCCCGCTGTTCCTGCCGTGCCTGCACCTGCACGGCCCCCCTCTAGTCCCGGCAACTTGCACCTTTGCGGCCCCCTAGACGACCGTCCTCCTCCCTCACACGTCACAGCCAAGCACCACCAGTCTGTTCAATGGTTATCTGGTTGATTCCAGACTCCCGCAGCGAAGGGCAGCACTGCCCAAGCCGGCGACTGCAGCTCTCCAGCAAACCCCCTAGATTACTCCGGCCATCTCGGCCCTGTTCCTGCTGTTCCTGTGCTCCTCCTCTGTTTCCTGCCTCGCACGGCACCTTGCACCCTGGCAGAGTCCCCTGGCGCAGTGCACCCTGGCGCCTCCTCCTCCTCCCCCTCCTCCTGTTGCCTCGTAACTCTTCGCACAGGGGCCAATATGGCCAGCACCCCCTGCGACCACGCTCTTCGTGCGAAGCACAACACCCCTCAAGCTCGCGACTACAACTCCCCAGCAAAGCCGTTAGATGAGTACGGCGATGTCCTGCTGTACGAGACGCTGTACGAGCTTGTACTGGATAATGTAGATGTCGCCCGCCTTCATGTCCACCAGCTGCTGGCCCCTGGGGAGGAAGGAGGGGTGGGGGGCAGGGCGCGGACGACGTCAAGGGCACTGGGCAACCTACGCTTGGGGCCGTAACTCCCTGCTGAGGGCCATGCTCCGTCGTGTCATGCTCCGCCCCGTTCTCCATTGCCTCGCCCCCTTGCGCTCGGCAGAGCCGCTTGACCATCCCGATGCCCCTACGTAGCGCAGCGTTATCTCCATGTGCTAGCCCCACGAACCCCAAGAAGTACGTGTCCCGCCAACTCTTGCGGTTGTACGCCCGATCACAGGTGTACTGCCCTCCTCCCGCAACGTGTGCCGTACGCTGTACCGCCACCCACTCTGCGTCCACGGCCACGTGCCCCGCGTCCTGCAGCAGCCGTACGAACACGCAGCGGTCCAGGCGGGGGGCGGGGATCATGTCCCGCGCCTCCGTCAGCTGCGACTCCTGGACCTGGGGGCGGGTGGGGGGGGAGGGCGTGGGCGTGGGGGGGAAGGGCGTGAGCGGGGTGTAGCGGGGGAGAGCCAGGTGTAGTCAGGGGCCGGCCAGAGACGTGTTGTGGCTGGAAGAGGGGAAGGACGGGCTCAGCAACAGGTTGGTTCCCTGAGTGCACCCCAGCGCCTTGTGCTGATGCTAGGTACTTTGGCCACGCTGCCACTCCCACGGCCGAGCACATCTCCGCCCAACCCCCGCCCCCACCATCCTCTGGAACTCCTCCGGCAGCCGCGCCCCGACTCCGTGCCAAAAACACACACGCATGTCCCCTCCCGCCCCCCCCCCCCCGCCCCCCACCAGCGTCTGGAACTCCTCCGGCAGCCGCGCCAGCACCACCTCCTTGAGGCACTTGCCCACCGCCACGAAGTACTGCAGGCAGTGGTTGAGCTCCTTGGGCGAGCAGCTGCGCGCCGGGCAGGTAGGCAGGCAGGGAGTGAAGGAGCGGGCTTGTGTGTGGTAAGGAGGGGCAGCAAGCAGAACGCAGTTGCGTGCAACTGTATGGTGAGGCGGGGCTATGAGGTACAGCGTGTGCAGGATGGGGACGTGGGGCACGGCTTGGAAGGGCTCGGACAGAAATGCCCAGCGCCTGTCCCCCAGACCTGCCTGCAGGCACGGTCGGCCGGGAGGCTAGCGAGCTGGCCTTAGCAACAAGCCCCCCAGACGCACAGAGATATGCCGCCCCTGGAGGCAGGCCGTCACCCAGCCCGGGAGGCTAGCGAACTCCCAGGCGTGCCCAGGCTACCAAGCCCCCCTGCGTGTCGTGCTCAGCTTCCCAGACCCAGATCGTTTGGCGGCCCCGGCTCACTTTCGCTGCAGCTCCTCGTTGTCCAGGATGAGCGTGGCGTAGCGCTCGATCTTTGACAACCGCGCGCGCCAGTAGGCTTTGAGCAGGTACCTGCGCGGGTGCGCGGGTTGTTGGGGCACCACGGAGGGCCACGTGAACGGCACCCTTATACGCCTCTGGGTCAGGGCCAAGGGCAAATGCTGCAGCCATCTGTGAAGGAATTGTGGGCAGCTCGTGGAGCTCGTGTGCTGCAGCCGACGTCTGTCCGATGCTTCGCCGCGCTAGCTGCAGCCCGGTGCGGCGGCCGGCCCTCAAGCGCCGTGCCGCATACCCGCCCTTCCCGACGGGCCCCCCCCTTCTCGCTGCCCACAGGAGGCCACCCCACACAATATCTCAGCAGAAGAGCACGGCCTCAAATGCAGCCATCTCGTGCTACGCCCCACACCTGAAGCGGTTGTTGTTGAGTGTGCAGCAGAGGATGGGCACCGACCAGTCAACGTCCGCCTCCTCGGGACGAGAGCTTTTCCCTGCCTCCTTCCACGTCTCCACGCGAGCCATCTGCAACTTGCTTCGCGTTAGACTAAGCAAGCTACGCTCCGCAGACTGCATGCAGCTCAGCGCACCTGCTCCTCGAGCCGCTGCTGGACCCTCTCCACCAGCTCGTGTTTATATGCTAGAATGTCCTGGGTGTTGCGCTCGTTTCGTAGCGCCTGCGGTGGACAGCCAGCGCAGCTTGGTTCCACTGCATTTCTCGCTGTGGACCCGAGGAGCCCTCGCGAGGCTCACATTCGATAGGAGCTGGAAGTCGTCCTGGTCTAAGTCATCGCCCAGGTCTTGGGTTTGGCCGAGAGACCCTAGAACGTCAGCCATTATCGCAGCACTTGAATTGGCGGGAGCGGGTGCTCAGCAAGGCTTTGCGGTTCTGTGGTGCTCAGCAGTGGGGTTTGGTACAGATGCAATTACGTATATGGGAGAATGGGACTGGGCGGATAAAGGGGCTTGGCAAGCCCTTGGCACGACGTCCCATGTCCGTTCGGCCCAGGTTCGGCCGTTCCCCCGCTCCCCTTCAACCCATCCCTTTCCATCCCTGCAAAGATAGTCCCCCAGCGTGCGCCGGCGTAAGAGTATCGCCCCTTTGCTACGGTGACCGATGTTTGTACACACATTGCGAGACTGCCGTGACGAGGCTGCTCACAGGTCACAGCTGAGAACAGCTCCCTCACAGCTGTTATGAGAAATCTACCGCTGGGGCCGACTGACCAATCTTGACTGAGAGCCTACCGCATGCCCGGCTTCTGCCCTAGCGTGGGTTGGGGCAGCGGGGCAGCAGGGCTCCCCCCGCTGCCCGCGCTCTGTTGCATCTTCTACCCAGGCAGGGGGGGGGGTAAAAACATTAGTTCCATACACCACCCCACAAAAGTTCGGACCCCCCGCCCCCCCCCCCCCCCCCCCTTGCCGTACACTGCACACACTGCCGTACATGGCCATAATGTCACCCGTTTCCCTCAACTTTTGTGCCAATCGGCTGCGCTTCGTGTGCGCTATTGCCTTGCGCGTGAACCGGAAGCGTCGATGAGGCTTGGGTCCTGTCCATTGACCATCCCCGCGTCCATGGACCACTCTCCGGTACCTTGCATCCGCGCTATTCATGCCCTAGACCTCCTATATGATGAGCTACGGTCATATTAGTACACCCGGACGTCTAGCAGCGGTGGCAGTGCCGGTCGTGACGTGTCCCACGCGCGGACATGCCGACATGTGGCACCCGCAGCCACCCTTCGACCACCATCCCTATGGTCTGTGGTGCTCAGGCACACCCACGGTTCAGCCTCTCCTTGATAACACACGTTTACGCAAGGAAAGGGCCCTTGGGCCGCTGTACAAAAAGTTCGGACGGGAGCTGTACAAAAGTTCGGGACCCCCCTCCCCCCCCTCCCCCCCCCAACTTTGAGGGCTCATAACTTTTTTCCTAGAACCTCGATTTTCATTCTGAGAGCGGACTCCTCTTGTCGAGCTCTCCAAAGTTAAAGCGTGGTGTAGTTTTTTACACTTCCTGCCCCCCCCCCTGACCCAGGCCCCTTGCCCCCCTCGCCGGAAGGATACCCCCAGTCGCCGAAAGCTTGAGCGGCCTCGCATCCTTGCCTCGACCATCGCATCCTGGAGCGGCCCATGGTCTTCCTTCGCAAAGGCAAACGTGTCCGCTGGCCCTTGCCTCTTCCCGCCCCCACTCGACCCCTGCCATGCTCGGTCATGCGTTGGCCGTTGGGGCCGTCACAGCACGAGGGCCACCGCCTATTCGGTCCGCAGTCCCGCCCGAACCTCACCAGTCCTACGCCCACAGCCCAATCCTTCCCTAACCGACTGCCACCGCTGTCTGCGCAATGCTGCGACTCCACGCCGTCCACTTCGCCCCCGCTTCCGGCTCCGAGCTCCCCGTAGCCCGCACCCAGCACCCTAGTGCACCCCTGCTCCTCGGCATGCCCGTCTCGTGCGCGGCTGCTTCACCTATACGATGAAGCTTCTTGCCACGACGCTCTCGTGCACCCCTGCCCCCTCATTGTGGCCACAGACGACTCCTGCCGAACCCTCTGGAGTCGGGAAACAGGCTAGACACCCTCCAAAGTCCGTCCTCGGGTTCCCATCATCCCACCCCTCAACCGCCACCCCTCCGTGGCTCAGGGTTCAGGGCTCCAACACCTCCGGGGCTCCCGCTCCACCACCGGCAGCGGACCGCTGGGCCCGGCGGGGCCCGCGCCCGGGCCCGGCGGGGCCTGGCCCTCCAGCTCCGAATTTAGAACCCGCCACGTGGTGGGGGCATCGGGATCCAGGCCGCGGCTGCGTCCCCCAGCGCTGGTGAAGGCCGACGCGGTGGCGAGGTTGGCGGCGGCGGCGGCCGCCAGGTCCTCCGACGGCCCGGCGGCGGCGACTGAGACCGACGGGTTCGCCTGCCGCTCGCCGGCGCGTGGCGGCGGCGGCCGTGACGACTGAGGGACCAGCGTCAGGAGCTGCGCGATCGAGTCCTTGCCCTGCCCACCACCTGCCTCGGGCCGTGCAAAACCAAAGACCACCTGCGTCGCCGAAGGCCCCTTCCGCCGCCGGAAGCGCGTGCTTGGCACGTCCACAGCCCCATCCCCGCCCCCGCCAGCCGCCGCCGCCGCCACCTCTGGCAGGTTGAAGCGCTGCCCATCCCCGGTGCTGCGGCTCTTAGTACCGTCTGCTGAGGGCATGCCGCACAAGGGTGCAGCGGAACCCGCCAGCCCTCCTCAGCCCATGCGCCAGGCCTACCTGGCTCGCCACACACAGGTTTATCTCTCTGTTTGGGGGCTTGGGAACCGCTGGGCAGCTCCAGACCGGCGCTCAGCTCTCGCGCAGCCCAAGCAAGGCGGCAAAGGGGGCAGGCTGGGGGGCGGCGGATGCGCGCACGCAAGCTTGAGACCATTGAACCGAAACTCTCCTGCGGGGAGCACCAAGACGAGGCCGCCAAGACAGGGCGCACATGCCGACATGCCGACACGCACAGGCGGCGGCACACAAGCGCGAACGGAAAGGCTTGTGGAATATCGAGCATATCCCCTGTCACAGAGCCTGACGATGCGGTCGGGCGGCGGGTGTTGCGGATGGGGATGCTTTCCCGGCCCGCGAGGACCAAGTCGGTACGCCGTAGGTGCAGGAAGCACATATAATGGCCTGTATAATACGAGGTGCTAAATGATGGTCGCTGCAGGCAGCTGCCTCGCCGGTCGCCGCATTGCAGACATGAACATGCATGGAGGCCGGCTCGGGGCGCTCTCGCAGCTCGTTTCGTAGCTTCTCGGATACAGGCACTTTCGTTAAGCATAGTTCTGGCCCCTGAGGGATGGACTTGCGCGGTCAGCGGCCATTGCGGAAGCAACCCTAGGCCGACCCCGCCGCTTGCCTCCACAGAAGCTTCTTTGCTGTCGTAAGGACGCCTAGAGCGAGCCTGCACAGTCCCGGAGCGCCCTCTTGGCCCGCGCGGCCCGCAGCGACTCTCCGGCGGCGTAGTGCCGGCACTCTTGCAACTTCGCCGCGCCTGAGCGGCTAGCGTAACGATGCAGCAGTCGCTCAAGCGACATGCGGTCGCGCAGGTGCGGTGCGCGGCACGGGTGGTCTCGGAATGCGGGGAAGGTCGGCGGCCGGGAAGCTCACGGCCCACGCCTTGACCGAGCCTTGTGGCTGTCAACCCCCCGGCCCGCGAAACCCCACCTGCCCCCACTTCCCGTCTTGCTGCCCCCGTTCTCCACCCCCGTAGGCACACTCGGCTGCCCCACGGCCGGTGCCTGCGGCTACGCTTCGAGGAGTAGCAGCAGCCGCGAGCCCGCTGCCGCCCACGGCGCAGGGCCCAGGAGCTTCTGGACCCACGCCGCCCCCACCCTCCGTGCCGCCCCCGTCTGCCTTCGCGCCCGCGCCTGCTCCCACTGCCAATGGCTACAACGGCTCAACGGTCAACGGTGCGGTCAACGGTGCGTCGGCGGCGCCAGGCTCTGCTCCCTACCCGCCGCCCGTCGCCTACCCGGCCGCCCCCGCCGGCGGCGACCTGAGCCAGCGGCTGCTGATGGAGCAGATGGCCGTACTGCAGCGCCAGGTCAGTACGACTGTACTAAGTGCTCTAACCGTCACGCACACGCTCGTACTGCACCGTTGCTCAGTTGAAGTGCCCCGGCCTCGGTCTTGCCTGGGCACGCTGGCCCCCCGGCCTCACACTTCGCACCCGCCTCGTCCCACTTCCCTTTCCCCTCAACCTCACACTCCTGCTCTGACCCCGCAACTGCCCTGCCGTACTGCCGTACAGCTCATGGACATGGCCTCGCTGGTGGCGAACACCCAGGCCCAGAACGCTGCTCTGGCGGGCCAGGTGGGCGCGCTGACTCAGCAGCTGAGCGCCATGCAGCAGCAGGCGGCGGCGCCGCCAGCCGCCGCCGCTACCCCAGCGCCTTTGGCGGCGCCGGAGGCCCCGGCCCCAGCGCCAGCGGCGCAGGCTGCGGCCCTGGTGCCGCTGGCAGTGGCGGTGGCGCCTGTGGGCATGGCGGCGGCGCTGGCGCAGCCCGCGGCCCCGGCCTCTGCTCCTCCTCCTTCGCCTCCTCCTCCGCCTCCGCCGGCGCCGGTCGTGGCTCCGCCGGCGCTGGCGCCCGCTGCTCAGCCCGTCAAGGCCGCAGCCCCCGCGCCGCCGTCGCCTCCTCCGCCGCCGCCGCCGCAGACGGCGGTGCCGGCTGCCCCGGCGCAGGCTGCATCTGTGCCGGTCACTGCCCCGCTGCCGCCTGCCTCCGTCCTCGCCGAGGTGCCCCCCGCGGTCACCCCAGCTCCGAAGCCAGCGGCGGCAGCCCCACCTGTAGTCCCGGCCTCGCCGCCGCCGACGCCGGCTGCCGCCACAACAGCGGCAGCAGCGACGCCGGCGGCGGTGGCGGAGGCGAAGGCCCGGGTGCAGCAGCTCTCCGCCGTCGCCTCGGAGCTGGCAGAACTGTTCGCCGCCAGGGAGTCCCGTGCCACCACGTTAGCCTCCGCGGCTGCCGTACAGCCCGCTCCCGCTGCCGTACAGCCGCCGGCGGTTTCGGAGCCGCCTGCGGCGGCTGCCGACGCAGCTGCGGCGGCCCCCAAGGGCCGCGGGCGCTACGTAGGGCCGCAGCGGCAGACCTTTGCGGCGCAGCCGGCGTCAGGCGGTGGCCGCGGCGGCGGCGCGGCCTCGGAGGCCGCCAACGGTAACGGCCGCGGCGGCGGCGGTGGTGCTGGCAGGGGGTACGCCCCGCGCGGGGAGACCGCGGCACCGGCCGATGCGGTCGGGGCCCCCAGGGCCGCATCCGTGTTTGCCACCGAGCCCAAGGAGGTGCCCACCTCCAAAGATCTCGAGTCTCGCATGCGCCGCTGCCGTACGGCCGCGGATCTCAAGGCCCTGATCGACTCCCAGCAGAACGGCGACCGCCTGAGCCCTTCGGCTGCCGTACTGGCGGCGCAGCAACTGCCGCGCCTGGCCCGACTGGCGGCGGAGCGGGCGCAGGCGGCGGCGCTGGCGGCGGCGGCGGCGGCGGCGGCGGGCAAGCCGGCGGACCCTCAGGCCCCCCGCCCTGGGGACGAGGAGAAGCGGGAGGTGGCACTGATCCGGGTAGGCGGGAGGGGAACGAGGGGTTTTCCGCGATAGGCCGATGTGGAGATGTGGAGGGGCCGCAGGCAGCCCTCTTGGGCTGGGAGGTTGCAGCGAGGGGGCTTCAATCACGCGTTGTGGGTTGGCTCTTGCTTGTCGCCCCTGACTCTACCGGTCACACGGTTAACACAGACCCGGTCCTGGTCCTCTGGGTCGCCGTCTCTGTTCTTACGCACTTTGCTGGGCTCTGCCATCGCTGACTCATCCATTCTGTCCATGTCCTGTCCCCTGCCATCCGCAGGAGATGCATGGCCGCATCATGGCCCGTTTCTCCAGCCCCAACGCCCTGGCCGCCGCCCGCGTCGCCTTCCTGCCCAGCTACATCGCCCTGGCAACGGTCTGCAACGAACTCCACCTGCCGCCCTCGCGCGCCTTCGCGGGCGCGATCCGCAAGCTGGTCACGGAGAACGTGACGGATCTGGATCCGAGTACGGCAGCCGCCGGCGCGTCCATGATTGCCGTACTCGACGGCACGGTCGCGCCGGGCGTGCTGGAGCGCACGTGCGCCGTGCTGGCCAAGGCCGCCGCCGCCACTGCCGCCGCTGGCGCCGACGGCGGCGCCTCGCCAGCGGCGTCCAGCGGCGACGACGAGGAGGCTTCGGATTCGGATTCGGCGGCGGCGGCGCCGTCAGCACCGGTCCGCCTGGCGGCCACGCGTGCCCTGATCGCAGCGGGTCACATTGCTCCGCTGGGCCCCGCCGCGGCGGAGGCGGCGCGGCAGGTGCTGGCGGCGGCAGCCGCCGCCGCCGCTGCGTCGCCGCCGTCGCCGCCGACCAGCCCTGAGGCGCTGGCGGCGGCGGCGGCGGCGGTGCAGGCGTGCGCCGCCGCCGGCGTGGCGGTGCCGCCGGTGCTGCTGGAGATGGTGGAGCGGGGCACGTACGGCACTGGCGGCGGCAGCGGCAGCGGCGGGTTGGCGGCGGTGGGCCCGGTGGGCCTGCTGGGCCTGGCTCGGGCCTTCCTGGCGGCGGGTCACAAGCCAGAGGTGAGACCGTACAAGCGCAGATGTTTTCATGCACAATGGCACAGTACGCAGTAGCCGTATCCGCGGGGCCATGCAGTCTGTTCAGACTGTTCATTGGTGTAGCACACACGATGAACGTGGGGCAAAGCACCAGCCAGACGTGTGCTTGTACACTGCAGCCCGCCTCAGCCCGCCTCTTCTGCCCAAGACTCAGCGACGCTTCCGCTTCTTGACGCGACTCGCCTCACCCTCGCCGCCCACCCTCCCTGCTCCCACAGGACCGCTGGCTCGACCTGTGGGAGCGTGCCGTGGTGGACGCCTTGCGTCGGGCCTCGCCGGCCCAGGTCCCCGCCCTGGCGGCCGCCCTGCGTGAGCTGCGTGCTGGGCGTGCGGCGGGCGCCAGCGGCAACGCCTTCCTGTCGGCGGCGGCGGAGCGCCTGCTGACGGCGCCTGGCGCCGTCAGCGCCGCCGGCGGGCCGACGGCGCTGTGCTCGCTGGCGTCGGACCTTGGGGAGCTGGCGGCGGCGGCGGGGCTTGCGGTGCCGGCGGAGGCGACCCGGCTGGCAGAGGTGCTGCTGGCGGCGGCGGCGGCGACGGGCCTGGCGACGCTGGACGCGCCGTTCCTGGCGGCCCTGGCTGGCGGCGCCGCCAGGCTCGGCGCCGTCGCGCCGCCGGAGGTGTGGTCGGCCATGCTGTCGCGCGCCACCGACGCGCCGTCGCTGGCCGCCGCCGCCACCGACGCCGCCAGGCTCGCCGTCGAGGCGCCGGATGGCCTGCCGATTGGCATCGCACGCGCTGGAATGGAACATTTCCTGACCGTCGGCGGACAGCACATCTCCTCCCTGCCAGGGCCGTCGGCGGTTGGTCTTCTGGCGCTGGCGGCGGCGGTGGCGGCGACGCCAGTCACCAAGCCCGGCGCCGCCGCGGCGGCGGCCGCCGCCGGCGCTGGCGGCGGCGTGCTGCGCGGCGGGTACCTGGGCTCCGTCATGGCGCGGCTCGAGGCGACGGCGGCGGATCTTAGCCCCGCCGACGCTGCTTACATGTTTGCCGCCGTCGACGCGCTCAACGTCAACCTCAACTCGCCCATGGCGGCGCGGCTGGCGGCGGCGACCGGCGGCGGCGGCGGCAGCGGCCGCCAGCAGGCCGCGACGCTGGCGGGCGTGCTGCGCCACGTGTCTGACGCGGCCCTGGATCCGGATCGGGTGGTTGGGTCGCTGGGCGTCGAGCGTACGGCGCAGCTGCTCGAGTTGATCGCGCGGCTTCAGCAGTCCGCCGACGCTTCTTCCGTGGCGGCGGAGGCCGATACGGCTGCTGCCGCCGCCGGCACGGGCGCCGCTGACAGCGCCGTGACCACGCGGCTGGTGTCCGACCAGCAGCTGGCGGGATGGCTGACGCGTCTCCAGCCGGCGCTGGCGGAGGCGGTGCCGTCGACGCTGGCGGCGGTGCTCGGCGGCGCGGCGGCGCTGGGCGTGGCGCCGGAGAAGGGCTGGCTGGCGGCGGCGACGGCAGCGGTGACGGCGGCGCTGCCGTCGGCGGACCCGCTGACGTCGTCGCGGATTGCGACGGCGCTGGTGCGCCTGGAGCAGCTGGCTGGCGGCGCCGCCAGCACCCCCGACGGCGGCGCGGACTGGGTCGACAAGTTCGCCGCCAGCATGCAGGTCAAGCTGGCGGCGGCGCCGCCGGCGGCGCTGGCGCTGACGCTGCAGGTGCTGGTCGTCAAAGCTCGTCGGCCGTCGGCGGAGTGGATCGGTTTCTACCTGGCCGCCGCCACCCCCTTCCTGGAGGCGCCGCTGCCGCTGACCCAGGCCCAAGCCGCCGGCATTGCTGCCGTCTCCGCCTCCGTCGCGCCGGCGGACCCGACCGCTGTCCGGCCCAAGCACGCCGCCGGCAAGCCGCCGCCGCCGCAGCCGAAGGCCCGCGGCACTGCGCAGGCCAAGTCGGCGTCCGGCGCCGCCGCAACGGCGCCGCCGCCCGTGGCTTCCTTCAACCCGCCCCAGCTGGCGCAGCTGCTCGGCGGCCTGGCGGCGCTTCAACTCCAGGACCACGTGACCAAGCCCTGGCTCGTCCTCGCCGTACGGCAGGTCGAGGGCCGTGCCGTACAGTTCACGCACCGCGACCTGGCGGAAGCGCTCCACGGCGTCGCGCGCCTCGGCGGCACCGTCAAGGAGGCCCTGGGCAACCAATTAGTCATCGTGTCGCAGTCCCGCCTGGCGGCGGCGCCGCCGACGCTGCTGTGCCGTACGCTCGTGGCGGCGGCGGCGGCGGAGAACCGCAAGGCCAGCCCCAAGTGGTGGGAGGAGGTGCAGAAGGTCATGGCGGCGCACCTGCGCGCCCCGGCGGCGGCGGCGTGGTCGACGGCGGAGCTGGCGGCGGCGGTGACGGCGCTGATCACGATCTCCCGGACCAAGGCCGGCGCGGACATCGGCGCGCCGCTGGCTTCGGCCCTGGCGGCGGCGCTGGCGGCAGACCCGGCCCTGGCGGCGGCGCTGCCCGCCGACGCCGTGGTGGCCCACGTCGAGGCCGCCGCCGCCGCGCCGCAGCTGTACGGCACGCCGCCGACGGCGATGCTGGAGCAGTACCTGTCGTACAGCAGCGGCGTGCTGGCGGCGTGGACCGGCGGCGGCGCGGCGGAAGCGGCAGCCTCCACTTCTGCTCCCGCCGCCGCTGTCGTCGCTCGGGCCCACGACGTCCGCCGAGCCAAGGAGCGCGCATCCAAGCGCAGCGGCGGCGGCGCGGCGGCGCCGCTGGTCGCTCACCTGACCGCCGCCGTCGGCGTGGGCCGCCTTCTGGCGGCGCTGCCGGCGGTGGAGCGGCCGGCGACGGCGGAGCAGTGGCTGGCGGCGCTGCTGGCCTCGTGCGCGTCGGCGGCGACGTCGCTGACGGCGGCGGCGGCAGCAGACATGCTATGGGTGCTGGCGCGTCTCAGTGACGGCGGCGTCCAGGCGGCGACGGAGGCGGCGCAGGAGCTGGCGGCGAGGGTCTCGGCCGGCGGCCTGCCTGCGGCGGCCTCCGTCGACGCTGTGTGGGCCATGACGCGGCTGGGGATCAGCCCGGACGCGAGGTGGGAGGGCAGGGCAGGGTACTACCGTAAGGTCACGACACGAAAGGACCAGCCCTCTACCAGTCTACCCTTGACCGCACTTTTCACCCTTCCTTTCTTCCCCTGAACCGCACCCCTACCTTGCTAAACCCCGGACGTGGCCGTGCCCTCCTCCTATCTCCCCCAAACCCCGCTCCTTCCCCTCCCACCCCTTCGCCCTCCAAACCATGCAGCCTGCTGGAAGGGATGCAGCGGTCTCTGCCCAGCCGCATGTCCGCCCTGACGCCCTCCGCCGCCGTCGACCTGCTTAGCAAGCTCGCCGCCGCCACCGCCGCCGCCCACTCCGCCGAGTACGGGCCCATGCCGGTTGACCTAACCTTCCCGCTGGCTCCCGAGGCCCCGACGCTGGTGGTCGAGGTTTCGAAGCTGCTTTCCGCCGACGCCGGCGTGGCAGCAGGCCTGAGCGAGGCCGAGCTGGCGGCGCTGCTCGACGCCGCTGCGACGCTTGGACTTCCGCTCGCGGCGGCGCAGGTGGAGGCGGCGCGGACGCGGCTCGCGGGGGCTGCGGACGAGGGCAAGCTCCGTGGGGAGGCGCTGGCGATTGGGGTGGTGGCGGCGCGGCGGCTGCTGGGCGTTGAGGAGGCGGTGGGGTCTGCCGGCCTGGAGGCGGCGGCGGTGGAGGCGGCGGCTGGGTCGGAGGCCGAGGCGCTGGCGAGGGCGCAGGCGGCGGCGCGGAAGGGCGCTGAGCTGGACGTGCTGTGCGGGACGGTGGCGGTTGGAGCGCTGGACGGAAGCCTGGGCGGCGTGCTGGAAATCACTCAGGTGAGCTGCTCGAAGGGTCAACAAGTATGCTCGAAGGGTCAACAAATATGCTCGAAGGGTCAACAAGTATGCGAAGGGTCAACAAAAACAAGCAAGGCCTGACCCCTGCCTGACCCCTGCCTGCCACGCCTGTGTATGCCGTACAGTGTGCCGCCGCGCTGTTCGACATGGGCGCTCGTCCCAACGTCGAGTGGCTAACCGCCATCTTCGAGGGCATCACGGCGGACATCGACGGCTCTGCGGCGGACGGTGGCGTCAAGCGCAAGCCCCTGAGCGTGCGCTCCCTCATCGTGAGTTCGGTCCAGATTCATGGGGAACTGGCTGTGCCCGGAACCGGTCTGAGGTTCTGCACTCTGCCCAAGGCAACCTCAAGGCCTGACACGTGGGCTTGGGTCTGGGCCTTGTGGCCGGTCGGGGCTGCCGGCAGACCTAAGAGATCTGGGGTTCTGGGCCTGGGGAAAGGCTGGTCACTTTAGCCCAGATAGTTGGGGAACTGCCTGGGACGCGGGCATGCGTCTGAGCCTTGTGGCCGGCCTGGGCCAGAACCACCAACGCACTCCCTGCCCCTGCTGTTGCCCTTCAAAAACCGTACGACAGCTCGCGCTGTACGAGATGAGCGGGCGGTACAACCTCGAGCCGTACGGCCTGCTGGGCGTGGCGGCGTGCAAGGGCGTGGCTGAGGAGCTCGAGCGCCGCATCGCGGCCGCCGAGGGCCGCGACAAGGACCTCGCGCGCCTCGTCGTACAGTACGCACGGCAGGATGACGAGGACGAGCAGGCCGTACGGCAGGCGGGCGGCGGTGTTGTACCGGAGGTGGTCATGCCCGGCGACGTCGTACCCGAGGGCGTCGAGCTCAAGGAGCTCGAGCTCGAGCCGGCGGTCGTGTTTGGCGAGGACGCGCCCGAGTGGATGACTAAGCCTCTGGAGCTGTCGGACATCCGCACGCTGCTGCAGGTGCGCGGGCCAGGGCTTTGTTCGGAAGGCGTGCATGCTATGCGTGCATAGCGTACTGCAGTTCGAAGACAGAGTGCGGGGAAGCGACCAGTCACAGGGTTATCAGGGCAGCCCCGTGCAGTGCAGGGCAAGCCCACAACAAAGCAGACTCATTCCTGCTTTGTTGTGCTGCCTTCTGCGCGCGCAGGCCCTCGCCAATGCCCAGGAGCCGGCGCCGCAAGTGCTGTGGGACCTAGTCGAGAGCATCGTGGCCAAGGGTCTCAGCCGCCCCGCCACCTCCTCCGCCTCGCCCTCCACCTCGGTCTCCGCCTCGGCCTCCGCGGCGGCAGAGGCCGCCTCTGCCTCCACCTCGCAGCCGCAGCAACAGAACAAGGTCGGCAGCCGGCGCGACCGAAAGGCCAAAGGCAAGGCCCACGCCGCCCCAGCCCAGGCCCAGGCCCAGGCGGCGGAGGCGGAGGCGGCGCCCGCCGATGGGCCCAGCCAGGCCCGGGCTGCCGTACAGCCGCCGATGGTGGTCACGGATGAGGATCTGGATCTGCTGCTTGACCTGTACGACCAGCACAGGCAGGCGCCCTCGGAGGACTTCATGCAGGTACAACACTAGGGGGCAGCGTTGGGTGGCGCGGTGTGGGCTGTCTCAGTCTGGTACCAATGTACCCCAGCCTGTCCCTTGTTCCCCCCCTACGCCGGAGGACTGTTCCTGCCCTGGCCATGCGCTGGACAACCATGCGCAACTGCCCCTGTACCCCAGCGTCTGGTAACTCATGTTCACCCGACCCTGTACCTCGTCCCGCTTCCCGTACGTCCGTACGCTTGTACTTCCCCAGGCGGTACAGGCGCACGTGATGTCCCGCATGAAGGTCACTGAGCCGTCCCTGCTGGCGCGCGTGGCTTCGACCGTCCTGCGCATGTGCCACCCCTCCCCCGCCTTCACGCGCGCAGTCCTCGATCGGACACAGGTGGGGCCCTGCGCCACATCGCGGGGTGCCGGGGCCTGACGGGGCTGTCCCTTGGCGGTTGCCGGTTGCCGGTTGCTTTTATGGGGCCTTGCCTGCAGCCACCCGGCGTAGCTGTGGGGCTCGCCGTTCTCAGGTAGCTGGTTTCCCCGCCAGCAAGACAACCAGCGACTGTGCTTCACTTGGGCTGCGGCTGCTGGACAAACCACGCCCTGCCGTGCTCCCTCGGCCTCTCAGGACTTGCTCCCGCATCAGGCCAGTGGGTTGGCGCTCACCCTTCCGCGCTGCCCCACCCTCCACCCTCCCCAGGACCTGCTCCCGCGCATCGACACGCGCACGGCGCTGCCGCTGCTCTTCCTGACGGGCAATATGATCATGGGCTCGCACCAGGCGTCACGCCCGGGCGTGGAGCCGCCCCCCGAGGGAGTGCCCGCGCCCGTGCAGCTCACCACCAAGGAGTACAAGCGCGTGCTCGATCTGGCGCAGGTACAGCAGGTGCCGTACTAAGTCGTACACGTCGTCAGATCGCTCATCGCTCATGCCCCCACCGACCCCTTCCCAAACGCGCGCCTGCCCTGTGCGTAGGGTCTGCTGGAGTGCACGCGCGGCGAGTACCTCGCGACCACGTGCCAAGACAACCCGGAGGCCTCCTTCCAGGTCTTGGAGCTCATCTTAACCTCCTTCCTCAACTGCGGCCTCGACCTCCCCCACGCGGACAACCCGGAGCGACGCGCGGCCTGGTGCATCGCCATGCAGGCGAGTCGTACAGTGGTGCTTGTACCGTTTCGTACGGCCGTACAGCACGTCGTACGGTCTTGCTTGCTCGGACCCTTTTTCCCCGTTGCTGATGTTGAGTTCGGCACTTTGTTTCTGCCGCAGGCCATCTCTCTCCCGATCCTGGACCAGCTGGATCTGTTGCTGCCGGCGGCGCTGCTCTCTCGCATGGCCACGGCTGGCGTCGAGCCGCAGCCGCAGTGGCTGTCGGAGTTCTACAAGTGCGTACAAGAGTTTGCAGCCAGTACCGGCGACCAGCAGGGTCACTTGCACAATCTCCCGATTTTGTCCCCGTTCCTTCTTATTGCCTCCTGGTGCCGTATGCAGTTGTCAAGCTGATAGTGTGTCAGAGCTGACGCCCGCGTCCCGGCTGTGCGCCTGCCCCAACCGCCCGCAGGCTCCTGGAGAAGGCGGCGCCCACGTTGGGCCCCATGCACCTGGCGGAGGTGACAGTGCCCGTCGCGACACTATTCCAGGTGAGGCCCAGAGGGGCCCAGGCCCAGCAGCCGTACCTGTAGCTCCAGCCCGTCCTCTGGGCCCCCTGCTTTGGCCCCAGCGCCACCAGCCGGCCAGCCCCGGCAGCCCCAGCTGCCGCCCGCGCTGCCCACCTCGCTGCTCTCCTTCCCTTGCACCCCACACCCGACCCTAACCACACTGACGTAAACCCCAACCCCAACCCTTGCCCCGACTGTCTCGCCTGCCCTCCGCAGCCCCAGCTGGCGCCCACGCTGCCCGCCAAGCTGGCCGCCGTGTTCGAGGATCGCATGCGGGAGTTCGCGGACGGCCACCCACTGGCGGTGGCGCGCATGGTGGTGGCGCTGGGCGGCATGGGGCACGTGCTGCGGACCGAGGTGCTGCAGGCGGCCGAGGTGGGGCCTGGGGGTGGGGGCTTGGGGTTGGGGGGTGGGGCGTGGCGCCCCTGGCGTTGCGCTGCATATGCGGGTGGGGGCGGGTTGGAGAGGATCGAGGTGCTGCAGGCCGCCGAGGTGGGGCTTGGGGGTGGGGGGGCTGGGTCCGGACCGGGCCGGACCGGGACGCCCGGGGGCTCTGATGGGGCAGGTGGCCTGCGCCGCCGCTGCCCACAACGCGCGATTGCGATGCCAAACCCTGACCCAAAACCGAACCCGGGATGGCGGGTGTAGGGGCCTTGACGACGACCCGGCTTGTAGCAACAACGCTCCTGCCTTGCCCTGCCCGCAGCACGCCATCGCTGTGCCGCTGGAGGCCGCCCCGCGGGTCTACAACGACACCATCGCTGAGGTGGTGGCGGCGGCCCAGGGCGGTCGCGAGCCGCAGCTGGGGCCCGCGGCCGCCAGCGCCACGGAGATGCTGCAGGAAGAGTTCCTGCTCCGCGTGTGCAAGGTGAGCCGTGTGCCGTTGCTAAGCTCGCCTCGCTTGTGGGCAGGATAGCAGGGTGAGCCGGCCCCTCCTCTCCAACAAGAGCTCGCACCTGCCCCTTTTCAACACACGTGTTTCCCCGCGATGTCGCATGTCCTCCCTCCCCTCTAGGGCACCGTCATGCACTCCTACCGGCCCGGGCAGCGCCTGACTTCGGCTGTGCTCGAGGCGGCCCTGCTGCTCCACTCCAACACCTGCGCCGACCAAAACGACGCCGAGCGGCAGGTCCTCGCCTGGAGCAGCCTGTCGGGCCTCACCGAGTTCCTGGCGAGCGTCCGCGATTGGGGCGTGACGCCCGCGCCGGAGTGGGTCGCGGCCGCGGCCAAGGCGTCGCTCCGATTGGTGCTGCCATCGCGCATGGATGTGTTCCTCGCGGCGGACAAGCAGCTGCTGGCAATGTCGGACGCGATCGTGGTAAGTTGCTTTTAATTGCTCGTCGGTTTTGGAGGTTTTGCAGGGTTTGCAGGGTTTGCAGGTTGCTGGTTCCAGTTGCCTGTCACACTGCTGCTGATTACCCGCGCTGTTTGTTCCCTTCATCAATCGCGACCTGCAGCTCTTCGACCTGCTCGGCCAACCGCTGGCAGAGCGCGAGCTCAGGATCTACGAGGGCACGCTCAAGCCGCTGCTGGAGGCGTACGACAAGCGCGATGTGCCGTACGACCCGCACAACGCCGAGAGGGTGATCCGCACGCTTGAGTTTGCGCTGTCGGGCTCGAGCTTCCGGGACATGACGGGAGATGTCGATACGGAATCAGTCTACGAGAAGATCACGGGCCGCCCGGGGCCGCGTGCCGGAGCCGGGGCCGGGGCCGCGACGGCGCCTGGTGCTCGTCGCGACGGCGGCGACGGCGGCGAGGTGGCGGAGGCGGAGTACAGGGACCTGGGCGGCCAGGACCAGGCGCTGGTGGCGGAGGTGGTGGCAGACCTGGCGGCGGCGATGGAGGCGGAGCGCGCCGCCGAGGCGGCGGCGGCGGCTGGCGGCGGCAAGCCCGCGGCGGCGTCGACCTCCGCCGCCGCAGCGCCGACGGCGGCTGCGGATGGCGCGGACGGGGCTGAGGGCGTGGACGTGCCGAGCACGCGGTTCCGGCGGCGGAAGGGGCCGTCGGCGGCGCAGAAGGCTTTTGGTTTTGCACGGCCCGAGGCGGGTAGCGGGCCGGGCAAGGATTCGATCGCGCAGCTCCTGACGCTGCTGGGGCCATCGTCACGGCCGCCGCCGCCACGCGGCGGCGAGCGGCAGGCGAACCCGTCCGTATCGGCCGCCGCCGCCGGGCCGTCGGAGGACCTGGCGGCCGCCGCCTCCGCCAGCTTCGCCGCCGCGTCGGCCTTCGCCAGCGCTGGGGGACGCAGCCGCGGCCTGGATCCCGATGACCCCACCACGTGGCGGGTTCTGGATTCGGAGCTGGAGGGCCAGGCCCCGCCGGGTCCGGGCGCGGGCCCCGACGAGCCCAGCGGTCCGCTGCCGGTGGTGGAGCCACAGGTGCTGGAGCCCTGAGCCATGGAGGGTGGCTGGGGGGAAGGATGGATGGTGAGGGGCCCGCGGGTGGACTGGGGAGGGCCTCAGAGTACCGTATTGGGGAAGCCTATGGGGTAGCGTACGCACACTGGGATCGGCACGGGAGGATGCCGATCTGCAACGGGATACTGGAAGGGAAAGCTCGGAGCTGGATATGGATTCCAAGCGGAAGCCATGGTATCGGACGGAGCGGCTGACACCTCATGGCCCCAGCATTGCGCCCCGCTTGTGATGAGCGGGGGTAAGGGCAATGTGCAACCAAGTGGGGGTGCTGAGGTCCGCGCGGAGCTGTGGACTGGCGATCGACCCGGAGGCAGCAGACGTGCAAACTGTGATGGCGTTAGGTGGGAGCGGATACACACTTCGCCAGTGTGTCATGCGGTGGTGGCAGGCAAGCTAGGGAGACGTATGCGGCCTGCAGCTTCCATGGAGAACTTTGCCACTGGACGCTTGAAGTTGGCGACTGCCAGGGACTGTCGAGGAAGGCGGTGCCTGCTTGCCCAAGGAGGGGCCTGCAGGGGCAAGAGCGGACAGACTAGGGCTGGCAAGCCTGCTTACCCGATGTAAAGCAAGGAACGTGCGACGGCCCAGTGCTCATTGCCTGCCTTCTGAGGCGCCTTCGCCGTTCGATGATTGGAGGAGCAAAACACATGGCGAGGAGCCGCTTGGTGAGGGCGAATCCAGGCGTGTCGTGGGCTTGGGAACACCTTCGGGTTGAGGGGTCCCGGTAAGGGGGAAGGGGAACTGGGGGACGAGGTTACGCGAAAAGTAAGGCCGGGGAGCCGTTGCTGCCGTCAAGGGCGGAAGGGGCCACTCCTTCGCTTCCTTTGCCGAAGGATGATGGCCTGACCATGGCGATGGAGCTGCTCCTGGCGGTGAGGGCGAAGCCACATACGGGACCATGCAGGTGTTGACGGAGGATGGGCAGCGGCAAGCGGGAGGGGCAGGGCAGGGCAGGGCGGAAGGTCGGCAGGGGTCGGCCGCCTGCCCCACGGCAAGCGGCGCGACGGCGGGGTAAAGGCGGGAGGGGCCGTGGGGTTAGGCGTGGAAAGGCGCGAACCGTTTCATCGCACTTCTCCTGCCGGGTGAAGCTGGATTGAGCAGCGTGTTCTGTGCATCAAGTTCATCTTGTGTCGGCGTGGCTGGAGCGACGCTTGCACGCTTGCACCCGTAGCGTTTTGAGCTCGAGTGCAACCATTCGCCTGAGGCAGACCAGCGCTCGCCCACTGAGACTGGTGCATACTAGAACTTGCTTGCAGCCATATCAAGTGCATTAAGCAACGAAACAGTGCAGACCGTGCTGCAGTGCTGCAGCCTGCCTTCGGGCTCCCAAGCCACTTCCAACCCAGGCCCTTGTGTTACTGAGATACATCACAACCCTGGCTACATATAGCACGCACAACATTTGGTATGCTGCGCGCAGTCGCGACAGGGATGACACTCCGCTGGCGCCAGCTTTTCCTGGCGCTCAGTCTTTTCGGGCTTTTGGGGCATCAAGCGGATGCACGCAGCTGGTTTGACCTATCGCTGGCTCAACCTTTTCACGCGGCAAAACATCGCTTCGGTAAGGCGCTTGAATGGCGGGACATGCCGCACGCGGCACTGGCGCCCTTGAAAGCCAGGATCCGCATACCAGCTGATCACACACCGTGCTGAATAACCAGAGTGCAGCCGGCCTGTCCGCCCTTTTGCGCCATAGCTGGCGGGCCGCGTGGAGGCCTGGCCCGAAGCCCCTGCTTCGCTTCCGCCCCCCGCCCCGCCCCCCGCCCCGCCCCCCACCCCGGACAGCTCCCCGCCCCTCGTCGCTGACACCTTCCCCCGTCCCTCTCCCGCCCGCCCCCAACAGCCGCGGACGCGACTGCGTCCGCCGCTGCCGACGTGCTGGGCCTCTGGCAGGGGATGCTGTCGGACCGCGTCGGGGATCTCGGCCGCGGCACCGATCGGCTTCGCTTCGTGCTGCTAGGCGACGCAGACACAAAGGCGCTATTCAGCTCCTTCTGCTCCGCCCTCCGCCTCGTCGCCGTGCCGGGTATCGGTTCTAGTGCGTCCTGCTCGCGACCGGCGGCAGGGCCAGCACAGCCGCCGCTGACCATCCATTTCGCGCCGGCCGACTGCGGCCGTCTGTCCCCCGAAGCCAACGCACTTCTACAAGGCCTAGACGAGCACAACAGTCTCCGCCAAACGCAAAACCCAGCCGTATATGAGGAGAATACGCAAGCCGGCGCCGCGCTAAGCCGGCGCTTGAGGGCGCTCCTCATGGGCGGAGCTGCGGCGTCCGCAGCGACAGGAACTGGCGAGCCCTCACCGCACGTGGCGCAACGGACAATCGTGCTGTTGGGACTGGCGAAGCAGCTGTTCCATCTCGGCGCGGCCCTGCCCCTGCGTTGCCCACTGGAGGCAGCGGATGCGACTGCGGCGCTTGAGGCGATGCTGGGGAGAACCAAGCTGGTGAGTGGTCGGCGTGCGGGCTTGGATGGGTGCACGCGGGCGGGTGGGTGGGTGGGTGGATGATGTGGGGGTCATCCTTAAACGATAGAGGGGCTCCGGCAGGAACTACTGGGTCGTGTGTTGGTGGATCTGATGCACGTGAGCATCAAAGCGCCATCGATGCCTTGGGGAAACAAGGCTGTGGTTAGCTTCGGGGATTCCTTGCTGGCACCCAGCCCGCCAATGCAAACTCACCCCGGCCCCCTCCCCCTCCGCCCCATGCTTTCCACCCCGCAGGCTCTTGCCAAGAGCTCCACCCCCTCGGCCATCCTCCTCCTCGGCCCCGCCGCGCTCGCACTCGAGCGCCTGCCCCCCGTCCTGGCGTCGGCGGTGCGCGACGCGCAGTCCGCCGACGCCTACAAGCCCGCGGCCCTGGTGGCCCAGTGCTCTGCGGCGGCGGCGGAGGACGCGGCGGCGGCCGAGGTGGCGGCGGAGGGCGGCGACAGCGCGGGGGAGCTGGGGGGCATGACGCCGGAGCCCGGGAGCAGGAACAGCGGCGCGGCCGTGTGTGGGCGGACGCTGCTGACGGCGAGTGCGGTGGAGGAGCTGAGCGCGCTGGTGAGGACAGGGGGAAGGGGGCTGAGGGCGTGTTAGGAAGGGGCACCCCTGAGCGTGCACATTTCTCTTCGTAGAATGAGGGGATGGGGCGGGGTTGGAGCTCGGCTCGTTGGTGAGGGCGAGGCGGCGTGTGGAAGGGTTGTGAGGGCGACAGGAGGGAAGTGCCAAGTACGGGTAGTGGTTGCAAGCGTGCAGCCCCTGATCTGCCCCGGGCGTGCTTGCTGGGGTAAGCCTTGCCCTGTTGGGCAGCCCTAGGTGTGCGGGTGGTTGCGGGCGGAGGGTGATGCTCAGAACAAGGGGGTGGGTCACACGCATGGGCGCAGCTCATCCCGGGCTTCAAGCCGTCAGCCCACGCGCCCCCCATACATTGGTATACCCCATCACTGAAGCCCCCTCGCTGCTCTCCATCCCTCCGCCCAGGCGTCTGGTGTGGCCCGGCTCGTGTCGGACGCGTGGGGCGGCTGCGGCGTCAACGGCGCCCCCTGCCTGGGCTTCGTTGACATGCACCGCCTGACTAAGGGCCACGAGGCGCTCGCCGTGGCGGCGGCCGACACGGCCGCCGGGGCCATCCTGGGCCCGGCCGGGACCACCCCGGGCCCAGGGGCTGTGGCCGGGCCCAACAGCGCGGCCCAGTCCTACCCAGCCCTCGCCGCGCCCATCTTGCTTGAGGCGCTTGCCAAGGCCGCAACGCAGCTGGCCATCCCGCCGCCGACCATTACGACGGTGCACTAGCGCGACATACATACGGAGGGATCAGGACTCGGGGCCGTGTCCGACGCCCCAAGTTGGCCATCCCACCGCCTGCCATTGCGACGGTGCACAAGCCAGGCGCCGGGAGAGGGCCCAGAGCTCTAGGGCCCGCAAGGCTGCTGTCCAGGCAGCTCGGCGCAAGTCCACGAGCGGTTGCCGCATGGGCTCGGGATGGTTGGACCGGCTCGAGCGTGGGTGCAGTGCCCGGGCGCCGGATGAGATCGGCAATCGGGGCCGAGTCCAGCATCCGCGGCCGCGCCCAGCCGGCGGCGTTAGGGGTCCATGAGCACCAGGCGGAAGGCAGGACGGCCGCCGGATGAGCTCGAGCACCCTGGCGCGCTGGAGACAGGCCGCAGAGGGCCTAACACTGGGCCTGGCCTGGGCTCCTTGAAACGGCCTCCAGGCAAATTTCGCTGGAGACAGGCCGCAGAGGGCCTGGACCTGGGCCTGGTTTGGCGGGGCAGCCGCGTTCATCGCGAGCCTGTCACAGCTGGAAGGCGGCCAGGGGTGCGGAGTCCGGCAGAGTCTCCCAGGGCTGGTCTACGTTACCGTATGGGCAAAAAGCGAGCGCCGCGCAAGGCCAGGAGTGTCGTGACTTCGTTTGGTCGGAAGTGACAGGTTGCTGAGCTTATCAGCGTTGGCAGTTGGTGCAGATACGGGTAGCAGGCTCATGGACGCTTGCGGGGGTGCGGGGGTACGGTGTTGGTGCATGGCAAGGAGGGCAGAGGAGGGTGTATCGTTACCGGTAGGTTGAGAGGGAATGTGAGCGGACGGGGCTCGAGGTCGACTGTCAATATGGCATATATTGAGTTACGGAAGCATGAGAATGAGGACTGGAGAAGGATTAGCAGTCAGGCATACTTTGTCCCAGGTGCGCTGCTGGCGCTCCCGCCCTCAAACTGGGCGCGCAACAGACCGTGCGAACGGACCTCGAACTCGGGGGCTCTGCTCCCACTTAGGAATTGTGGCCTGTGCCCATCAAGTTGGGCATGGTATGATTCAGGCGGACGTGGGTTGAGGACGAGCCGAGTTGGGCCTTGTGCTGCCATGGCGCATGGGTTGCACCTCGATGTCCCTTGGGCGCTGCAGCGTTTATGGCGAGGTGTGGTGTGCACACAGTGTGTGCGTGGGCGCCCACAGAGGACCTTGGAGGACGTGGCTGGGAGCCGTGTAAGACAGTCAGACAGACAGACTAAGGACTTAGATACAACTAGCTCTCCCAAGAGCACGTGGGCATTGCTGCCAACAGGAACCCACATCACCTCCATGTAAGCTTCTTGCACCGTCCGACGGTCCGAGACGAGCTGACCGTGGTTTCTCCGGACTCGTCCCGCTAGGCATCACCTCGAGGCAGAGGGTGTGCTCCACTAGTGCTCACACGTGCCTTCTACAGTTTTACTTCCAGTGCCTTGACAGCACACAACACCGCTCGCTTTAGCTCATGATATCTACAATCCACCGCCGGGAGGACCAGGACTGCCTTCAGCACTTCAGAATAGCCGACAGCCCCCTCGCTCACGCCCTCAGCAGGGCCTTTCTGCGCTCACCGCCGGGTGGATCAGGACTCAATCTACAAGCCGTTACACGCATCTTCATGGCGAGGAACCAACCCACTACCTAGGGCACTACCGCAATCCTTTTGCTCCAACTGTCCTCAGCCCTGTGCAGTGTTGCTATCTTCCTGGAGCGGAGTCGACTGACCCGTCGACGCTTTGGGCCCTGCGGGCCCAAAGAGTCGTTTTTGCGGAGTCGACTAAGTCGGCTGCGGCCCCCCCCGTAGTCCCCCGGCGACTGAGTCGGCTCCGCCGGCCCCCGTAGTCCCCAGGCGGGCCCCAGGCCCCGGTGCACAGCAAGCTTGTCCCAGGTACGGGCGGGCACGTCAGCGCCCTTCGAGCAAGCCTCATCCCGCCCCCTCGCCAACGCCTGAGGCCTGACCAGGGCTCACCACCAAATGTTCTCTTGCCCGGGCAGGCTGGCCTACATTCCCTCCCCGCAGCCAACTGTCATGGTCCGTGGGCTGCAGGGCGTTCCAGCAACAAGGAACGCTCAATTGTTCTCTTGGTGTCCCCAACCGCTCTCGGGCCTCTTCCCTGTGTGCTGTCGACTAACATCCGGACCAGCAGAACCGGAGTCGTTTTGTATGTGTCGACTTATTCTCAGTCTAAGCAGCCGGAGTCGGCAAAACCGTCGACTAACTTGCCAAACCGAAAATTTTAGTCGATTTCAGTCGACTACGAAACGACTAATCGACTAAGATAGCAACACTGGCCCTGTGTGATGCTTATGGTACACCGAGGACAACTAACACATACACAGAAAGCGCAACCTATGCTCTGCTGTACCTGTGTACCTGCAGCGCTTTCAGTACTAATCTCCCCCGCCCAAATAATACTACCCGAAGGATACACCGCATGGAAAGCCATCGCCATCGCTGATCGTCTTGCCGACTTCACCGAAGCCGACTTCGCCGCACCCACAAACGCTATCCTCTCTCGCCGCCCCCACCCCCAGCATCGCCCTCAGGCGGGCACCCCCGCGCTCTCCGCCGCGTTCCGCACCTGCAGCCTCGCCGGGGCACTCCCTCCCGCCGCCCGGCGCTCCCGCCCCGGCCGTGACCGCACCCCCAGGCAGCACCCGCCGAACAGCCCTGCCAGCACCATCAACACCCGCTCACCCTTGACCTCCCCCGCCGCGCCCTCGCCTGCCCTTGCCCCACGGCCCCAGCCCCTGCCGTGGTCGAGCATAGGCTCGGCCTCCCCCTCCGTTCCGGAGCCGTGGCCCGGCAGGAGCCAGTCCGGGCGGGCCCCCGCCCCCTGCCGCCGCTGGTCCCCGCCTGGCCATGTGTAGTCGTCGACTGGGGGTTGGGTGGGCGGGTGGGCAGGTAGGAAGGGGACGGGTGCAGGTCGGCAGGTGGGTGGGTCAAGGCAGATTTATCCGCAGTCCCAGGTCAAACGCTGACGGGTACGGGTACATGTCAGCGCCCTTTATTCTCGCACAAGTGTCAAAACACCGCTCAAGGCCGGGTCGACCGGTTCCCGCACACGAGGCATTCCCAGTTTAAGCACCGGCACCGACACCGGCACCCACCAAACATGCGCGCCGCTCGCTCCGCGTTGCCCCCCGATTCGTCCAGATAGAACCGCGCGCTGGACACGTCCACCGCCGCCGAGGCCGCCGCCGCCTCAGCAGCGGAGGCTGCCGTCGAACCATCGCCGCTGCCGCCGCCGCCACCCGCGGCAGCTGCCTGCAGCTGCCTCGTCCGCATCAGCCGCCGCACGTGGGCCTTCATCTCCCGAAGCTGTGGATTGCATCATGATTCACACCAGGGATCAGCTACATTAGGGCACCGCTGCTCACACAGCAGCACCTGCACAGCCCGCGCGCCCGCGTTCCGTGCCCATCTAATGGAGCCCAGGCGCTAGCACGTATGGATTGTCAAGGATATGCCAAGCAGGGTGGCTGCCCGAAGGCAGAAATCCGGGTTAGAGCGGGGTCGATCAAGTTTCCCTGCCCTCACCTAAATAAGATAGAGATAAGGAAACGCAAGGATAAGAAAAGTATTATTAAGGGTAAGAAACTACAGGCGCCGCACTCACGAGCATGCGGTTGAACTTGGGCGGCGGCGGCGCCCTGGCCTCCTCCTCGGCCCAGGCGGTCTCTGCCGCGCCCTGCTCGCCCCCCGGGCCCGCCTGGCTGCCCTCCCTGGACCCCGGGGGCGGCGGCAGCGCCACCAGGAGGTCGCGGCAGAGCAGGGGGGAGTACTCGAAGGAGGCGGAGCAGCCCCT
The DNA here is from genome assembly GCA_016858145.1 of Edaphochlamys debaryana. Lineage (NCBI taxonomy): Eukaryota > Viridiplantae > Chlorophyta > Chlorophyceae > Chlamydomonadales > Edaphochlamys > Edaphochlamys debaryana. The sequence continues at coordinate 306,036 of JAEHOE010000108.1, read as the reverse complement.
GAGGCGGTCGGGGCTGGGCACTGTGGAGGGAGGGGCCGGCGGGGAGGGGGTTGTAGCGGGGAAAGGTGGAGAGGGGGAGGGGGTTGAGATGTTCGCTTGCGGCTGGGGCTTGCGGCTTGGGGCTGCGCCGCCGGAGCCTGGGGTGCAACCCCACACAGGTTGCCTGAAGGGCTGCAGGCTGACGTCCTGTGCATCTACTACTTGACTTCCTTTACCAGTACCTAGGTACCTAGGGAACCTGTGCCCCAGCGTCGGGGTGGTATGACTGATACCCCCCTCCTTGCCTGGGACGTAGACGAAGTGCCGATGACTAAGCAGGTGCTGCGCCATGAGGTTGTTGAGCCGCATCAGCTCCACGGGCCCCACGCCGTACCTGCATGTGCCGTACAAGATCCGCCCGCGGGATGCACACGTGAGCACGCATGATCAACCGTTGGTACAGCACGGCGCCCCAGGCCATGCAGCCGCGTCCCGCAGCCCTGCTCTGCACCCACCGCTAGAGCTGGCTGTCGCGCCCTAGCTCGCTGCGCTGCCCTTGCGCTTGCGGTGACAGTCCCACTGAACCCACTCCTGAACCCATGACACAAGGCTTGGCAGAGTGGCCCCGCCCGGCCCTAACCCCCGTGTGGCCCCCGCTTGCCTGAGGGCGCTGCCAGGCTCTCCCCGGCCCTGGATGATCGCCTGAGTGGCAGCCCCACCGAACCCCCTCCTGTACCCAAGCGACGAGCGACAGCCCCACCCGCCCCCAACCCCCTCTTGGTCCCCGCTTGCCTCAGTGCCAGCGCTGCCAGGCTCTCCCCCGGCCGCACCACGTGACGTTGAACTATGGAGCCACTGGGGATGGTCTGAGGAGGACGGAGCGCAAAGGCGGAGCGAAAGAGTGAAGGCCAGTGAGAGAGCTTGTGTCAACTCGGAGTTCAAGTAGCTTCAGGCATTCCATGTGGCAAGCACAAAAAGCTTGCTTCTACCTTCCATCTTTGTGGACTGGGTTGCTTTAGGGAAACGTGGTAGGCGGAGTGCCTTGGCGACCTCCTGCCCTCCCACCCCCCACCTCCAGAAGGCACTTGACGCGAGGCTCCTGGACGAGCTCCGTGAAGCCATACCGCCGCAGGAACACCTCCTTGCGAGCTACTTGCGCAAAGCCGTGCCAGTGCTTGCACACGACCTGTCGGGTTGGCCAAAGGGGTCCGTGGATGGATGGGGCGAGAGACCGTAGGCAGAGGAAGCGCACCAGGAGCATAACGCCAAGGCCCAGTCCCGGGAAAATTGCAAGCTAGGAGGTTGCAAGCTGCGGGGAGGTGGCAGCTTCGTGCGCGGGTGTCGACACCAGCCGTCTGCAGCGGGGGGCGCCCAGGCCAGGGGCCAGGGCCTGAGTCCGCCACGTCGCCGCGACCTCACGGCTGCGTTGCAACTTTCGTCTCGCGTTTCTGCCACCTTCTCACACAACTCCCCGAGCTCCACAAGCGCCTGCTCACCGAACAGCGGACGATTTCGCGTTGGTCGAGTTGCAATAAAATGGCCAGGATAACTTCGTGCGGAAACGCGCCCATAATTGCCGCGTCCTTGTAAGATTTACAAGATCGTAGCGCAAGACGAAGTGGGTGCGGTCGGCTTGGCTCGCGTCTCGATGCTGTGTGAGAGCGCAAGCGGGCCTTGGGGCTACAGAAACAGGTTGAGCAAGCGGGTTGAGACTGCAGGTATACGCAGCCACGGTGTAGGGCGCTGCGTTTTTGGAGAGGCGGATGGCAGGTGCTAGAGCCGAACCCTTGTCGAGCGTGGCGGGGCCTGTCGAGGGCCTACCGCCCCGCCGCCAAGCAACACCCCCTTCGCCAGCTCAACCCTCGCCGGTAGCCCCAGCATAGTCAGGCACAGTGTTGCTATCTTAGTGCGGAAGTGCGGGGGAGTGAGGCCATCCCGCACTTTTGGTGACGGAAAGAGCCTCAAGTGCGGAAGCTCCCGCACTTTTGTAGCAAAGTTTGGTTGCGAGTGCGGCCCGCGCCGGCACATTTTTTAGCCTTCTAGCGGCTCAGGTGCGAGGGCCCCTCTACCCCTGGGGGGCCCACCGATAGGGCGCGGCCAGCCGGGCAGGCAGTCCCCTTCCCACCCCCCCCGTCCAGCCCGCATCACATGCAGCACTCGCAGCATGCACGACGGGGTTGCTGCTGGAATTCATTACCCCCAGTTGCCCGCCTACATCAGCTCATGGGCTAGGGCGAGAGCCAGGCAGACTCATCCGCTTGAAACAGGCCTCCAGAACGCCGCGCCCTCCGCTACACTCCACCGCACTCTCCCGCACTTCTGGGCGGCAAGGGCTTGCCAAGTGCGGCCCGCTTTCGCACTCTTGGGCTTGGACCCGAGGTCCGAGTGCGGGACCTCCCGCACTTTGGCCCAGGGAAGATAGCAACACTGGTCAGGCACCATCCTCAGTCTTATCTGCTGCCCCCGCTTTCCCCGCTGCGCCTTAGCTGGACGCCCAGTCGCTGACTGGGGCAGGTACCGGTAGACAATGTACCGGCAACGTACCGGTACCCTCCTGGTACCCACGACCGGTCTGGCTCACGAGAGAGAGAGTCTACACAAAGGGAGCTGAGCGGGGCTTCGACAGGCGTATCCCCCCTTGTAACTCCGTATTGGTACAAGACCGCAATCAACATGAAGGCCCCGCAGCCCGCAAGGGCGGACCGCATGACGTCGTCCGTTGCACATTTTGCCTGCTCTAGCACACGGTCAGCGCACCGACAAAGACGCCTGGCCACGCCTCACGAACAAAACCGAAAGGAACAATTAGGGCTACTAGGCGCACCTACCGCATACCCACGCCTGGTTGCTAGCAACTGCGCACCAGTCCGAACCGTCACCTGTGCACCAAAAGTACACCATCCGCACCTCTGTTAACGGGAAACCCAATATGGCATCCACGCCAACAGCCCCAGCGCGCCGAACTTCAGCCACCTGTCCACGGCTTTGGGCTGGCTGGTCACCCAGCTCAGCCAAACACCTCCACCACCCCTCACGCTCCATCCTCGCCCCACCCAAATCCGCATCCGCGCCCGCGCCCCACCCAATCCATCCGTTCCTCTGCACCGTCCCTCCTGCGCCCTCCCGTCCCGCCCGTCTCCGCCCTCTCCGCTGCTGGCGCTCTCCTCGCATCGTCCGCGTGACCCGTAGCATGCTTGGCGAATGTCAACCGTCGCCCACGGAACCGCAAGCGCGCCGGACTCGCCCGGACAGGTGTCGCACACACCGCCGGGTTCGTCCAGCCATCAGCCGCACTCGCTCCCCCGCGCCGCCCCCGGCCCCAAGACGGACCGGGCGCGGCGGTTTGGAAGGGGGTTGAGCGGGCAGCCTCACTCTTGCGCTGCGTTCCGTGGGTACGTTGCTGCCGCCAAGCATGCCGCGGGGAGGAGAGCAGGGCCACACTTTACCGGTCGCCGCCGCTGCGGGCGGCCGGCAGGTCGTGCCCCGAGCTCCTCACGTGGCCTCACAGCAAGGTCAAGTCGCCGACGCTGCCTTTCATGCGCGTGCTTCCAGAAAGGCAGCCCCCGCCTGGCTTCCACCCTTGCTCCCTGTTCCTGCACGCCTGCGCTCTGGGCCTAGGTGTGGGACCGGATCTGGGCCCACGCATGCCGCAGTTTCTTAAGCAGGCTGGAGCTCCAGAAGACGGCTGCGGGGCGGTCGGGGCAAGGCAAGAGGGCGCAGGAGGTCACGTCAGGTCAGGGCAAGGCTACCCGTCGACACCTTCCAACAACCATCGTCGACACAGCACATGGTCGTTGCGTTCATCCCTTCCATACCCCCACCTCCCCACTCACCCACGACCAGCAGCACGAAGCCCAAGTAGGTGCACAGGATGCTGAACACCCAGCCCGTGAGGGAGAGGCACAGAAAGCCGTGCAGGCCCGTGACCGGGTAGCAGTCGGGGCGGTACTGCGGGGCGGGCGGCAGGCGCGGAGGGTTGTGTGGCTCAGGTTGTGTGGCAGCGAGGCGGCGTGCTCTCGTGCTGCGTGCTCTCGTCCACAGCACTCTGAGGGACCGGAACCATGACGCCCCGATCAGCCGAGTGCCCTACAGCCCCCACAGCCCGCGCCCAGCCCTGGACACTCCTTCCCAGTGCCCTTCCCTGGCTGCATCGATCCCATCCTCGCCCCGGTCCCCCGCTCCTCCCCTCCTTGTCTGGTTCGCTCCCTCCCTTCCTCCCGGGACGTACCATGCGGGAAGACGGGCCAGTCCAGATGTCCGAATCCTGCCGTACGAGGGGAGAGCGGATGCACGTGTGTCAGTCAGCAGGCGACCCAAGCTTTACACAACAGCTAGAAGCGGGGACACCACGAGCGCAACGGTCAGCAGCAGCAGTGGCAGCAACGGAGACGTTTGCTGCCGCCGACCTTCGGTGCAAACACACCAGCACGCGCCGTCTGCTCGCACACCCATCGCAGCACGTACTATTAGCCCAAGCCCCGCCCACATATAATCATCAAGGTTTTGATCTGCCCGGGTCGCTGAGCAGCTCATACCTGCAGGCAGTGCCGGACCTGGTCCGCCAGCAGCAGCGGCACAGCGATGAGCGTGAGCCAGGCGGGGCCGTAGCGCTGCCAGTGGGTGCCCCTGCGCGAGCGAGCAGCGGGGGGAGGGGAGCCGGGTTGGGGTGTAAGGCAAAAGGGGGCAGGGAGGAAGGCGTGAGGAAGGCCGAAGCCCAAGAGCCGACCACTGAGAGGTGCACTTCGCACTCGTCTCCAGTCTCCACTTGGACTGGGACGATGCAGGAGCCGTGCCAGAGCTGCCCCCCGCCCGGCCCGCTCCCACCATCCCCGCCCTTCCGTAGCCCTCCTGCTGCCTGCCGAAGACCTGCCGAAGAGAGCACCGCTGGGTGCCCCTCCGGACTTTTGCTGACCTCCGGCTCGCCACACTCCTCGCGGCAGATCAAAGCCGGAGCTGCACCAAACTTGCTGCTGACCGCCTGCCTGCCTCCTTCTCCATACCCGGACAACGCGGTCCCCGCTCGGCAGCCGGCACCGGCTGCCAAACCCCATGCAGCTGCAGGTCCGCCCAAAGTCGAGCTGCCACGAAGCCCGGCGCTCCCACCCTTCACCGCGCCCAGCTCGCCCACCGCCTCGAGCCCGGATGCCTCACATGCCCAGCTCCCACCCGACAACACCTCCAGGTCCTCCGGATGTCGGCACAATCCTTCGCCCTCCCGTTGCTATTTTCGCTGATTGCTAAACACGCAGAAGCCGTGATGCTTTCCGTCGTCCCAACCCCGACCGGCCGCACCTGCGGGTCTGGGCCTTCCAGGCCAGGTACTGCGACAGGTTTGTCAGGATGGCGAAGGTGAACGCCAGGGAGAATGTGTGCGAAAAGGCCTTCGCTCCCGCTGTCGCCGAGATTCCCATGAATCCGGCTGCGGGCGCGGAGGAGGCAGGGCGGGGGGGGGCAGGGCAGCGGTGGGATGCGAGACAGGGGCTTCTTGCGTACGGTAGTGTCGACAACACGAGTCAGGAGGAGCCGCCCGCTGCGCTGTCATGATGCCTAGCCTAGATAGCCAGCTACCCGCTGCTTCGTCCTTGAGCCCCACTCACCCAGCAGGAGAGGCCAACATCAGCTGCCGACCTGCGGATGGGGAAGGGGGCCAACGAGGGATGGCAGGGGCGAGGGAGGGTGACACTCGTGGGCTATGGCCGCAGAGAGCAGGCGGCAATTCGACTCTGCGCCCTCGCGCTTCCCTTTAGCCGAACGGTTCCCCTTTAGCCCAACGGGAGTCAAGATGACACTGGTGCTTGTATTGCGGCTCGCTTTCGCTGCTGGCCAGAGCGGCAACCGCAACTCCTGGGGCTGCCCGCCCATCCCCATTACTTGCGCGCGCGCTGCCTGTGCATGGGCTCGGCACCCCGCCAAACAGCACTTTATCCGTCGCCAAACGAGCCGTCGGCCGTCCACGTGTATTCGGCACAACGGCCACTCTGCACGGCCCCCCTCCCCCGCAAACACTCACGTGCCCTCCGCGTCCTTCCCCCTCTTCGCCCCCCGTCCCCCTTGTGCTTCCCCCCCCTTATCCGCCGGCCCCCCGCGGACCCCGGGCGTACCAGGGCAGGCAGTGCCAGCAGCAGGGTCGCTATTGAGGCGGCCAGGCTCTTCCGGTCTGTCGGCTCCTCCTCGGGAGCGCTCACGACATTTGCGTCGAGTGCCGACAAGACGTTCGTTGAGCCAACAGCCGCCTCAGCAAGGCGACGCCGGACTGCCAGCGGGGGCATAGATCATGCCCCGCCTGCGCAGTCGTCATCCGGAAGCAGCGGCGACCGCAGCCCCGGAGCCTCCTCATCGCCTGCAGGCGCCATGTTGTTCGAGTTCGAGTTGCCCTGCAGGACCGCCCGGGCCGTAATTTCCAGCGATTAATGGTCAAAACAAATAGCGACGCGGGTCGGTTGGCCGAAAATGTTCTGAATGTGCGCAAAGGCAGGCCGGGAGGCCGCTGGCCCCTGCTTTGCGTGGTGCGCTGCTCATTACGCGACCACTGACCTTAATTCTATGCGTCGGCGCCTTCCGCTCGAGCCACCAGGACATAAGCCGACGTGGGCGTGAAGCCCTAACCTCCACGCACGCTGAGAAGGAAGCGGGCGGCGACACCGCGAACAATATTATCTACCGCGGCAGGGCGCAAAGTCCGGTGGGATGCGATGAGTGCAGCTGCTCGCGGATGCTCCGCTACTGGTGCGTGGCACGTATGTAAGCCCCGCGTTTTCCCTCAGCCCCCTCGGGCCCTCTGAACCCCCGTCCCTTTCACAGTCACGCAGTCCTACCCGCCTCAGCCCACCGCTCCTCCCTCTCCTGCGCTACTGGTTCGTGGCAATACCCTCCGGTAGGCCCCCTCAGCCCCCTCGGGGCCGCCCTTCCTCGAGGCCCCCCCCCCCTGGTAACAGTCACCCCCTGCCCGCCGCACTCGCCTCCCCTGCCTTCTTCTCTCGCGTTCACGACTATTGCGCAACTGACGCCCCCATCCACGCTCCTGAGCTGCAGCTCCGGTGCCCTTCGACACCGCCATACGCGAATGCACGCCCTGCCCCGCGTTCCGTCCTTCCTCCATGTGCCCGCTGTCCTTGCCCAAACGTCAAGGCCACGGCCAGCAGGTCACCAGTACCCGAGCATGCTAGAATCACTACGTGCCGGAGCAGGGCGTAAGAGGCGTCATGAGCTGCTATCCAACGAATTCTTTCCTACACCACCCCACGAAGTTCCAACCCCCCCGAACCCCCCCCCCCCCACCCTCCCCACCCCTTGCCCGCCCCTTGCCGTACCCCTTGCCGACGCTGCCGTACACTGCAACCAATGGCGTACATGGCCATAATGTAACCCGTTTTCCTTCGCTCTTGTACCACCCTACTGCGCTTCGCGTGCGCTACTGCCTTGTGCGTGAAGCGGGAGCGTCGGCGGGGCTTGGGTCATGTCCATGGATGACCATTCCCACGTCCATGCACCACTCTCTTGTACCACGCATCCGCGCTGTTCATGATCTTGGCCTTCTGTAAGACAAGCTATGGCCAGAACAGTACTGGCAACGGTGGCGGCGTTGGTCGTGAGGTGTCCCACGAGCGGACATGCCGACATGTGCCACCCAAAGCCCCCCTTCGACCGCCATCCCTACGGTCAATGGTGCTCATGCATCTTCAAGGTAAGACCTTACCTCATACCACGCCTTCACGCACGAGTAACGCTATGGGGCTGCGTCAGACCCCTGTGACAAAAGTTCGGGCGGGAGCTGGACAAAAGTTTGGGACGACCTCCCTGCCCCCACACATACAGCCCTTCCCAACTTTGGGCCCTGAAGCATGTGTGGCCGTCGGGCGCTCGTAGGCGCTCTGCAGGCTGCGTCTAGTCAATCGAGGGCGCATGCCAAGGAACACGGTGGATGGCATACATGCATCTGCATATGCATCTGCCGATGCCCGAGGGGTGGGGTCAACACGGGTCAATGCTGCGAGAGAAGCAGTCCCGGCCACGTCATTAGCAGCAGACCGACGGTAGGTGCGCGTGCTGCCTTGATTTCACTTCGGGTCTTGGGCCATCCATCGGCGGTTACCGGCGACAGGCAGGGGTACCCAGTGCCGGTGACAGGGCGGGCGGGGGGGGGGTGCCCAGGGGCCCCCGGGGGGTGCCCAGCACTAGTGCGTGACATCGGTGAGGGCACGCTCGTCTCCAGGACCTCAGTCGCGTCGCAGCCTTGGCAAATCGGGCCTACCGTACCCGAGTAACTGGTAAAGAAGCAGGCCAAGCCCTCCGCATCTGCTGCTGCTTGGGGTCTTGGGGGTTGGGGGGTCACTGGCTCACTGCCGGGGCTGAGCAATCCCATAAATAGTGGCCAACCCACTTGCTGCGAATGTATACAGGCTCACCCCAACGCGGGTATGCATATGCAGGTAATCGACTTAATTGTAACGTCCCCTGCCTCCGGGCCTCCGTGCGCTACCGGGCGTCCCTTACCTGCTAGCTCATCAAGCGTGTCCCACGCGCCCTACCCTGCGCCTACCCCAGTACTGTCCTCGCTGGTGACATGCATGGAGGGGGAGTGGGAAACGGGGACGAGGTTACGCGAAAAGCAAAGCAAGGCCAGCAAAGTGCAAGCCCAGCCGAACAAAGAGTAGGACATGGAGGGGGCGCGCGCTGTCGGAGTCAGAGACAGCCAGCTAGTAACATCACCGGCTTGACGACTGCCTCCAGCACGCCGCCCCCTGACACATACTGCACCTTCCCGCCCCCTCCTCGGTCACGCCCACGAAAGGTGGCTCCCCTGCTTGGCATTGTCTCCCATACATTGCGAGGGACAGGCAGGGCCGGCCCGCCCCGCCCGCCCCTTCATGAACGCACTACAGCCAGGCGCTCTTGCTTCCATTTCTTCCCCCCCTCTGCCCTACCTGATGTTACGAACAGCGGTACATACATACCGGCAGCCAGCATCACACGCACGCCAGAGCCTCCGGAGGAGCGCAAGCCAGCCTGTGGGCAATCAAGAGGGGCGGGGCGAAGCAGCAAGCTGGCGGGGGGCTGCGCACCTCAGCTCTTGCGTGCCAGCCACCGCCCGGTCCAGTAAGCGGGCAGCCGGCCTGGGTGGATGTCAGCTGGCAGGAGACCTCCTCAAAATAATTCGCCCAGGACGGATGTGGGCCAGCTTGAAACGGCAGCTGGGACGGCAGGGACACGCAGCTGGGACAGCATAGCCCCACCCCTCCCTACCCTGTCTCAGCCCAACTGACACAGGCCCCCCCATCCACGTTCGACTGCCTTCAGCATGTGGGTTAAGAGGGGTCGCGGCCGACTCGTGGTACTCCTGTCCTGTCACCACCCCACTCTGCCTCACTGCCTCACACATCCCGCCGGTCCCACCCCCCTTTTACTATCCGGGTTTCAAGTGCACGTTCTCCAAGCACGGGAAGGGCGGGGGAGCCGGTTCAGCAGGGGGAAGGAGAAACGACGCAGAGGGGGGGGGCTAGCGCACAATGCAGGGCTGCAAGCAAAGCGCAATGCAGGGCAGGGGGGTGCTACAACACACATGGCACAACCTGGGCATGCAATAAAAAAGCGGTGCGAGTGTGGGGTGTGCCGCAGCTACGCTCGTCGAATGGTCGTGTCCGACAGCGCCGATTGGCCCAGAATCATTCACTGCTACCGGTGTTGTATGCATTTGCACATATTAAAGCTCATAGCCCAGCGCTGGCCGCCAGCCAGTTGCCTCGCTCCACATATACGGCATATATTGTCGTCCCCGGCCCACTGTGAGCTGCTGTAGCCCGACATAGCGGCGTCGCCCTGTGCCACGAAAAAATGGTTATCGGTGCTAATGCCTGAATTCGCGTAACGGCGAGCAGCGCTGACGAGGCTGTGGTAGCGGGGGCCGGGGCGACGTGCGTGAGGGGGGGACGGACGAGGGCTGAGGCCCAGACTGGGCCCAGGGTTCTATGATCGTAGACACGCGGGTTGAAACTCACTCAATTGATATCGACTAGCACAGAGCAGCCCGACTGAGCTACGAGCGTGAAGCATGCGTAGGGCAGAGTTGCACATATACGCACTGCGACGTCTGACTGTGTACGGGATGGCCCCAAGGTACACAGCAGCGCCTTTGCTCGCACAGAGTCCTCACAGTCATGTTTTTGGTAGTTGCATGCGCTTGCGCACCCTTGGCACATGGGCATTAGCTCGCACCCGACTAGCCTGAGACAGTCACGGCGCAGCACCGGCCGCCGGCCATTCAGCAAACTCCTTTCGCTCCAATAGGCTGCAAACGAGCAGACCTTGCTAATTTGAAGGGGTTCCTCCACCCACTTTAGGCAACATCCGCCGGTGCATTCCCGCGAGGACGGACTGTCGCCACGATAGACAAACAGGTCTGGTAAGTTCTTGCCTGATGCCCTATGACAGCCAACCATGCCGCGCTGTGCTCACTGGTGTCTGGACATCTTCGGACTTTCTCTTTCGCGCAGAGGCCTTCAGCTTGCGCCTAAGCGGCTGTATGATACGCGAGGTCGTCGATAATAACGGAGAATTGCGTTCATCGTGAGACGAGGCGAAACAAACGTCGGTGGCGAGATAGGTAAGTGGATGGGGGTTCGTCAGAGGACGCTCGCTCGCTCGCGAGGAAATACCTCATTTTGCCAAGGGGAAAGCCGCAACTCCGGTTCGGACATGGCTCTGGACTGGCGTCACGATTCGGCGTAGTGCCCGTTGCTTGAGGGCGGGGTCCGGCGTGAAAGCGGCTGCGATGCGGCCGAGGCAGCAGTCCCCCCCCCCCCGACGCGCCCCGACAGGCGTCCCACAGCGACCGGCCCGTCCCCGCAATTTTTACGAGACCGGCCACTCGCCTCCTTTTGCTGCCGCACGCAAACATACCTACCCTCGGACAGTGTACCTATCTAGCTTCATTCCCCCTGCTCCATCGCCCCTCTGCCAGCAGTGCCCCTGCCCAACCCCAACAGGCCCCCAACCCGCCCCAACCCGCCCCAACTCCTCCCTGACACACCCGCAACCCATTTTTGTGGTTCAACCCAGCGCCACCTCTTCCAATGAACGACAAGAGCAATATCTATCGATAGCAGTCAGCGGGCCTGCCTTGCATGCACGTGCCTGCTTCATTCATTCATCATCTATCCATCCTGCCTTCCGCCATGTTTGTATGCGGCGGCAGCCTTGTGAGACTGTAGTGGTATACCCACTGCTGGGTTCCATGATCTCCGGCATACGTACCATCCCGTAACAACTCAAACATTTGTCTATTAAGGCAGCAGGTAGATATATAGACCTACAAATAAATCCCTCTGGCCTGAACACCATGCAACACCAAATTGATTGCACCTTGCAATTTGACCTGCGCCCTTCAGAGGCGTGCCGTACGTGCCATCAAGGATCTGGATCTGGACTCAAGGGGCGCTGCAGCTGCCGTGGTCATCAGGGGTATGGCGGACGACACTGGTGAGGCGCCGGCGGCGACAGGGGGGCCGCCGCCGCCGGCCGAGGCGTCTCCAGGAGCGGAGGGGACGCCTAAGGTGCCGCTTCTAACGGAGGTCGTCGACGACGACGACGCGCCACCGGTGTCTCCACCCCCTCGGCACTCTCAGTTCAAGGGCGTAACGCTCTACCGCACCACGGGCAAATGGCGAGCTCAGGTGCGTGTCGGGGGGGGAGTACGTACCGCATACGCACGCATGCGCTTGTCATGTATCCATGTATCATTTCCTCCTTCGGGGCACCCGCCGCCTGCTGATTGTGAGCAGCAAAAGATAGAAGGGGCCAGTCAGGGGCGTGGACAGGGCAGGAGCGCTGTATGTGTGATGGGCGGCTTCGTTGATGAGTGGATGGGGGTTGTGGGGCCCCCCGGGGGCGGGTGTGCGTGTATGTGGCTGTCGGGTGGATAGATGTCGCCCCCCTCGCACGCACCATGCAGGCAATCTTCTGCAGCCCAGATCCACCTACCTTTATTTATTTGATCGTACGGCAAATCAACCTGGATATACCCCACACGTGCTTATTCCCCGCGGCCGCATACGACAGATCTCTCATGGCGGGCGCACAGTAGCTCTGGGGGACTACGTATCGGAGGAGGAGGCTGCTCGCGTGTACGACAGGTGAGATATATATCTGTACTTGGATCACCGAACTCCTGTTAGATGGCAGGGTTCAAGTAACTGGGTTGACACAAGTGTTCATCTAGTTCATCGCCCTGAGGATTGGCCGATGAGGGTGTGCCGCCGAGCGGTACAGGCTGCAAGTAGTGCGGGGGTAGGTGCAAAGCCATCATCAAAAGCTGCAAGATGTATTCTCAGCTCGCTCTGATGAACGAACCCTGCAACGACGGCCCAACCCGCCCCCGTGCCACAGGGCCGTCGTCTGGAAGTACGGCAGGTGAGGCAGACGTACGGCTGCCCGCTTGACGTCGGACAGGGCCGTCCCCCAGCGCTTGTTGCAGCTAGCTAGATATATAGCAAGACCTACCGCATTATGCGTGCACGCGTGCACCGCCCCCCCGGCAATGAACCTGCTTTGTCCCGCTCCCATACATCAGGCGCCAGGAGGCTTCGTTCAACTTCCCCATGTCTGACTACAAAGCTGAGTGGGATGAGCTGCGTAGTAAGTGGATGTGCGGGATGCCATATGTCGTGGGGCGTTGGCTCTGTGTCCGTCCCTGCTGGGTACGTCAGATACGTACTTAGTGACCCCCTCAGGACAGGCTGGGGACCTTGCTCGGGTCGTGCACAAGAGTGCACATGCATGCAAACCCTGCCTGTAGCGCGGCCTTTCCTGCTCAAGCTACCTGCGGTGCCGCTAAGCAAGTGGCTGGGCATCCTTTGTTTTTGCTCGTCCCAGGCATCTCGTCCATGCCGACGCTGCTCAACCGCTTCAAGGCCGAGCGCCGCCGAGCACGTGATGAGGCTGCTAAGGCCGCCGCCGCCGCGGCTGCTGTACGGCCGGCGGCCGCCGCCGGCCCGCCCCCCGCCGCCACTGCCGCACCGCCGCCGGCCGCCACCGCTCCGGCGGCGGCCGCGACAGGTGGTGGAGCCGCGCTCCCTGACGGAAGAAGAACTGCTGCTGCCGCTGCGGGTGGCCGCGTCAGCACAGCACTGCAGCCGCCTGCGGAGCCGGGGCAAGCTCGGAGCGAGGCAGCCGCCGGCGGCGGCTCGAGATCCCCCGTCAAGGGGCCAGAGGCGGCCGCCGCAGCCCCGCCGCGGGCCAAGCGTTCAAGCCCACAGGCGGCGCCGACGGCCAGTCCGAAGGCCCCTGCTGCTGGCAACGCTACCGGTTCCGCACGCAGCCCGTCGTCCAGCGGCCGGCGGGCTGCGTGTACCGCGAGTGGCGCTGACGAGGGGGAGGCAGCGTCGGTGCGCGGGGACCGCCCGACGCCGCCGCCGGTGCCCACGGAACTCCCGGCGGTGCCGACGAACAGCAGCATGCCCCCACCCAAGCAGCAGCAGCCGCGCGGTGGCGTGCAGGTCAAGGAGGAGGCTCTGGATGCGGATCTAGAGCCAGGATCCCGGTTTGGGGAGCTTGATCTGGATCGAGGCCCGGGATTCGGGATCCCGAGCCCCTTCAGTGCGCGGGGCGGTCGCGACGGCAGCGACGGCGAGGGCCCCGGCGGTGAGGGCCCCAGCCGAAGTAACGGCGGCAACGGTCGGAGCCTCCCTATGAACGGACACGCAGCAGCCGCGGGCGTCGAGGAGGCGTGGGCGGCGGATCGGGCCTTGAACCGAGTGTCACCGCATGCCTCCAGACAACATCTCGACCACGTGCCATCAGGCAAGCAAGGCACTCCTGTATCTGCTGCATACGCCCTCGCCCCCCGGGGCCCTCTACGACTCGTTTGCAGCGCAGCGCGCGGGCCCGTGGTAGCGCAGCACTGACGCAATCAAGCGAGATTGCATTCCATTTTGCTTCTCTATCTTTGAGCGTGTTCGATAGTAGCCTAGCGAGTGCGGGCTCCCGCCAAACCCCAGTAGTCTCTCATCACGTTTCCTGCCATCTCACGCATACCCCCGCCCATGCCTGTGTTCATTCATTGCTTCCCCGTTTGCAGGCAACGGCCCATCTGCGAGGGAGCAAAGCCTGCTCGCTCTCCTCATGGGCCTGGGAGACATCTCCCTGGCAGACCTCTCGGCCCTAGCCGCCCAAGCCGGCCTCCTCCTCACCTCCACCACCCCCACCCCCGCCCCCGCTGCCGCCATGGCCCCCCCGAGGCCGGCCCCGCCACTGCCCCGTGCCCCCCACGCCGCCCTGGCCGCGCCACCGCAATTCGCCGACCGCCCTGCGCCCGAAAGCCCAGCTCTGTTTGCGCTGGACCTCTCTTCGGGCAGCGGTGCCGGCGCGGGCGCTCGGGAGGGGCGGCAGCAGCGTGTGGCCTGGGGCTTATTAGCGCCAGACAGCCGGACCCCCCCGCAGCTCTCGCCCAGGCTTCGGGAAGACCCCGTGGCGAGCCTCCTGGCAGCAAACGAAGGGACCATCAGGGCCGAGGCCGTCGGACTTCTCGAGCGCCGGAGCCCCACGCACCCCAGTGCAGCCGCCGTCGGCGCGCAGCGCCCTCCCCACCGGGGCCCGACCCCGGCAGTCATCCCCCTCGGCAACCCACGCCAGGACGACGCCGAGGAGCACGACAACACGGAGAGGCTGCTGGAAACAGTAGCAGCCCTCAACGCCGCTTCCGCACAGCAGGTTGGCAGCTTGTTCGAGAACCTGGAGGCCCTGCGGCTGCTCCCGGCGGAGGCGCGTGCCCTGGCGGAGCTCTTGGCTCCCGCACGGGCTCAGCAGGCGCGGAGTCAGCACCCTCAGCACCCTCAGCAGCCTCGGCAGACTCAGCACAATCAGCAGGATCAGCAGGATCAGCGCCCGCAGCGGACTCAGCAGCAGTACGCTGGGAGCCATCAGCCCTGGATGCAGCAGGCGGCACCACTCGCGCCTTGGGAGGAGGGGCCGGCGGCACCTGCCGACGACTACTACGCGAGTCCCCGCCTGGACCGCCACAGCGCACCGCAGCCGTCGGCTGGACGGCGGCCGCTGTCGCCGCTCGGCCCGCCGGCCGACGCCTTCGCGCTGCGCCGCGCCAGATCTGAAAACGACCAGATCCAGGATCTGGATCTGGATCAACGGATGCATGACAGCCTGCTGGCGGCGGATCTGGATTCGGCTGTGTGCCAGGCGCTCGGGCTCGACCTGCGGCGCCTCTCGCAACCGCCACCGGTCCGCGGCGGCGGCGCGACCGAGTCTTACCACACAACTCATCACGCCCCTGTGCGACAACAACAGGGTTGGGGGCAGCAGCAGCGGTATGAGCAGGAGCTACCCGTGGCGATGCGCGGCCAACCAGCAGCCGACCGCAAGCGCTCTCTTCTGACGCGCGGCGATGCACCCGGGCATTCGGTCGAGGGACCGGTTGGACGGCGGGCCAGGCTGAGCTGGGACCTGCCTGCCTCGACCCTTCGCGCAAACGGCGGTGGCGGCGGCGAACATGCGGTCGGGGCCGGGTTGAGCGACGAGGTGGCGGCTGCGGCGGCGGCGCTGGTCCGGCGCTATGCTGCGGACAGGGCGGCGGACTTGCCCGCGGTAAGCGAGGCGGCGGCGGCGGCAGCGGCGGCAGTGGCGGCGGGACGGCTCGCTGCACCCGACAGGGGTGGCAGGGGTGACAGGAGCCTAGACGCCCGGCGGCCTGGCGGCGGCAGCTGGGGCGGCGGCGGCCATGCGGCCGACGCCGAGGCGCAGGCATGGACGTCTTGCATGTCAGCGGATGGCATCCTGGGCAGCGGCGGCGCGAGAGCGCAGCAGGCGCTTTCGACGCTTCTCGGCTGGGACGGCAACCTCACGGAGCCCGGCATGCCAACGGAGCGCGCTTTTTCCGGGCGGCCCTTTGCGGCCGGCGGCGGCGGCGGCGGCAGGATCCCCGACGTCCGGGCTCTCAGCGGCGAGGCGCCTGCTGGAGGTGTGGAACACCCGTACGCTGCGGGGCCACCCAACATGATCAGGGGACCAGGGGGCCCCGCTCGCAATCCCCAGCAGGGCGGGGTTGGGCGGGACGCAAACGCGCAGCACCCGCCCAGGAGCGTTCAGCATCACCAGCAGCAGGGGGCTGGGGCCCCCACGCAACGCCACCTGCCGCCGCGGCCGCGGCCGACGACCGGCTCGTTACCGCCTGGCACACACAAGCCTTCTGCTGGATACTTTGGACTCAGGTCCGCACCTCCCGGCCAGGCTGCAAGGGCCGCGATGACTACGACGTTGGGGCCGGCAGCGGAGGCTGTGAGAGGCCTGGCCCAGTCGGCGGGGGTGCGGTTCGCGCCTCAACAGCAAGAGGCGGGAGGCCGGGGCCTTGGGCACGAGACCGGTGCCGCGGGTGGTGGAGGGCCCCTGCGGGCGGAGGAGGCTCTCCGCTTGCTGGGACTGATGGGGCTGCTGCAAGGGTAATGCTGAGGAGGAGGCGGTTCAGGGGGGGGAGGACGAGGAGGACGAGGAGGAGGGGTTGAGGCGGGGGACGGGGGGAACGGCGTGGCTAGTAGGGAAAGGGGGGTCGCACGGTTACTGAGAGATGTATGGCCGGTATGTGGGTATGCGCTTTTGCACACACGCCTTGCATATGCGGCGCTTAATAGTCATTGTCCTCATTGAGAAGGATTGATGCACCAGCGAGGTGGCACGGACCCCTTGGGCACGCAGGCTATCATCATAACGTCATCATCCCCCCTGCTCACGTCACGGAATGGATCGTCGGCACTAAGTTTATGAGCACTAGCACTGGAGTGTACGGACGTACCGTACCGTACCGCAACTGCGCCTCGCTCTACCGCCCGTAGCCGTACATGCCATAGCTGTGGCTTGCATGGGCCCAAGCAACGGTGATGAGGGCTGCACTTGCTTGTTCCGCGTGTGGGCCCGTTGGGCCTTGCTGTCTAAGCCCCAGAGGGCACAGTGAGCCAAACACAGCTTTAGGTGTGGACGGCCCATTTCTTTCAGTCGTGAAGCTGCTTGGCTTGGAGTTGTGTGGTAATCAAATGCTTGCTTATGAACTTTGCTTGGCTCGCGGACTAGTATCGGAATGCGCGAGGGGTATGCACCCCAGCCACATACATGCGCACGCTGGCGGCGCTCGAGCAAGGCAAGAGCACCGTAGGGCTGCCGAGTGAGTAGGGCTCTTGTGTGCGTCCCTGCGTGACCCAGAGTCACGCTCTCACGCCTCCTGGTTCATGTTGAGGGGTTTGCGCTTTGCGGGTGGGGTTCACATGTTGGTGAGGGGTGTACAGCACGCGGGGTCAGCTCTCCCCTGGCTTCCCGCCTGTACCAGTATTTCCGGTACGCTCTCTCTTGCCGGTTGTTTGGTTATGGCACGCACTACTGTGTGCGGATGGGCATACAATACGAGGGGGCGGGGTGCGACTGCCAATGGCTGCTGTGCTGGGGTTGTTTAGACAACGGGGCGGAGCGACTGACGCCGACGCAAAATGCTATGCTGTGCTGTGCTGTGCTGTGCTGGGCTGTGCTGTGCTGGGCTGTGCTGGGCAAAGCATACATGACCCTGCTGCGTAGGTCATTGCTGGGGTGATTGGGTTGGGCTGTATGTGTTCGGGCTATTGGCAGCGCACAAAAACATTAATGGCTGGGAACGGGGCCGCAGGTCTTTGGAGGATGGAGGGATGTGATTCAGGTGGGGTTATACGTGCTTACTTGCTGGATTGCTTTCGCTAGCGGTAAGGAGTGGTACCGCAGGTCAGCATCGGCTTTCGCGGCGGGCTGCAAGCTGGGAGGGGGTTCAACAGGAGATTGTGATATGTGCTGTTGTGTGAGGTGTAATGGTGCTGGGGCTTCTTGGGATTCTGTG
Source organism: Edaphochlamys debaryana (assembly GCA_016858145.1). NCBI lineage: Eukaryota > Viridiplantae > Chlorophyta > Chlorophyceae > Chlamydomonadales > Edaphochlamys > Edaphochlamys debaryana. The sequence goes on along the minus strand of JAEHOE010000108.1, from coordinate 288,203 downwards.
CTGACACCCTTGTTGGGCTTGCCCGCTTGAAGGATATGCTTATGGCTTACTATGGCTGGTGTTGGCGGGGGCTTTGGCACAAGTAAGAAGCGTTGATGTGATTGTTGTTGCGGTGTCATCTTCTGTTCCTCGCTGAGGTTGAGTCTCTCCGGCTGAGTCCCTGAGTCCCCCCCGCTCCGGGCTTTCCTCTAAGCCCTGTCGCGGTGGGTGGGCGGTGGGATGGAGATGGCTAGTTCTGGGGCTTTGGTTGTGTTAGGGCAGCGTCTGAGGCTAGGACGGGGAAAGGGGAAACGGGGACGAGGTTACGCGAAAAGCAAGGCCAGCAAAGTGCAATCCCAGCCTAACAAGGCTAGGACGGTGGCCGCGGCTGGGCCCGCCGATTGGCCATCGTGATGCCTGGAGCTGGAGCTGCTGGGGCGCTTCCAGGTTACACGTGATGGGCCGGCGCAAGGTCAATGGCAGAGGTCACAAAGTGGGGAATCTGCTGGCTGGGTACTGGGATGGCTGGTTCACGTGGCGCGGATTTGCAGAGGAGGAGGTGCGGCATGCATGGCTGACGCACCGACGTTCGGCATGCAGAGATGTCGTGGGTTGGGGAGAAGATGAGGGAGTGCGGAATTGGGGTAGGTTGTTGTCAAGCGGGCAAACCAGAACACCGCCCGCCCTATATCAGTCCTTAAGCGGGTTCCGACCGGGTTCGGGTCAAACCCGGGTTCGTGCCACCCGGTAACCGACCCCCAAACCGCCCCCCAAACCGACATGCCCGGTTCGCGCACCCAAACCCGCCCCGGTCGCAGCTCAAATTGACACAAGGCGGTTCTCCGTTGTGGGTTCTCGGGTCCATGGCAAACGCAATGTAAGCATGCACATGAGCCCAGAGCTGCATTTCCCGTCACTTCCCGTCACTTCCCGTCACTTCCCGTCCCCTCGCGTCATCTCGCGCTTTGCCACTCGCTGCCCTGCACCCCTTCGCGCCGTTCCAGGGTTGCAAGCTAGCTGCCACGCAGGAGAGGCGTGCACAATCGTTCGGGGTCTGGGTAAGATTGCACTCCCGCCGAGCGACCGACTGTGCCCGATGCCCTGCAGCTGACCCGATATGCATGTCCCGCAAAGCGGCCGTGTGGAGCAACAGCAGCACAATCCAGTTTAAAGGAGCCCCTAGGCACTCGACTCCGCAGCGCGAGTCGCCCTGATAGGTCGCTCCAGGGAGCCTTGACAGGGGGGGTGCCATCCTCTCGCGGGTCCAGCAGGGAAGCGGGTTCGAGGCCTGAGACGGTGCAGATCTCCTCTGGGTCCAGCGGCGACGGTGGTGCTGAACGGATGGTGGGAAATTCCAAGGCGCGCAGGTCACCTGGGGGCAGGACCGTGACCGTGCGGCCCGGCACGTCGCATGCGGCGTAGGGGGGGCCGAGAAGCGCCTCGCAGATGGGCAACTGACGCGACGGCAGGGCGTCAGAGGCTGCGAGGTTGCTCGGGGCCCAGGCGCCGTTGGTGACGATGCGCCGCAGGTGCTCGATGGCGGCTAAGTTGGTGTAGTAGTCCCGCAGCGAATGCTGGGGCCTACCCAGCAAGGCCGTGTCTAAAGTCCGACCATTGCCGAAGGGCGTGTCCTCGGTCGTTGGCAGGTTGCCCTCCAGAAGGTAACCCGGGGGAAGGCGGGGTTGCAGCTCCTGAAGACGGCCGAGTAGGTCCAAGACTCGCTCGGGCGGGACCCGGTAGGAGTCCAGGTTGGCCAGCACGAGCCACTGTTGCCCAGCGTTGGCGGAGGCGTTGAGCAGGTGCTCGTTGCTGAGGGGGCCCGGCGGCAGGGCTGCCCAGGGCGCCTCCACGGCGGCGCCGCGGATTTGGCGGGGAAAGGAAGCACGGAGCCAGCCCAGACGACGGCGCAGCAGCACCCGCTCCTCCTCCGGCGCGCCCCAGGCGTGGTACTCGCGCACCGTCCAGCCTGCCCTGAGGCAGGCCTCGAGGCCCGTGGCGGCAGAGGTGCCGCACTCGACCACCACCAGCCCGTCGGTGAACGCCCGCTCCAAGAAATGGTGGGAGAGCAGGCTGGTGTCGAGGGAAACCGTGGTGCCGTTGCCCGTGCGGCGAGGCCGAGGGCTGGGCAGGGGAAGCGCGCGCAGCGCGTCCCTGGCTTCAAGTACGATGCGGTTGGCTATAACGTTGGCTAGCCGGGTCTGCAGCTGCGCAGCAGTGCAGTCCGGGTCTGATGGTCTCTCAATGGCGTCAGAGGCCGTGCCGTTGCCGCCAGCCAGCAGCTCATCGGGAGAGAGCGTGAGGGCGGAGCCCTGCCCCGTCACGGCTGCCAGGATGGAGAAGTCCTCCCGGGCGCGCTGCGCCAGGGCTTGGACAGCTGACATGAGAACGGTGGGCTGCGCCGCAGGCGTGACGGTGGGATACGGGACCAGCTTGGGCACCGGCGGCCGAGGGTCAGAGTCCTCGTCCATCCGCGCGCCCGAGCCGTCAGCGCTCGAAGGCATGGGCGAGCGGCTGAGGGTGTCAGCGTTGTGGTGCAGCTTGCCGGGGCGATGCGCCACGTTAAAGTCGTATTCTTGCATGAGGAGGGCCCAGCGCGCGTACTGCCCCACTAGGTTTTGATTCTCCATTAGCCAAAGCAGCGGCGCGTGGTCGGTCACCAAGGTGAAGCGCCAGCCTAGCAGGTAGGGGCGTAACATCTTCATTGCCCAGCAGGCCGCCAGCATCTCACCCTTGTACGACGTGTAGTTGCGCTCATGCTGGTTGAGGGAGCGGGAGATGCAGGCGCACATGTACTCGTTGCCATCATCGTCCAGCTGACCCAGCACGGCGCTGATGCCCACGTTGGAGAAGTCCGTATGGAGGATAAGCTCACGGTTGGGGTCAGGGTTGCGCAGCAGGCGGTTGTTGGTGGCAAATTCGGCCTTGAGCCGATCCAGCACCTCCTGGTGCTTGGGCTGCCAGGTCTCGGGGCCCCAGACCACGCCCTTCTTGGTAAGCTCGTAGAGGGGGCTGGCGATGCAGGCGAAGTCAGGGATGTAACAACGGTAGTAGTTGCACATGCCGAGGAGAGACTGGAGCTCGGTGAGCGAGCGAGGGGGCTGGATGGCTTGGATAGCTGCTATCTTAGCCTGGACTGGGCTAAGCCCATCCGCGCTGATCATGTGTCCCAAGAACTCTATCTTGTCAGCCGCCACCACGGTTTTGTCCGGGTGCAGCTTGATGTTGATGTCGGTGAGCATGGTGAGAAACTGAGCCAGATTTTGCTCATGCTCCTCCGCTGTACTGCCTGTTACTGCTGCGTCGTCCACAAAGATATGTACTACGTCCTGCAGGCCGTACTGCCGTACGTGATGACTAAGCACTCGCTGCCAAGCTGCCGTAGCATTGACGGCCCCGTACATCAAGCGCTTGTAGCGATAGAGCGTGTTGCACCACCAGAAGGAGGTCTTGTCGCGGTCCTCCTCGGCCAGGGGCAGCTGATTGAAGGCCGCTCGGCAGTCACACTTCGTGATGAACTTGGCACCCAAGATCCGCGCGAACAGCTCCTCCGGCGCTGGGGGACGGAAGTAGTCACGCACGCTCGCTGCATTGACCCTCCGGGCGTCGGCGCAGTACCTTTTATCGCCTGAAGCATAGGTGCCGTCTAGCCCTTTCTTCCCAGGCATGGTGACGTTCATCGCGTACTTGGTCGAGTTGGAGGGCTCGATGATGTCGGCCTCCAGCAGCTCTCGACACTTGGCGTCTTCGACGGCGCGCTCAGCAGCAGAGTGACGGCGGGGGGCCTCGAAGATCGGGTTGTCATGCTTGAGCTCGATCTTGACTGGGCCCAAGTCCCCTCGGTAGCAGCCGATGTCCTTGAGGCTGCGGGCGAAGAGGTGGTCGTACTTCTGCATGAGGGCCTTGATGCTGTCCCGTTCCGCCTCGGTCATGTCTGGGCGAATGCAGAGGGTGTAGCCAGCCGCTTGCTTAACGAAGGCGGAGTCCTCGGGCGGGGCCCGAGTGCCGTCAGGCGTGGTGACGAAGGCAGGAGAGGCCTCAGCGGCGAGGGCAGCCGTCAGCGGAGCCGCGGGGCTGGGGGCCGCAGACCCGCCAAGCGGCGCTGCCACCGGCGGTGTCGATTGGGAGCGGAGGCGCACGCGATGCATGGCCTCCTCCAGGGAGCTGTTGGCGGGTGAGAGCTCCAGCTGAGCCCAGCTGGGAGCCGCCCACTGCCCCCCCTGCTGGTAAGCCGGGTGGGGCACGCAGTGCGGGGCAGCGTCAGCAAGACGCCAGCAGCTGAGCAGCACCAGGCAGGTGAGGGCGAAGGTGAACGTCTTGAACGTGTTGAGGCGCCAGCGGTGCGGAGACGCTGAGCTGGTGTTGGTGGGCGGCACCATCAGCTTGGGCTTGGCGGGCTTGGCGCCTGCCGTTGCCGCCCAGCGCTCCGCGCGGCGCCGCAGGAACTCACGCTTGGCCATGGTGCGGTACTCCTCCCTTGTCCGGTCTATTTCTATCTGTGCCAGGGCGCGCCGCTCCTGCTGGCGGCGCAGCTCCCTGCGCGCATGGCGTCGCAGCCGCCGGTCCAGGCTGCGCGTCACGTGCCGCAGCATCATACGGCCAAGCTGGTGCTGCAGAGCGTCGAGCTTGGCCGCGTAGGCAGCCAGCTCGTCGTCCAGCTCGCCCTCCTCGCCCCCGCTAGTCGAGCCAAAGTCATCGTACTCGCTGTCGGTGGGGCAGGCCCCGTAGGTATCGAGGAAGGGCACCGGGCCGTAGATGGGGCTGTTGGCGATTAGGCGCGACAGGGCACGGGCCCCGTGCCTACGAGGGATGGAGAGGGCATGGTCGTCCTCGCTGGAGCAGAAGGTGCGTCCGTCCAGATCATACAGCAGGTGCACGACACGAGCGAGGCTCAGGCCATACGTCTTGGGCCGTACGGTGCAGTACCCGTTGTGCCAGGGAGAAGGTACCGCTCCCCCAGCGTTGCCGGGAGAGGGTGACTCACCGTCGCTGTCGACCTGGCTCATGACGATGCGGTCGTAGAAGTCCGTGGCCTTCTCTCGCTTGCGGTAGCGAACCAAGGGCACCCTGTCGCCGTCCGGAGTCAGGAAGGTGCCGTCCGGCATGTGGAGCCGTGGCCCCGGGTTGCCGCAGGACTTGGAGCAGAGCGTCACGGGAAGGGCCAGCTCCTGCTGAAGAGAGAGGTGGTGGGCCTTGGTGCCGGTCGGCAGGGCGGAGCCCGATGAGGCCGGGGGCGCCGAGGGGCCTGCAGGGGGCGGAGCCGCTGCGCAGCTTGAGGGTGCCGAGGCCGAGCCGCCGCCAGCTCCACCAGCGCCGGCGTCGTCATCGGGGCGCCGGGGCTGGGGGCCAGAGCAGGGGCTCGTGACGTCCGGCGCCTCCTCGTCCTCCTCCTCATCGTCTATCACGATCTCGTCACGTGGGGGAAACGGCCTGCCAGCCGCGCGCTCCTCTGCCTCGCAGGCGTCGAAGACCTCGTTCAGCTGTTGGAGCAGGGCCTCGGTGGGCAGGTGCTTGGTCGCCGCCCACCGCTTCACGTCTACCTGGAGCTCGTAGCCACCGCGCTCGGTGCGGACTAGCTTGCCCAGGGGACCCAGCTGCTCACCCTGTGTTGGCGCGGGGCGCTTGGTGCTGTCGCTCCGGTGCCGCTCCTCAGTCTCAGGGGCAGGGGGCAGCACCATCGCAGGTGCGGGCGGAGCCGTGGGCGTCACCGCCGATGATGGACCCGAGCCAGCACCAGCGTCGCACAGCTCCTTGGCCTTGGTTGCCTGGAGCTCGGTAGCAGCGTCGGCCCAGCGCTGGAGCATGTCTCGGGCCCGCGCTTGGAGGGCAGTGGACGGAGGGACTTTTGGCGGGGCCAGGTCCGAGCTGTTGGCGCGGCTGCTTGACGGGCGCGGCAGCAGGCGTCGCTGGCCGGGCTGCCCGGGCACTGGGGCCAGAACCTCCTCGTCCTCTCCGCTGGCGGTGTCAGCGTCGGCGTGCTCCGCCGGACCCGGCTGGTTGTTGTTGTCGTCCTCCCCCCCCCTGCCGGGGCTCGGCGTGAGTGCGCAGAAGCGGATGTCGCCGGGGCAGTAGACGTTGGTGAGGCGCAGGGTCGTGGCCCAGGTGTCCTCATTGGGCAGCTGGTGCGTGAGCTGCAGGGTGTCACCAGCGCGGCCGTACGAGCGTACGGCGTTGAACTGGACGTTGAAGTCACGCCCCAGCACCACGCCGTAGGGTAGGTCGTCCAGGCCCAGCACGGGGATGGGCGGCAGGGCAAGGGAGATGGAGCGCATGTAGCTGGCGCCGGTGCGCTTGGTGACGTGGCCATTGACGAGGAGCCGAGCGCCGTGCAGGGTGTACTCGTAGCCGTAGAGCCCTCGGTTGCCGATGGCACCGCGGAGGGGCCGAGGCTCGTGGTGCCGCAGCCCATCTCCCTCCACAGTGGTGGGGAAGGTTCGCGCCACGTCGAGCCGCAGCAGCAGCGGGATGCCGGTGAGGCCGTCCTCGTCACTGAAGGTTGCCGGTGAGCTGACGTGGTCCACGCAGACGATCTGGATCTTGCAGAAGCCGCCAGAGGTCCAGCGGTAGCCCTCGTTGTCGCCCATCAGCAGCCCCGTGCCGGTGTTGTTGCGCGGGGTGGGCGGCGGAAGCTGGTCTGCCGCCAGGAAGGCACAGACCCAGGGCTCCCCTACGCTGCTCGGATTCTCCTCGTACACCGTGCGCGCCACTGACCACTGGACGTCGCCCACCGTGAGCACTTGCGTGGCTCGCACCATGCTGACCACTTGCCTGGGGTTGCCCACCGACTGCGGCTCGGCGACGGCCGGCCGCAGCCCTTGGGCCCGTGCCTGACTTGGCGGTTGGAGCGGTGGCGGCGGCGGCGGCGGCTCCACTCGCTGCGGCTGCATGGGGGCTGCCCGAGAGGTGTCACCTGCCGCCACGGTGGCGAAGACCGTCGTCGAGTAGTCCATGAGGTTGGCTGGTGCCGGCTGCACATCAAGGGCGAGACCCGGGTGCATGCAGAGGGCGCGGCCCGTCTGCACAGCAGGCGCAGCCACGGGCAGTGGCGGCGGCGCCGTCTGGAGCGCTGGCTGAGTTGTCTGAGCCGTCACGAGCGGCTGTGGGGCAGCCCAAGCCGGCAGGACAGCGGGACGCAGACCCGGCGGCAGGTAGGGTGTCGCAAGGGGACCAGCGGGTGCCTCATCTCCCCCGGCGCCGGCTTGGAGACGGTGCAGCCCTTCCGCCAGCGCCCGGGCTAGCAGGTCCTGCCGTGCGAGCTCCTCGTCCGAGGGTATCAGGCGGGGGCTGCCGTCAGGGAGGTAGAGGCCCCAGTCCACCCGCAGGCCCTGCTCACCGAGAGCGAGGAAGAGCAGTTGGCACCAGACCGGGTGCCGGTGCCAGAACACGGCGTGCGCGTTCAGCTGCTGGGCGTGATAGGGCGAGCGCCCGTGGGGAGCTTGCACCTGAGCCCGAATCTCCTCGTGCCAGCGGCAGGTGTTGATCAGGTGCTGGGCATCGTGCTGCAGTGACTCATCCAGCGTCAGGGGGTCTTGCACTGGGTCCCACTCGAGCAGCTCAGACTCGAGGATGGGCTGGCTGTAGCCCTGGATGCCGAAGGTCAGCGCCACGTCCCTCGTCATCTGCAGGAGTGTGGGACCGCCCAACAGCGCCCAGATCTTGCACTTGTCCAGGCTGTGGTCCTTCTTGGCTGCGTATGACACAGTCTCCAGGCCGGGGTAGCGGGCGAGCGCCCGGTAGTCTGGGTGACTGGCCAGCTCCGAGATCAGGGTGCAGCAGGTGCATGGGACGCGTGACCCTGAGAGCTTGGAGGGAAGCTCCTTGGTGTGCCGTGGCCGCGGGACGGCGCCCGACGAGCCCGGACCAGGACCGCCGTGCCCTCGGTCCCTCGAGCGGTCATGGTCGTGGTCCTTGCCCTGATCCTTGCGTCGGTCGTTGTCGGGCTCCTTGTCGCCGCGCGACGGGGAGCGGGAGCGTCTCTGCTCCGAGCCGCGCTGATCTCCACGGTAGCCCCGGTCGTAGTAAGGATCTCGTGGACCCAGCTGCAGTACGGGCGGGCCCCCGACAGGCGTGGCCTGAGGGGGCGGCATGGGAGACCACGCGATGTGGCGTCGTGCTGAGGGGCTCGCTGCAGGCGCTGCCTGGGGGCCCTGCGGGGGCACCCGTGCAGAGGGGCCCTTGGGCGCGGGTGCCGGTGGCGTTACGAGAGCGTTGGGCTGCGGAGGCGGTGGCTGCGGAGAGCGCTCCACAGCCGGCGTGGGCGGTGGCGGAGACGAGGGCTCCGGCACTGGCGAGGGCGGCAGCGGAGGCGAGAGTGGGGGCAGCGGCGACAGCGGCTCCATGGGGACGCTGCCGTCGTCGTTCACCAGGTACTCGTCCAGCTCACCGTCCTCATCCGCCTGGGCAATCAGCTCGTCCTCATTGAGCGGCACCGGGTCGGCATAGATGATGAGTGCCTTGCGCTCCTCCTCGTGCAGGTACCGCTTGTACTGCTCCGCGTAGGACGGCTCCGGCGTGCTCCAGATCCTGACTGTGCTGTCCCCGGGGGCGTAGAGCTCGGAGGCCGCGGAGTCAGCCAGGGTTTTGAACAGCTGCTTGGGCAGGAACGGGACCTTGCGGTTGCAGTCCTTGGTCTTGACCTCACGTGCCGCCGTCTCGCTTGCCGGCAGCTGCACGGTGGCGTAGCAGGCCCGCAGCGCTGCCGCGGCCTGACCCAGCTCGGCGGGGGCCGGGATCAGCTTGACGTAGCCGCCCAGGGACGCGTCACCTCGGTAGAAGCCCGGCCTGAACTTGAGGTGTGGGCTCGGGAAGTAGTCCAGCACCATGCCGTGCAGCCAGAAGAAGTGCACGCCCCACAGGACCTTGAAGAGCCCCTCGGCAGCTGAGTCACGCACCACCAGGAACTCGCCTTCAAAGGTGGTCTCCTGGGGCGTGCCGGGGTTGAGCGTGGTGCGGATGGTGACGATGCCGAGCGGCCGGCTGCGCTGCTCGAGCGAGCGCACGCCAGCGTCGCAAGGGCGGATGGTCAGCCCCAGCTCCTTGACCAGGCTCTCGACCACCAGGCCCCACGGGTTGCAGGCGCAGTCGGGCGCCACGCCTGAGGGGTAGACCAGACCGCCGTCGGCCGTGTGGAAGGCCACGCCCTGCTTGGGGTCGCCGTTGTCAACGTAGTGCAGCGAGGCGCAGTCCTTGCTCTGCAGGTGCCGGTTGATGGCCTCCGTGTCGCCCGTCGGCACAGCGGAGCCGGGCGGCGTGGTGGAGCCGGCGCTTGCAGCCGTGGACGAGCAGGCGAAGGTGGCGTTGGGGGCGGTGTCCGTGGGCGAAGGCCTGATCTGGGCCTTGACCACGTTCATCAAGTCGCCGATCGCCGTCAGGATCGTCGTACCGGTCGCCCCGCTGACCCGCACGCTGCAGCTGCCATCCAGGTAGATCTGGATCGAGCAGTACTCTACGAGCGGGACGCGGATAGAGCTGGGCAGCGACGCCGCCTGGCTCTGGCGGAAGCCGGCGGGCATGGGCTCACGCGCGGTGTTGAGCGCCACAGCCGGGATGGGCCACTGGAGCCCGGTCCGCGCCGGTGCCGCTGTCTGCACGCTGGTGCCCAGGCTGCTCATACCCCCCCCCAGCTTGGAGACAGAGGCAGAGCTGCTGGTGGCGAGGACCGTGGCGCCTGCAGTGCTGTCAACACGCGTGATGAACGTGCCGAACGGCTGCTGCGCCACCGAGAACGTGTCCGTGGCGAGCGCCGAGGACGTGCTGGGGGCGTAGCTGGGCGGCGGCGGGTAGGCGTACGGCGGCGCGCCGTGGCCCATGAGCCAACCGTGGGACTGGGCGCTCACGTGCGAGGGCGGCGGCGTGCCACGGTAGGAGGCAGCGGAGGCGAAGGCCGCAGCGTGCTGGCCGGCCGAGGGCGCAGGCAGCTGCTGCGGGCCGTGGCCGCCATAGGCGCTGGGCGGGTAGCCGTACATGGGCGGCGGCTGCGCGTACGGGTAGGGCGCGTAACCATACGGCGCGTGGAAGGCAACCGGCGGCGCTGCCGCCGGGGCCTGGGACGCCGGGGAGTCGGTCTTGGCCGCGTAGGCGTTGACCCTGCCCTTGCCGCGGTTGTTGTCCTTGGCCTTGACGTACTCCTGCTTGCTGCCGCCCTGCGGCTTGCCGCCCTGCTGGTAGCCACCCTGCTGCTGCTGCTGCTGCGGTGCGGCGAACTGCGGGTTCTGCCGGAGCAGTTTCTCCCAGGCCTGGCCCATGTCGACCGAGGCCGGGTACCCTTGCAGGGCCGTCGGGTTGCCCGCCTTGGCGTTCTCGGAGCAGAAATCCAGCGAGTGGGACTTGGCGCGGGGGCCGTTGACGCAGGCATGGTAGGTGCAGGGACCCTTGGAGCCGGTGACCGGGCCGGGCGCCTCCTTGGGCCAGCGCTGGCGCATCTTGCCCGCCGGCGACTGCAGCTGCTGCTGGTTGCCGAACGGGCGGTTGCCGTTGTTGGGCCCGTGGATGGCGAGCGCCATGCTGTCGAGCTGTGCCGAGAGCCGGGCGAAGTCCGAGTGGCTGGCAGCCGTGGACTCGCCCACGGGCCCGGCAGCGGTCGCCAGGGCCCTGACCTTCTTGGGCGCCAGCCGGTCCACCTCGGCCTGGTCCGAGCGGAAGCAGACGTAAACGTTCTGGCACTCCGATATGCACCACTCCACGTCCCAGGCGGTGGGGTCGTCGTCGGCCTTGCCCCGGTAGCCGAGCTTGATGTGCTCGTTCATCACCGCCGCCTTAACCCAGTGGGACTTGACGACGGCGAGAAGCCAGCGCTCGGTGCGGGTGCGCCGAGGGTAGGTGACCAGGCTCAGGACGCTGACGATGGCCAGGTAGCGGGAGCCGGCAGCGGTGGGGTCCTCCGTGGTCCAGATCTCGAACTTCTCGTAGTCCGCCTTGGCGGCGGGGTCGTCCCGGCCATAGTCCTCGCGGAGCAGGGCGATGACGTAGTCCATGGCGTCGAGCAGCCCGGGCAGCAGCGCCTGGCCCACGTAGTCCGGCAGCGGTACGGGCTGCGGGTTCATGGCGGCGATGGCCGCATCGAACTCCACCCGGTGCCTCAGCAGGCGCGGCAGGCCCTTGGTGTTGACCCAGTGCTGCGTGACCGTGAAAAGCCGCACCGAGCCGTCAGGCCCCTGGCCGCCGGCGATGCCAGCTAGCCAGAGCCGGCAGAGCTTGCACGTGTTGTCGCCACGTGACGTCATCTCCCAACCCAGGCGCCACGAGTGGGTCGCTGCGAGGAAGGCAGGGAGAGACTTGTTGATGCTATCGAAGACAGGGACATGCTTGTTTGACATCTCGTCTTCCGAGTCTGGGTCAGGCGCCGCCTGCCCCGCCTGCACGGCTTGAGGTGCCGGGGCTAGCGGTAGCAGCGGCTGGCCGAGAGGCGGAGGCTCGTCTTCGTCAGACGAGGAGCTAGATGAGCTAGGGTTTGAGCCTGGGCGCAGCCCAGGTCCTCCCGCGACGGCGGGAAGTGCCCCCGCGGCCCCCGGCTGGGGCGCGTGCAGAGGGTTTGCCGAGACGTGCGACGGGCCAGCCTGACCACCCGCAGCCCCACCTCCAGTTTGGGCGATAGCCGCAACTACGTTGTTGTTGCCAGCGAGCGCTGTTGCAGTGCCTGCAGACGGAGCGCGAGCGTGATGAGTGACGTCGGAGCCTCCAGACGTACTCGCACCCGCACCGGCGTTGCCAGTGGGCTGCTGCTCGAACAGTGGATTACCGTGGAGCAAAGATGCCTGGGCTGGGGCGCGACCGCGGCCAGGACTTGTCGGTGGTGACTTCGGAGGAACACCTGCGTTGCGGGCGTTGTGAAGCTCAGCGAACCGATGAATAGGCAGGTCCTCTTCTTGACGCTCGACGCGATCGCGGTAGCGAGAAGCTCTATCTGCTGCCGGGGGTGGCCGCTTGCCGACGGGCGAAGCGACAGTGACAACCCCTTCGGAGCTGCCAGACGTAGCCTGGGCTCCGGCTCTTTCGGACGCAGTCCTAGGAGCCAGGTCGCACCTTGGGCGTAGCCCGGGTGTGACCAAATGATGAGCAGTCCACTGCGCGTAGCGCGAGCGGAAGACGGGAGCAAAATTGCGAGCTAAGGCCAAGGGCGTAGCCCAGGACTCGCGGCTGGAGAACGGCGACTGACGGACGCCGTGCGGAGACGCGCTCCGAGTAGATTGTCGACAGGGTAGCACAGAGACTGCTTCGAATGGCAGTAGAGAAGGCAAGGCATGCAACAACTCTGACGTTACAGGTCTCAGTACGCATGAAGCGGCGTATGAAGCGGTGCTCCCGTCTTAACGAGACGGGAGCTGAGCGCTAGCCTATCCTCACCGCGGGCGGAATGAGGCTGCCGTACAGCATGCATGCTGTACCATACAAGTGCATGGTGCACACACAGGTCGTTCTCCCTTGTCAACCTCCACACCTCCCAGCAACCACCGAACTCCTACGATAGTGTGGCAGCGACGATACTGTGCTCTGTCATGTCAACCCGGTTACAGGGGGCGAACCGGGGGCCAAACCCGGCAGGTTTGGCCCCTGGTGTGTTCCCCCGCTTCACCGGCAAATCCCGCCCAAGCGCCGATGCACGTGTGACTGGCAAGCAGTTATAGGAACGAAGACCTGTTTCCCGCTGGTTCCCCGTGCCTGCCCTGCGGGCCCCAGCTGTCATGGTGCGATTTCGCGGACATGGTCCGCAGTACGGTCCGGAGAACGTTGTCACACATACTGGAAGACACATACACTGTAGATACAATACGGTGCAACAGCAGAGATGAGGACTGAGCGACAAAGAAGCAACTGCTGCCGACCAATGCCCAAGTCCGGCTCTTTCGCTTGGATTCTTTATAACATACCTTAATCCTGAGGCGTTTTCATGTATCAAGATCGAAACGGGCTTTGCGTCTCAGGACCACAGTGCGGCGTGTCGGGGGGGGGGGCGCGCTGCTAGTCAAACTCGCGCTTTGTGCGATGTCCTCCCAGGAGGTGTGCGACAATAGGTAATGGATATGCAAATCGGAGGCCGCGATTGGGCCCGTGCGGTGGACAGAATGTGCTGTGTGACCGCGCGACGGTGAGCTCAGGCAACGCGAGAATGTCTTGAATGATACGATCATTCGAAGGCTGGGATGGGCAGCTAGCACAACCCAAAGTTGCTCAGGGGGGGGGGGGGCGCTGTTCGACGCCCCCCCCCCCGCCTCTGCCCCCGCTCCCCGCGTCACTGCGCCCAGTTGTCTGTCGCTAATCCCGCCCCCCCGCCCACCCCACCAGGCCTTCCCCCGACAGTTGTCTGGATAAAGCGAGGCTGCTACTAGGGAGCTGATATGATTTGGCAGGCAAGCAGAGGAGCTAGGCGAGCGCAGCAGGCCTTGCGCAAAGGCGGCTCCTGTACCTTTCCCGTCCTGTCTGGGCAGCAGCCCGTGAGCTTGGCGTGCTGGGACCGGGGCTTGACGTTTGGATCGGGGCAGTAGGCCTTCTGTCTGCCGTCTGCCCCCCCCCCCGACCTTGGCACGTTCCGTTGAGCTGGCCCCCCGCCCCGGCACTTCAGGCCGGGCCCGGCCTACGTGCTCACGGACGTCGTGCTTCCGAGGTGAGAAGGCAACACAGATGGCGGATTGTTTGAGGGCGGATGCAAAGGGGGCATGCTAATCTATCACTACGCCAGAACACGAAGTCGTTTGCTCCACTCGCACCCTCTGCTCCCCTACTCCTCGCACGTCAAATCGTGCTTACCCCCTTTCTCGCCCCCTTCCCAGTTCATACACGACGCCGTGGCCCTGCCCGCGGTGCCCAGCCTGTTCCTGTTGGCTCCCGCTGAAACGCACGGCCGTGCGCATGGCCGGCGCTGCCTAGGCCATGGAGGCCTCCACGGTGGAAAGACGGAAAGGTGAGGGGCTATGGAAAGCTGGGTTGAGCGTGTGAGATGTGAGATGTGAGGCGAGGGGCGCGTGGACAAGGTGAGGGGGGGGGAAGCTTCCCCCAGAAGGCAGGCGAGAGGAGGTGGGTGGGCGGAGCGTGACCTTGCCGGGGTAGGGGGCAGAAGGCGGGGAGGGGACATCAAGCAAAGCCGCGGCATTGGTACTGAACTTGTCACCGTCCCCCCTCCCGCCTCGCCACTCCCCCCTCGCCCCCCAGGATGCAGGAGGACTCATTGGGTGTGCGATGACATCCCGGCAGGCTGCGCTTGGAGAGACAGATGGGAAGGCCGGGGCTTTGACATCGGTTTAACACATGGCAAGGTCGGGGCTTTGACATAGGGCTAACACCGGCTATTTGAGGCAGAGGTCGGGACTTCGCTGGCAGGATAGCTTACAGGCTGCGTGGAGATGAGATGTTTACTTGGCGTTTGAGACTGGAACGCAAGTGGGGAGGAGACCGGCTATTTGAGGCAGAGGTCGGGACTTCGCTGGCAGGATAGCTTACAGGCTGCGTGGAGATGAGATGTTTACTTGGCGTTTGAGGCTGGAACGCAAGTGGGGAGGAGACACGCTAAGATGAGAGAGATAGTGGCAGGCAGGACACAGAGGCATGCAGGAAGGCTAGAGCAGGTAGAACAGGAGCTGGGTGCGGAGCACGGTCAGCATGTAAAATCCGAGTGTCAACACGGCCGCAGAACCACTTCGGATCCACCCGGTTTGGAAGGCGGGTTACCCGGCCGGTTTTTCATGTGTCCAAACCCGGTCTTGTATGTTCGGGGGTGGGTTCGCCGAACCGGGTCGAACCGGGCGGCAGCCCGGTTCACCGAACCCACCCGAACCCGGGCGGAACCCGCCCCAGGACTGACATAGGGCCGGCATTTTTGCGCACGCCTTGCTGCGTGTGTAACCGGGCATGGGTCTACCAAGTGTTGGTGCCGTTGCCTGGCCCCTTCCTGGCCCCTCGCCCGTTGGCTCAGAAGGTATCCTGCCTGGCACCAGAGGGGCCTCGCCTGCTTCGCAGAGCGAGGGCACGCCGCCCACATTCCCCACAAGGATGCCGGACCTAGGCATGTGGGGATTGGGGAGGGACTTGTGGGAGGGGCGCGAGGACCGACGGGGACCCTTTGCTCTGCTGCATGGAAAGCCACGCACGTGCAGCTAGTGCGTGCTGCCAGCCACTGGCACGGAGGCGGGACGCGGGAGGCGAGGGCCCCTCTGCGCAAGCTGGCTCAAGGCCCCCCTGCCTGGGAGAAGAGCTCCCCAGGGAGTGCATGCTGCGTGGACAGCTGAGGCGAGGCGACCGGTCCGATGAGCGTGCCGTGCTGCTGAGGAGGATGCCGTATGCCCTAATGACGGGGGCCCGTTTGCCCGTAGGACTGCAAACAGCAATAATCCTGCCCCTGCCCCACGCCCAGCCACAGCTCAGCCTCATTGAGTGCGGCCCGCTACGGCCGTGTCATCGCAGTCCATGAGCTTTAAAAGAGAGAGAGAGATGACACACGCTAATGGGGGTTGGGGCGTCCAGGCACGACAGCTTGGACAGCAGGAAGGCGGGGGCATGCGTGTCCCTTTCGGCGAAGCTTATTGATTGCGGACACGCCCACAATATGTTTGCACGGCGGCGGGGCAACCCCATCGTTCAGAAGCCTCTTCCTGCTTGCCATCACCACCGGTCTATGGCCGGCGCGCCGTGCCCCTTACTGCTGCCTGGCGGCATCTCTTGCACCACAACAACCGGCCGGGCGGGCCCATAGCAGGCCACCAGCACGCAGCTCAGCGAACGGCACCCTTAGTCAGGCAAAATGCGGCACGGTCAACGCGTGCCCGAACAAGCTCGATGCCATGGGACCGACCGCCACCCTTTCCCTGCCATCTTGCTAAAGCCGGCACGCATCAGGAAGGGGTTCGCCCCTCGCGGTCAAGGCTTGTGACGAGGGGTTGCAGAACCCAGCACAAACCCTAGCGAGGGGGCCACCCGCATACTCGTCATCATCCGGTCACGACCCCCCCTCAAAGCATACATTGCGAGGGCAGGGTACCAGTACCAGTACTGCCTCATCCGTGCGAACACCACAACATAATCCCGCTCCCGCTCTGTTGAGCTAGGGTGACCTCTGCAATCTGGGCATGGAGCAGTAGTGCAGTACAGTTGTTCGCCGTCAAAGCCCCTCCGGCTCATGATCCCTCACATAAATCCCGTCGTCTCCATTTCCAAGGTTTCAGCCACTCCCCCGCCCATAACCACCGGCACCGTCCACCAGAGCACCCCAACGACCATGAGCGCACCGCAATTAGCACCGTCCTCCTGCCCCAGCGGAAGCCGCATCATCAAAGGCAAGCATGGAGAGCCCACGCGATGGAAACAGAATGCCGCCGTATCCCCTGCCTCCCCTGGGAAGCGCCCGCGCAGCAAAGGCGGGGCGGGGCATACAAGAAAGCCAATCTAAAGACACAATAGCTAGCCGGTGTCAAGACAACGATCGACCGGTATCTAGCTGTCTAGTCCAGGTCCGCGGCTCTCGAGCGCGCACCTGGCACGTTGGCACCCGCACCGCTGTCATGCGAGCCTCAGAAACAACCGCACATGGCCCAAACCCAGAAAGACAGGGCACAACCCTACCGCTGCCGAGCTTGCTTGCAGGACGCCTGGCATCGGCCCAGCAGGGGCATGCCTGCATTTGCCCCCGCGCACAGCCATATGCCTGGATCCTATCCGACTCTAGCGAACGGACTCTGCTCCGCATAGCGGTTGTAGCGGCAGGCTAGCCGCCCTGCGGGTCAAAATACACTCATGACCCATTCAAGTACAACAATGAGGCAAACCAATTTATAGCAGGTGCAGGCGGATGACTGATTGACACAACGCTTCTCATAAAACGACAATTGCCGCCGCTGCTGCCCTGGAAGACATGTATGCAGCCGACCATTGCAATGCTTCGAGCACGTGGGGGGCGAGCGTTGACGTCCCATCGGCGCATGAGCGCTGTCGGCCGCACAGTGCTGGAGCATGCAGCCGTCATGAAGCGCCATGCATGCTCCACGCAAAGGCGCCCTGCCCTGCTGTCCCACTTGCCTACGCACAGCTCGCCAAGTTACCAGCAGGCACGCGCCATGGCGGAACTACGTGCTGACCTGCTATGTCATCCGGGCCAGCGCATGCTACTTTAGCCCAACGCGGCTTCGTTCCACGCAGCTGTGAAAGCTTGCACGCGCCGCCGCCGTCACCGCGGCGCACCCCAAAGGAGAGCAGACCGCCACCTTTCACACCTTCCTATCGCTTCCACGTACAGCGCATGACCACCACTCATGGATCAGACATAATCACCGCACTGCTGTAGAAAGTCACGGTTGAATGGGACGAGCGCCTTACGTACGACCACTCCACAGCCAACCACAACGTCAAAACCGTTCCAACCGTTCTTTTGTTCCATAGATAACGCTTCGATGCACCTTTTGCCATATTGACGACAGAGCGAACAGTCTGTGCTTAGCCATTAGATGCTGGCAGGTGCTGGCCTGGTGGCATGCACAAAGGGATGATAACACGCTACGGAACGTGCCTCGGCTGCCCAAGTACTGATGCCATGCCGCGTGATGCAGAGGTTGCAATCCTGCTCCAGGAAAGCACGGCAAGCTCTTGCAGATCAATGTCAAGGTCCGCTTACGTCCGCGGCCCGCTAGTCACCGGAATCCCCTGATGAGAACCCCCGCTGGGTGCTTGCTACACTAGAATAACCTTCGCGCCAGACACCGCTAGCCATGCTTGGTCCGCTTTGCACCGCCTCTGAGAAGCAATCAACGCCTGCCGATGCCCTCACAGATTAACGAGAACAAATGTCCACGCGCCCCCCTGCTGCTAAAAGCACGGTTGCCCGCTCTCAATCAAACCCGCTCACTGGTACATCCTTCCCCGGACATGGTGAGGCAGGGGCGACAGGGACACCACACCCGCGCTACCGGGCCCCCGGCCCGAGCCCGGGTTCAAGCCGAGTCCAGCGCCTGTGCCTCCGCCCATGCCCACATCACCCCGCGCCGCCTGGACCATGCCCCAGCCTGGGGCCAGCCCTTGCGCACCCCGCCCGAGCGGCTCAACAGACTGAACCACGTCCTCCAGCCGCCTCCGCTGCTGCGGCGGCGGGGGCCCGAGGGCCCATGCATCAGGGCCCCGAGCGGCCCCGTCGGGTCGGTGCCGGACCGCCGGAGGACCCGGCCAGGCCAGATCCGCACGGGAGCGGGCTGGGCCCTGCTGGGCCCAGCGGCCGTCGTCCACCACCGGCAGCGTCGCCTCGTCGTGTCGGGCGAAATTGGCGCCGCCACCGAGGCCAAGAGTCGGATGGCTCGAGCGCTCAGGGGCGTGGCGGGCTGGGCCCAGGCTGCCGAGCGACGAGCCGCCGTCAGCCGGTCGCTGTAGCCGGCGGGCCGCGGCCGCATCCGCTCCCGCCCAGGGCCCCTCCGCTGGCGGCGCCTGCGGCGCGGCCTGCCCGTGCCCTGACTGAGTCAGAAGGGCCAAAAGGGCCGCGACGTCCCGCACCGCGAACACCTCCTTTGACGGCGCCAGCGGCAGCGGCGGCGGCCTGGCGGCAGGCGCCGCCGACGCCGCCGTCGTCAGGCGCACCGCCTCCGCCAGCAGCGCCTGCGCCACGCGCTCCTCCTGATCCTGCGCCGCCGCCAGCGCCGCCAGCGCCGTCGCCGCCGCCGCCGCAACGCGCTGCTGGCGCTGTCGCTCTGCCGCGCGCTGCTGCTCCTCCGCCGCCCTCGCCTGGATGGCTTGCAGCAGCAACAGCTGGATGAGATCTCCCTCCGACAGGCCGGCCAGACCTGCCAAGGCAGAAGCGCTGGCGGCGCCGCTGGAGCCCTCCGGCTGCTCCGCTGGCGGCGGCGGAGGCAGCGAGCGCCGCGTCAGCGGAGGTGACGGCGGCGTCGCGGTGGCGGCGGGCTCGTGCAGGCGAGGCCGCTTGGCCTGCTGCGCCGGTTGCAGGGCGGTGCCGCCGGCGGCGGCCGCCGCCAGATCACGATCGTACTCGTACTCTTCGGCCCGCTGGCGGCGGCGCGGCTCGTGGGCGAGCTGGGCGTATGCACTGCCCTGGCCCCGCTCCCGCTCCCGCGCTTGCTCCTGCGCCTGCACCTGCACCTGCGCCCGTGCCTGCCGCTGGTCTTGTGGCGGCTGGTGCGCCCGCTGCCTTACGTAAGCCACCTGGGCCCAGTCCGGCAGGCTTGCCTGTCGCTTCACCAGCAGCTCCATGCTGTCATTAGTCAGCATGGGCGAGGTCCGCTCTGCGGGAAGCGAGGCGCTGAGGCCCAGCCGCGGGTGGGCCTGGGCCTGGGCCTGGGCCTGGGCCTCATGGTCGTGCCTCGGGGCGCGGGCCGGCAGCGGACGGCCCTGCTCGGGCGCGGACGGCTGCTGCCGCAGCAGGGCCGGCGGCTGTGGGCGCGGGGAAGCGGGTGGGAGCGAGGGGGAGGCGATGCCGCCTCGAGGCTGAGGCTGAGGCTGAGGCTGGGAGAGCTGCAGGATCTGGCTGCGCTCGTGCAGCTGTTGGCGGGACAGCCCTGGCTGGGGTGCACCCCCCAAGGAGGCCTGAGCATGATCGCCCCGATCGCCGTGCTGCACGCCAGCGCTGGCGCTGCGCGCCTGCGAAGCCCCGTGCTCGGCTGTCGGCTTGCACGGGCGCAGCCGCAGCGGCGGTGACGGCGGCGGCGCCGCGCCGTTGCACTCCGCAGCGACCGGCTCGGCGTCCCTGTCTGCCGGCGGCGAGCCCAAACGCACCGGCTCTGTGCTCGCAGCTGCCGCCAGCGCCGCCGCTGCCGCCGCCGGCAGCAGCGGCAGCGGCAGGACCAGAGGCGGCGGCGCGTGGGGAGGCGCCGGTGGCGTCTGAGCCTCCGCCGCACCGCGCTTGGAACCCGCAAGGGTAAGGGCCCGCGCGCCGGACGCCAGGGCCGGGAAGCCCGGGTCGGACTGGCGCGGCGGTGGCAGGCTGTCGAAAGGCGCGCGGTGCGTTGCGTTATCGAGCTCCGTGCAAAGCAGCGCCCCTCCAAGCGAGAGCGTGACGTGCGGGTGCAGGGCCCCGGACCCGGGCCCCGCGGCGGCCGGGGCTGCCAGAGTCAGGAGATCCAGGCCGCCGCTGGCGGCTGCTGTGGGGCGGAGGGCGTCGGTGCGTGTGGGGACCCTGGGGGAGCCGCGCGCAAGGCCGAGGCCCAGGGGCTCACGTGAGGGCGAGGGCAGCGAGGGCGAGCGGTGGGGCTGGTCGGGGCTCTCGGAGCTGCACGCGGGGGAGGCCTCGGTAGGCCAAGAGTCACGGGCCCCGGCCCCGGCTGGGCCTCCGTGGGCCCCAGTCGCGGAGGTCGGCACGTCGCTGCCACTGCCTCCGCCTCCGCTGCCGGGGTTGAGCCTGCGGGCCATAGAGCACACGGATCACAATTGCACTTAGTCCACGTTATGCGTGCATGTATGCGCCATATCCTGGATGGGCAGCTCCAGGCTCCAAGCCGGGGTGATGAGCAGCCCGGGCTATAAGTGCCGTACTCAGTATGTCATGCCCGCCGCGACCCGCTCCCGTTGTAATGCAGCGTGCAACCGACATCCACCCACGACGGCAACCCACCGGACAGAGCTCTCCTCGTCCAGTAGGGGCCCGACCGCTAGGGTCCCAAGCGGCTCCTCCTTCTTGGCGCGGACCCCAGGGCCTGGCTGGTCCTGACCGCCTGCCGCGCGCTTCCTGGACCCTCCGTCTACCATCCGCTCGTGCCGCTCGCTCCGCTCCGTCCGCTCCGAAACCTTCGGCGCCGGCGGCGGCGGCGGTGGTGCGCTCGGCGACCGGGCCCTCACGTGCTTGGGTTTTTGCCGGGGCAGCCGCGTTCGGCCTGCCAGGATCTCGTTGGATAGCACTGGCACCGGTCGCGAGGGCGCGAAGGAGAAGGGCGGCTGCCCCGTCGCCTTGCTGCGCTGTCGCTCCTCCTTGAGCTTAATTAGGAGCAGCGGGATGCTGGAGCCTGAGGCACGAGCAGTTGGTGGCAGGAAGGTTTAGGAGGAATGAAAAGCTGAGATCGGGCTGTACTTGTTGCGCTTGATGGCAGGCGTGGGCGGGGGAGCAAGCAGGGAAACGCTGAGATCGAAATGGGGGGGACAGGCGTGTATGTGCGCAGGCTCGCCGGCTCGGCGCTAGGGGCAGACACTTTGCCGGGCGATACCGGTAGCTGTGGTCATGTACGGGGCTTGGAAGGCCCTGGCACGTATTGCCAATCGCGCTTACCTTGATTCCCCTCCCAAGCATGTGCTGAGCCCCAGCCTCTGACGTAGGGATACAAAGCCCCCCCACACCCGCCCTAAGTGAACCCACTCTGCAGATCCAGCCACTCGTCTCGATAGTCCTCCAGCGGGAAATTGCTGCACGGGGGCGTGGAGCGTGGGCAGGGGAGCGTTGGTTGCAGGTCGGCCGCAGGCAGGGTGGTGGTGTGGGTGAAGGGGTGCGCTTCGCCATCATTACAAGCCCCCCGGCTGAGGCTAAGAAGACCGCTGGCAATTGCGGCGACCATCTCAGGTATCAGGCTAGAGAAGCCGCCCAGAAAACCCAGGTTTTGTCTGGGGGGGGCGCTGTGTGACGGCGGCTGCAGTGCTCAGGGTGCAGCAGTTTAGCTGGGCTGCCCTGCTAGTGGTGCCCACGCACGAAGTCGCCAAGCTCACCATACGGCATCTGTGCCGTACTTGCAGATACAAGCACGGTCAAAGACCCGGGCAGCTTCCTCCTCAGTGTTGTAGTCGCCTAGGGTGACGGTCCGTCCACCGTGGGAGATCTGAAGGCGTGCGTGGCGCAGATGATGAGGGCACAGGGGTCAAGGGGCGTCAACGCAATCCCTCAGACCCAGGAGTGTCACTCCGGTGAATGTGGGATTGGGGAAGGGCGACACGGGCAACATGGGGGGAAGCCTGGCTGGGCCCGCCGCGGCCGACGAACGAGGCGAGTGTGCGAAACAACTGACTGTGAAGCGGGGTCGAACGTTCGCTCGCTGCCGCATACAACGACGCAGCTGTACCCCTTCTTCGGCGTCGCCCGTTCTATGCATCCCCCGTCCGCTTGGCTAAGGCAGCGAAGTAGGGCCGAGGCTCATCGTCGTATTCGCTTGCTGGTGGACGAAACGCGCCGAGGCGCCATAGAGAGATATAAAGTTCCAAGAAGTCGCTGTGAGGGCTGGCCGTCCATCCAGGCGCCCATGTTCGGCTGCGGAGAAAAAGTGGTTTCAACACTACGGTCGCGCGTTGCGAGCCCAGCCCACACTTGCCTGAGCACGCCACTTTGCAGTGGGCCGATAAAGCGTAACGCCTTTGAAGAGCGAGTGGCGGCTCGCTGCTCTCTGGTCCGCCATGTTGCGCGTGGCGGTTGGGCAGTCAGCCCGTCGTTGTGAAGCCCCCGATGAGGTCGAGCCTGTGCTGAGATGTTTTGGGGTAATGGTTGGACGAGGTCAAGGGTGTAAGCGGCATGCTGCGCAAAAGCACGACAATGGCTGGTCGAAGTTATCCTCGGACCCGCTCCAGTGCTCCGGCTACCGCGTGTGACAAAGAGCCTCTTCAGCTCAGTTGCTGGTGCGGGACGGGTTTCCGTCATACACGTGCGCAGGTCGTTCTATATGTGGCGCGTGAAGGTTGCCAAACGTCTCTAGAGCCCAATTGCCTGTCAACGCCCTCACCTGCGCGTCTTCTGCTAGTCGCCAAGCGATGTATATGCGGCAGGGCTTGAGGAGCACAGGGCCTGCCGCATCAAGCTTGACTCCACCCGTTGTACTATGGAATCCCCGACGTCAGTTGCAGTGATAAAAGTCACAGCAAAAACTCGCTGGATTGTGGTCACATAAGGCGTTTGGCTGTGCCCGGTGGAAATGTCGCAAACTCGGCTGCGGGGTTGCGAAAGGGCTGCGAGGAACTCCCGTGTGACTCGTGAGAGACTCTCCTTAAACCGAGTGAATATATAGTGAGAATCGAGGCGGAGGGGTCTACAGTCTGCCCGCGGCAGAGGGTTGTCGTAATGTGATCGGGGGCGGGTACCGTTTGTGCACAACCTGCACGCGACTGGGCGATACGTCGTGCGCCGTAGTGTTCTCCTGTGGATGAGGGAGCGGGTTGGGCAGCATTGGTACATTGGGGTGCGTCCGGAGTGCAGTGAGTGACCGGGTTTGTCGTCGCGACCCTGCTGTGGTCGTACTACCACGTCGCAGCACGCGACATCGGCCTAGGCCGATGCCAGGCCATGTTCCTCGGGTGGCAAAGGCTTCGCGCACATACACTTCTAGCCTCGCTCACGAATAGTGTAAACTCACGCTGTTTGGGCCCAGTAGGCAAGCAAAGGCTGGTCGCCACCCCGCCGTCAACACGAAAGAGAGCGCTGAGCTTCACAATCTTCTATTGCAGTATAATTCTGCCCTGGGCAACGGACGGGCAGACACATGGTTTGCGCCATCCAGCCAACATACTGCTGGACGGGCATCTGCTGCTGACTATTGGGAGAGGCTAGCCTGAAACTGCGTGCAGCTGGCGGGCTGTCAAGTAAGCGTGGACAACTTCAAAAACTGGAGTCTCCGGTGACAACCCACGGTTACTGCTGTGGTTGAACTTCTTCTGAAGTTCTCGTCCTTCCTGCCTGCCTCCGCCGGTACCTATCGGGGACCCCCCTGATGATGATGGCGGCACCGGCGGGGGCGGGGTGGCGGGGCGGCCGCGCACCTGGGGGCCGTGCGTCGTGCAAGCGGGCAGCGGACGGCGATGCCCTCGCCAGTGCTCGGGTGGAGATGCTGGAGGCAGAGGCATGGGCTGGCAGAGGCGCATGCTGGTTGGCGGTGGCGCTGCCTGGTGGAGGCGCGCACTGTCTACTGGGGCCGCGCGCTGCCTGGCGGAGGCGCTGCCTGGCAAAGATGCCGCCTGGCGGAGACGCTGCCTGGCGGAGACGCTGCCTGGCGGAGGCGCTGCCTGGCGGAGGCGCTGCCTGGCGGAGGCGCTGCCTGGCGGAGACGCTGCCTGGCGGAGGCGCTGCCTGGCGGAGACGCTGCCTGGCGGAGACGCTGCCTGGCGGAGACGCTGCCTGGCGGAGACGCTGCCTGGCGGAGGCGCTGCCTGGCGGAGACGCTGCCTGGCGGAGGCGCTGCCTGGCGGAGACGCTGCCTGGCGGAGACGCTGCCTGGCGGAGACGCTGCCTGGCGGAGACGCTGCCTGGCGGAGGCGCTGCCTGGCGGAGATGCCGCCTGGCGGAGACGCTGCCTGGCGGAGACGCTGCCTGGCGGAGACGCTGCCTGGTGGAGACGCTGCCTGGCGGAGACGCTGCCTGGCGGAGACGCTGCCTGGCGGAGATGCTGCCTGGCGGAGACGCTGCCTGGCGGGGGCGCTGCCTGGCGGAGACGCTGCCTGGCGGAGACGCTGCCTGGTGGAGACGCTGCCTGGCGGAGACGCTGCCTGGCGGAGACGCTGCCTGGCGGAGGCGCTGCCTGGCGGAGACGCTGCCTGGCGTACGGAAGCGCTGCCTGGCGGAGGCGCTGGTCTCTCCCTCGCCCAAACCGCCCATGCATGGGGTTCTCAGAGTGAGGGATGATGAGTTGCCCATTGCCCACGATACAGAAGTAACTGCGTTGTATAATAACTAACGCAGACTCATCCTCCCTTTCGTCCGTCCGCCATTCGTATCCTCTTTCTTCACATCGTTTCGCTCCGTCCGCCATTCGCGTCCTCTGTCCTCGCCCGTCGCCCATCAGCAAGGGTCGGAGGCCCGTCGGGGCCCCCTACCTGTACCGTACTCTTCTGACCCAAACCTGTTGTCCCACTGGCCCGATCCTTCATTCTCCCTGAAGCCACGCACCACGGCAATCCCCTGTTGCTGGCTCTACCTGAGCACGTACCCTTATGGGTGCGTCCTCTCCTCCCCGTCCCTCGACATGGGACAGCAAACCCTTGCGGGACACCACTTGTTTAGATCGACGTATTTGCACCATGTATACGTGTATGTACCCTCACCAACCCGCCTTTATTGTCCACGGTCATCTCAGCATCAAACCATCATGATAAGAAGGCACAGACATTCTCGTGCTTGACATTAAGCTCACTCTCGGGCGCACCATAGGCCCATGACATACACACCCCCCGGTACCTTGGGGGTACCTTCCTTATTAGGGCGGGGGGGCGCAACGCCGGCGGCGGCCCCGGGCCGCCGCCTCCCCAGTGCTCCAGTTGATACGTAACGAGGAGCTGGCACCATTCCACGTACTACGTACGTACAGCAGTACAGCAGGCCCAGGCGTTGCTAAGAAGCTGTACAATCAGCGCTGGCGCTGTCGCTTGCGGTTTCTGGAACTCCTCCTCCGGTCATAGAAAGAGGCCAGAGTACAGGGTAGCTCGGCGCAGTCCAGGTGAGGGCCAAAGTAGTACCTAGCAGCGGCACGGGTTGCGGGAGGGCGAGGGACGAGCGAGGGAGGTCATTAGATAGGTTGGTTGGGCCCCGTACTCCAGCCATGGGGCGGCCGCCCTCCGGCACCCAGGACTTTGCATCATCCCCGAAAGGGTGTCCCCGCCCTGCATCGCTCCTTACATGTCATCTGGAGACATGCCCCGAGCTAGCCGCTCCTGCAATCGAGGAAGAGCAAGGGGTATCGGCTGGAGAGCCGGCGGCGGAGACAGCACGCTTCTGCGGAGGCATGAGCTTCGGCCTCTCCATGCATCCTGCTCTTCCTCCGTCCCTCGTGCACCTTCATTCTCACCTGCACAATCACTCCCGTCATGCTGCTTTCCTTGCTGCCGACAAAGGCCACCGCTGCGGCCGCTATCGCCTCCTCCACCACCGCCAAAAGCGACACAGAAGGAGGCGTGTGCAGCCGGGGCCCGCCGTGCGTGGGCCCTACTGCCTTTTGGTCTGCCCTGGCCGTATCCTCAAGCTCCTGCAGTACCGCCTCAGCTCTCTTGGGCCGCCGTCCACCTCCGGCCCCGTGTGCACCACCCCGCTCGACAAGCGTTCTGGGGGCAGGGCCTGTGCCAGCGTCCGGAGGGCTGCCGCGCTTTGCCGGGTCCATGGGGCCATGTGCCCTCCTCCTGCCCTTCTTTGCACCCGTTGCGAACGAGGCAGCGTTCAGCGCCCCGACGTCGATGTAAGAAGGCCGGATGCCGCCAGCCTGTCAGGAGGGAGGGAGGGAGGAAGGACAGAGCCTCTTGAGACGTCGTGCACTGGCCTGCAGCAACATCCCTCATTCCCAGCAACCCTGGATGGGACCTCGAGCAAGACCTCTAGGCAATGCCCGTCCTCGCCTGTAGCATCCTGGACACTCGGTGCCGGATGTTGGGGTGCGCCAGCACAAACACGGTCGAGGTGTTGTACCTCCGCATGAGGGCCTGAAGGTTGGGGACCAGCCTGGTGGGAGGGAGGGGCGGGGAATGCAGGGGGGCTGCTGGCGCACGAAGTAAGGGTAAGAAGCAACACGAAGTGGATAGTGGATCGTGGATAGTTGGCCCCGGGCGGGGGTTCTGCTTCGCTCCTTATAACACGGGTCTTGCCCACACCCACCTCCCGAGAAGGTAGGTATTGTTACAGCTGACTGTCATCTGTGCAGGGTCGAGCGCCTCCTGCGGTAGTTCCCATGCCTCGACGCATGAGTCAGGCATTGGTCGGACATGCCTGGGGATATCCCAACATCGATGCAGATAGGGCCAAAAGCAAAGGAGAGCCAACTGACCGAGCGAGAGCTGTCTTGGTACCGTCCCCTGAAATGACTCCCTGCCCTGCTGCCTAGGGCTTTCTGCCAGTGGCGATCGGGGTAGCGAGCGCTACACACAGCGGCGGGTCCGGGTCACGCCCGGTGCTCTCGTGTTGCGGTTTCCCACCGCCCCGCTCACGCTGCGATGAATCGGCGGTGCTTGCCCAGGGTGCTGGCCATGAGCTCCCCCGCCACCTCGTGCAGGAGGGGGGACTTGCGGAGGAGCACGCTGCGGTCCTTGTAGGCCTGGGGGAGGGGGAGGGGGACGCGTGCATGGGGGAGAAGGGCAGCGTTGAGAGCGAGAGAGCCCAGGCTAAGGAAGTGTCTGTTCTGTGGGCGCGCGGCCACAGTCGCCCCCACCCCGCCTGCACCCGCCCATACCCACCTGGCAGCATTGATCTTCGCAGTCAGTCAGGAGAGCGCCTGCCAGCTTGTGTGCTTGAGGAACGAGGTCATGGAAGCACAGGACGCCCACGTAGCCTAAGGCAGGAAGCGCAAGCAAGCGGGGGTCAAGGCAGGGGCAGTTGAACCCTTGTCGTTGAGCCTCAGTGCCGCCGCTGCTGCTGCTGCTGCCGTGTGACGGGAAAGCTGGCTTGTTGGGAGCGAGCGAGGGCAACCCTCCTGTCCTTATGCCTCCGGCAGACCGAGGGGCCCCGCTTCAACCTTGCAGCAGCGCACGCACTCACGGTAGGGTTTTATCATGTCCCGCAGCTGCTCGATTCGGTCCTGCCTGCAGGGGCCGCAAAACGTACCGCAAAGAGGCGAGTGAGCCATGCTAAGCGAGGGCCTGGCCTTGAGGGCTGGGTCCGTTACCCGCCCTGCCCATTGCGACCAGGCCCTGCTCACGTGCAGCCCAGGTGTTCGCTGAACGGAAAGCGCAGCCAGAGCTCCTCCCTCGGTGCCGTGAGGCCCATCAGCTCACACATCCTTTCGACCTGCAGGGGCGTAGAGAGGGTGGGCGAGCACTCAGCGACAGGAGGCCACCTGCCTGTCTGTCTTGCCTTTGTGACGTCAGCAGGCCACTCTCAGGCATTCCTGTGCGGGGCCTGGCCAGGCCACCCATGGGTGTAACGCTTGGGTAGGTAGGTCCCAGTCTTTCATCCCACTTTGCTTGACACAGCACTCCACGACGTGCCTCTTGCCAGCTTACCTGAGGGAAGCCGTTCATGTCCTTCAGCATCACGACTGCGTCCAACTGCCCGTCCCAGCCGCTGGCCATAAGATCATGCATCAGCACGTGGTTCACGCGCCCTCGCCTGAGGGCATCAAGGTCGAACAGCTCGCTGAAGAGCATCTGCGGTGGTGGGACCATCGGGGGCTTAACTGACGGAAGGGTGCCGTACGAGGGCTGATGTGAACCAATAAAGGGTGTGGGGACGACGGGGGACCGCGTTGCGGCGTGGGGGGTTGCAGGGGGGGCTCGGGGCTAGCTGGGGCTAGGTGGCTAGCTGCACCCCCCCTTGCCTCACACCAGCTGGTGCTGATGCTAGTGACCACATGCTGCTCTGCGCCTGTCTTCTGCACCTTGATCTTGGGCGTGTGCTCCTTGTAGTGCTCGTTCAGGTCGGGGAGAACGAGCGTGAGGTCGTCCTCGCCGCCGCCCAGGAGCTTCGCTAGCGTCATCACCTCCTTGGCACTCGTAACTTGGTTGTTAGGGCCGTGCCACCAGATGGGCACGAGGAAGGGCCCGTGTCGCAGCGATGATGGGTTGTGGTCTGACTGGCCACCCTTTGTGCCCCGCGCGTCGGCGGAGTCAACCTCAGCTATGAGTAAGATTAGATATAAGGCTGCAAGGCATGACATGGCTTGCCGGCTCATCGCGGCTCCGTTGCGAGCAAAAATGCTATGCACTGCAAACTTCAGCAGAACTTGCACGCCGGTCGCGCCTTGGCCAACAACGCGACTCAGTAAGTGTATAGTAGGCGGCACACTGCTTGTTTGGGGTGGACGCCCGTATGTCGGGCTCGGGTCGGTTCGTTGGGTTGGCACTGCTTACGAGCAGTGCGAACCGCAACCGGCGGTCTTCTCAGCTGTCGAAACCTGTCCCTGCCTAAAGTCGCGAGCCATTTGCCCAGGTAGAACCGAACCGGTTTGTGCGAAGCTGAAGCTGCAGCGATGCGGAAGCTGCGTCAGGGACGCAACGCGTGACTCGTCCGCTGCCCTGAGGAGTCGTGGGCAGGTCGTGGGGGGTCAGGAGGAGTTGGTTGCACTTGTCTTTCTGTCCTGTGGATGGGTCGACAGCACTCCGGAATCTTGCATCAGCCAGGCCCCTCCCGGGCCAGTCACTTCCTAGTAGTCGTCCGTGGGGTCTCTCTGTCTACGGCCCCCATCCTTCCCTTTCCGTGCCTTCTTCCTCCCATGCGCTTGCTTGCCATCTTTATCCAGGCCCGCCCCCGCATCTATACCGCTAGCATCCGTCCCCTCCTTGCCTCGCCCGTCCCCTTTCCCGTCTGGCCCTTCGACATCCGTCCCTTCCCCAGGGTCCCTTGCCCCTTTCCCTCCAGCGGACGGGATGGTCGCACTCCGCTCCCCCATCCATGCCGACGCCATATCTTCCAGGTCCTCGCCGGCTCCCGCATTCCCTGCGCTTTGCACGCCGTGCTCTTCATGCTCCGGTGGTGTTCCCCCTTCGCGCTCCTCCTTCCGTTGATAGAAGGAGGCTAGAGTACAGGGTAGCTCGGCGCAGTCCAGGTGAGGGCCAAAGTAGTACCTAGCAGCGGCACGGGTTGCAGGAGGGCGAGGGACGAGCGAGAGATGTCACTAGATAGGTTGATTGGGCCCCGCACCCCCCGGGACGGCCGCCCCTGGGCACATGGCCCTGCGGAGCCAGCTGGACACCAGCAGTATCTGTCCAGCCATAAAATGCATTGGTTTGCAGTGAGTGCAGCTAAGGTGCTTGTTCGCGCATACCAGGCGGCAGCGTCTTGCAGCGTTTGATCTCCCGGGTTGGAGGCGCAGGACGCTAGCTGCCCAGCACGGCACGGCGGCACGGCACGGCACGGCCTTCAGGGCACCCCCATCCTTGTTGCGCCCGCTGCCATGCATTTCCTCTCCGCACCCCGACCCCCTCACATGTCGTCGGGAGACATGCCCCTGGCCAAGCGCTCCTGAGGTTGGGAAGGAGCAGCACCAGTTGGGGAAGGGTTCCGTGACACGGATCGCAGGTCGTAAGCAGAAGCACAGCGTGTTGCTGTTGACGCCCGTACCGCCTGACACTTTCCTCACCTGCACAATCATTCCCGTCATGCTGCTTTCCTTGCTGCCGACAAAGGCAACCGCTGCGGCCGCTATCGCCTCCTCCACCACCGCCAAAAGCGACACGGAGGGAGGCGTGTGCAGCCGAGGCCCGCCGTGCGTGGGCCCTGCCGCCTCCTCATCTGCCCTGGCCGTATCCCCAAGCTCTCGCAGAACCGCCTTAGCTCCCTTGGGCCGACCGCTTTTGATCCCCGCCCCTCGGTCGACTTCAGCCTCCCCGCCGAGGCGATCGCCAGCGTCCGTAGGGCTTCCACGATCTTCCAGCTTCAGCCCAGCGGTGCCGCTGGGGCCATGCGCTTTCCTCCTGCCGCCGCCCGCGCCCGCGAACGAGGCGTTCAGTGCCCCCAGGTCGATGTACGCGGGCCTGATGCCTCCAGCCTACGGAGCGGAAGGCACATGGCGGGGCCGTCACCAAGGGGTGTGACAGGTTATAGCCCCCATCATTCCCGGATGATGGCGCGTTGCATCACCAATATAAACGTCAAGGAAGCCCGTTAGCATTGCTCCTGTGCTGACTCAGCACCGTACCACGCAGCACCCCCGGTCGCCTTATCCCCCAGATCGTTCGGCTACCCATGACATCCCGCCCCGTCCTCGCCTCAAGCATTTTGGTCAATCGATGCCGGATGTTGGGGTGCGCCAGCACAAACACGGTCGAGGTGTTGTACCTCCGCATGAGGGCCTGGAGGTTGGGGACCAGCCTGGAAGGGGCAGAGGCAGCAGGTTCAGGATAAGATGGCGGGCGTGCGAGGGAGTAGGAGCAGGAGCGGCAGCAGAGTACCGGTACGGTAAGGTCGGGAGGAACGTGGGTTGGTGCAGAGGCTGTGCCTAGCCTCTTGCGTAGACACCCACCTGTAAAGGAGGTAGTTGTTGATACAGGTGGCTCCAACGGCTGAGGGATCGAGCTCCTCCTGGGGTTCTGCCCAGATCCGTAAGCAGGGGTCCGGCATTGGGCGAATGTGCCTGAGGGCGGAGGAGCAGCAGGCGACAGCGTTTTGGCTGGAGTCACGTCGGGCGCTCGAAGCATCGAGTTTTGCCCTAACTGCCCTCTCGTCCGGCGATTTCCCATAGCCCCGCTCACGCTGCGATGAATCGGCGGTGCTTGCCCAGTGTGCTGGCCATGAGCTCCCCCGCCAGCTGGTGCAGGAGGGGCGACTTGCGGAGGAGCACGCTGCGGTCCTTGTAGGCCTGAGGGGGGGGCGGGGGACGCGTGCATGGGGGAGAAGGGCAGCAAGACAGGGCTCAGCCTTGCGAGTAACCCCACCAGACAGCCTCAGAGAGCGCCTTCTTGGCCTCGTGCCGTGTGCCGTGTGCGTGCCTGGGTGCCCATAGGCCCGGCCCCATCGTGCCCCCTGTCATGGGCTATGCTTGGGTGCGCTCCATCTTCCAGCAGGTGGCCGCAGCCAACCTGAGTCCCTGGTCCCGCTGCGTGCCCGGCATAAACAGATGATCAAGTTGCAGGCGCGCGGCCGGACTCGCCCCAACCCACACATACCCACCTGGCAGCATTGATCTGCGCAGTCCGTCAGGAGAGCGCCCGCCATCTTGTGTGCTTGAGGAACGAGGTCATGGAAGCACAGGACGCCCACGTAGCCTGAAGGGTAGGCATGGGGCAGGGCAGGGGTGATTGCCCCTCAGAGCCGCCACTGACACTCGTGACCCGGCAGCCACCCGATCAAAGGACTGAGGGCCCTCTGTCCTCAAACCAGGGGCCCTCCGCGTCCCGCCCTGCTCTGCCGCAAGCCAGCGGCTGCAGGCCCACTCACGGTAGGGCTTGATCATGTCCCGAAGCTGATCAACGCGGTCCTGCCTGCCGGATGAATACAGAGGGGACGTGCATGGAAAGGACGGCGGATGGGAGGGTTCAGGACCTGGGAGCTTGACATGCGCAACGGTAGGGTAAAGGACACGTCGGTGTCCCGTGCCAGCCCTCCCGCCGTATCTCGCGCTGCTCACGTGCATCCCAGGTAGTGGCTCAGAGGCGAAAGCATCCAGCGGTCCGGACCGGGAGGTTCAAGGCCCATAAGCCTGCACTTGCCCTTGACCTGTGCACGGGATTAAAGCACCCAGGGGCCTGAGCCTTAGGCCCCGCCCAGAACCGGGCGACACACAGCCATACTGGTTGGTGGCAAACCACGTGACGATCCCCTCTGTGCCATGGAACATGTGACAACGCCGTTGTTTGCCAGCTGACCCCGATAAGAGCAGAGGCACCCCAACTCGGGAGTCCTTCCGCACGCGGGTGGTGCTTACGTGCGGAAACTCGTGGTCTGCCCGCAGGAAGACGATGGCGTCCAACTGCCCGTCCCAGCCGCCAGCCTTCAGGTCGTCAAGGAGCACGTGGTTAACGCGCCCTCTCCTCAGAGTGTTCATGTCGAACAGCTCGCTGAAGAGCATCTGTGCGGGAGGATGGCCCCGACCATGGATGGATGGGTTGGATGGGTCCGTGCCAATGTGCGTCACCCTTTCCCAACGTATTCCCCCTACCTTGACCTCTCGAGCCATATTGTCCGAGTAGTGCTCGTTAAGGTCCGGGAGCACAAGCGTGATGTTGTCGCCCGGTCCATCGCCCTCCAGCAGCTTTGCGAGTGCCAGCACCTCCTTAGCAGTTGTGATTTGATTGTTAGGCCCGTGCCACCAAATTGGGACCACCATCGTGCCTCCTTCGGGTTTGAGGATTCCCCGCTCTCCATCCTTGGCCTTTTGTTTGTGCTTGGCCGCGACGCCAGCGCTATGAGCTAAGTAGATACAGACAAAAGCTGCGAGCTGCGTCGCGAAGGCTCGTGGGTGCATTCAGCTCAGTTGCATTGCGCAACTGTTGACGGGCGCGAGCCGCAGTCTTGCAGTGCTGGCCGCATATGTAGGATACAGGTAATTGCTCGAGTGCTAATACCAGTTAGTCGCTCGCTCGCTGGTTCTGGGTAGGAGCGACTCCTTGTGCGGCCGCCCGCCGTTTGGCGCTGTGCAGAAGCGCCGGGGCAAGCGTATGCGTGGCGCGCGGAGAATGAGTTCTAAGTCAGGGCTTAGCGGGGTGCAGGCGCAAGTGGGGTCACGCAACTCTTACGTGCCGACTCCGTACGGCTCCGCAACTACCGCGATCCCAACACCTCCCAAGTCCCAACACCTTGAGTTGCACCAAACATCCCCCGTCGTCGTCATAAGTACACTTCATCTTGATCACAGCAATGACAACTTCGCCAACTGGCCTGCCCGCCAATCCGCCATGCATTTGTGCCCGCCTCCGAATCCCCAGCAGCAACGTCTCAAGTCCTGAGTGTGCGGCAGGCCAGTCCTGAGTGTGCTGGCCCCCTGACCCGGCCCGGGCCCAAAACAAAGTACCGGTACACCTGTATATATATGTGTATGTCATTCCTCATTATTTTGCTTTGACTTGGCCACGTCGGCCACGTCATAGACGTGCCCACGATGTACACCAATCACATTCATCAAAGACAAGCGCTGCAGTTTTGTGCCCTTTCGCAAGAGCAAGGTCGGCTCCTGCCGCCATGCGTCATACCAAAGGGATCAACGGTACGTGGTCCCAACCGAAGGACCTGCCTTATGCTCCTACTTGTCCCGAAGTTCCTCACTTGCCTGCTCCTTCCCTCCTCCCCGCCGCAACACAGCCCCCGGGCCATGGTCCCCGTCCACCTCCCGCGCTCCAAACCCGTCACCGTCCCCTGCATTCCGGTCCTGCCGGCCTTCTCTCTCCTTCTTTCGCTTTGCCCGCCGACGCTCTCGTTCTTTCCTTAGTCTTGCATCTTTCTTGGACTCCCCTCCCACCTTCTCATCGCTCGCTCCCCTCTCGCTGGCGTCATAGTCGCCAGCCCCTGGCGTCTCCTTCCCTTGCCCGTCTGCCTCCTCCTGCCCCTGACCCAGCGGCTCGGCAGCTGCCTGCTCCTCCCGTTTCAGCCCCGCCTCCTCCGTGCCTCCGTCGCCGCCCCTTCGCGCAACAAGCCCTACCGCCGCTTCCGTCTCTGGCTTGGCAACCTTCTCCGCACGCGTGTTGATCGCTTCCGTCTCCGGCTTGCCAGCTGCTTCCGTTTCCGTGGACAACCCAGGCGCGCGGTGGTGAGCGGTGGGCTCATCAAATGTGACCAAGCGGCAGGGTAGGTCTGCGCAGTCGTCACGAGCGCCAAAAAAGTACCTGGGCGTGGGGCGGGGTGAGCGGTGTCAGTGCAAGGTTGCCATTCAATCATGGCGGCGACGCACCATGCATGACCCCAAGCTCCGCATGGGCGGAGCCATGATGAACGGCCCTACCTAGGGACTGCCCTGCATGCCGTCGACACCACCCGTGTCCTAACTCCAATACCCTGTGCCCGGACTCACATGTCGTCTGGAGACATGCCCCGAGCTAACCGCTCCTGTGGGTGGACGGGCCGGCGGCAAGTGGGGAGCAGCACCAGCATTGGGATGTGCTTGGCCGCGAGCCTAAGAATGTAATTGACTCCTCCTTGATTTTTAGCCCGCCGCCAGGCTTGCCCGCCGCCCTTTGCTCCCCTCACCTGCACAATCATTCCCGTCATGCTGCTCTCGGTTGTGCCCACGAAAGCCGTCGCCGCTGCAGCAATGGCCTCCTCGACGACCCCCAGAAGCGACACAGAAGGCGGCGTGTGCAGCCGGGGACCATCGGGTTTGGGCCCCGCCAGACTATGTCCTTGGTGTTTGTGCGCTCGAGCCTTCAGCTCTCTCTCCGCGCCAGAGCTATGACCCGTGCTGCCGACTTCTACATCCCCACCCGTGGGTTCCCCGTGGTGAGCACCGCCGCGACCTGCCGGCTCCCGCGCAGCCGTGCCCAGTCCTTCTGCTTTCCTCTTGCCGTTGCCCGCGCCCGCGAACGAGGCGTTCAGTGCCCCCAGGTCGATGTAAAAGGGCCGGATGCCGCCAGCCTGCAATGAAGGGAGCGAGGGAAGGAGGAGCAGATAGGACGTCTCGAGACGTCTCGCGCCGGCTCATGGCACCATCCCTCATTCCCAGCAACCCTGGATGGGACCTCGAGCAAGACCTCTAGGCAATGCCCGTCCTCGCCTGTAGCATCCTGGACACTCGGTGCCGGATGTTGGGGTGCGCCAGCACAAACACGGTCGAGGTGTTGTACCTCCGCATGAGGGCCTGAAGGTTGGGGACCAGCCTGTGGGGAGGGAGTGGGGGAACCATAGAACTGTCAGCAGGTTAGGCAGTACGGCAAGTCAGAAACACAGCGGCTTTCCCGTTCCTCCGGCTATCCCGGGCACCTGTCTAGGATGTAGGAGTTGTTGCAGTTGAGGCTTAGTTGCACGGGGTCCAGCTGATCCTGGGGCTGGCTCCAAAGCCCCAGGCACTCGTCCATCATCGGCCGGATGTGCCTGTGGGTCAAAGGTGGAGCGGCGGTGCGTAAGGCGGGGCGGGCGGGTCAGCATGGCATGTCAGTCCGGGGCAGTCCGTGCGAGGCGGAGCAGGATGAGCGCCTCATCCGCAGGATGGCGGGAATCGGGGCGCACAGGGCGAGGCGGGGAGGGGCAGGATGGCGTGCGGATGGCGCAGTGTTCTGGAGTGCGACGCTCATGCATGCGGGGTCCCCTGACGGCACCCGGTTCCCACCGCCCCGCTCACGCTGCGATGAATCGGCGGTGCTTGCCCAGTGTGCTGGCCATGAGCTCCCCCGCCAGCTGGTGCAGGAGGGGCGACTTGCGGAGGAGCACGCTGCGGTCCTTGTAGGCCTGAGGGGGCGGGAAGAGGGCAAGCAGTCGGTCGGCTTGTCTTATGTTTGTCGTGGCATGATAACCTGACCACGAAACGCATACATACGCATG
Organism: Edaphochlamys debaryana; assembly: GCA_016858145.1. Taxonomy (NCBI): domain Eukaryota; kingdom Viridiplantae; phylum Chlorophyta; class Chlorophyceae; order Chlamydomonadales; genus Edaphochlamys; species Edaphochlamys debaryana. The sequence goes on along the minus strand of JAEHOE010000108.1, from coordinate 252,535 downwards.
CCGAACACGTCCACACAAGAAAGCAACCCGCGGTGCACCCGGCACACACACCTGGCAGCACTGGTCTTGACAGTCGATTAGCAGCGGACCTGCCAGCCGCTGCGCTCCCGCAATGAGGTCGTGGAAGCACAGGATGCCGACGTAACCTGAGGGACACAAGCATCGAAGCGGTGAGGGCAGGTCACCCGAGCATGTGAAGAGCTGCGAAGGGCGGCGTAACGCAAGGCCGGCTGTCCCGCCTGGCCCGCCCCCGAGGTAGTAGCTGCAGCGCACTCACGGTAGGGTTTGATCATGTCCCGCAGCTGATCGATGCGGTCCTGCCTGCAGCGGCAACGTAGGGGCGCGGTACGGCAGGTACGGCAATAGTTTTGCGGGCGAGCCGCGCAGCACGGTGGCGGTTGTGGCGGTTGTGGCGGTTGTGGCCATGACACACACATGGCAGCCGAGCAGAACGTTCTACGGCCACAAAGCCATTCGTTTCACCTCCCACTACCCTGCCCTGCCCTGCCTTTCCGCGCTCACGTGCACCCTAGGTAATGACTGAGCGGCGAGTGCAGCCATTGTTGCTCCCGAGGCGCTGCCACTCCCATAAGACGACACATCTTATCGATCTGCGGCCAGGGTTGAGTCGGTCCTTTAGGTAAGAGGTAATCAAGCAAACAGAGCGAACCAGCGGCGGCACCCCTGTCCAGAGTCATATTGCCTTGGCATCCCGTGCCTTAACCCAGGAACACACGCGGCGCTGCAGCAGAAACCCTCTGCTGCCCACGCAGGGGCCTACACTCATGCCTGCACGGAGCGCTGCTGGCTGCAGAGCCCCGTGCACTGCACACACACACAAGGTTTATCCTTGCCCCAACTTGCCGGCGGGAAGCTGGACTTGTCCCTCAGCATAACGACGGCGTCCAGCTGCCCGTCCCAGCCGCTGGCCATAAGGTCATGCATCAGCACGTGGTTCACGCGCCCTCGCCTGAGGGCGTTCATGTCGAACAGCTCGCTGAAGAGCATCTGCGGGAGGGAAGGACAAACTCGATTCTCAGTCGTTGCGCGCGAACCCATACAGAGGGTTCGAGGGCGGAGCCAGGGGGAGGCCGGGGGGCCCACCGTGCCGAACCGTGCTGACACGTACCCACTCAAACCCGCCCACCCTGCGAGTGTCACCCCCTACTCCCACGCCTGCCCCGCGGCCTTGAACTCTGCGCACGCACTTTGACTTTGCGCATGTGTTCCGAGTAGTGCTCGTTAAGGTCTGGGAGCACAAGCGTGATGTTGTCGCCCGGTCCATCGCCCTCCAGCAGCTTTGCGAGTGCCAGGACCTCCTTCGCCGAAGTTATTTGGTTGTTGGGACCGTGCCAGAGAATGGGCACGAGCAGGGTGCGCGGCCCGAAGCCGTCGCCAGGCTTGGCCATGCCGGCATTGTCCTCCGGGCCCGTCTTCGCGTCGCGCCTAGCGTGCGCTTGTAAGCTGTAAAAGCAGCATAGTACTAAAAGGGTTGCAACGGCGCGAAGCCGCATCTCGCCTCGCGGTTGCCAAGCGCCGCAACTTTAGGTCTCGCAGTCGCGTTTGGAAACTCGTGGGTCACATTTGCGATCGTCCGTATACTGTGTAAGCTGCCGGTTCGCAAACAGTTAGCGCTTCGCGTTCGCGGCCGTACGGGCCGTGTGTCATAGCCCGCATCCTACCCTTGCTTAAGCACTGAGTCCCCGAAGCTCTCGCCGCCTATCGCTGACGCTGCTCACGCCGCTTCACATTTAGTACCCTACTCACGTCTCACAAGGAGGCAACTTGGGCAATGCCGCTCCCCCCACCCTGCTGCAGCCACCAGTCCGCCCGTGTCCTTCGGTCCTCATAACGCTCCAATAACGCCATGCCACTGATGCGCCCTGCAGGGGCATTGCCCACCGCCGCCCCGCGTGCGTCGTACGCACGCAATCACAAGCTTCCGGTTATTGACGACCCAAAGCCTTGAACTCTTCCTACAACTTTACACGCACATCTCATTGACCGCTTGCCGTCCATACCTGCCCTCCAAACACACATGCGCACCAGCGCTTCCGTCAGTGCCCGCCACGCTCACTACCGCCGCCCCCCCAGCCCCAACGCCGAGGCAACCCGCTGCAAGAATGAAGTCCCCTTGCTCCCACCCTCTGCCGCCGCCCCACTCCCTGCGCCTGCGCTCCCCTTCACACCCCCGCTCTCGATGCCCCCCCCCGCGCCCCCACCCCCGCTCGCCCCTGCTCCGCCGGCCTGCTCCTTGCGCCCCCCCCTCTGCGCCCCAGCCTGAGGCTTCACTCGCTCCTCCTCCTCTATCTGGTCCAGCTCTAGCGACTCATTCTCCGCCGCCTCCTCAGCAACCTCCTCCGCCGTCTTGCCCTTGACAACCCCGCGCTGGCCGCTCGTCTCCTTCCAGCCCTGCATCCTCTCGTCCTCCTCGATCTGCTCCAGCTCCTGCTCCTCCTCCTCTTCCGCTTCCTGAGGTTGTTTCGTCTTCGGCTTCGCGCGCTCCTGCGCCTCTGTCTCCTGAGCCGCCTGTTGCGCGGCCTCGTCGGCGGAGACGGTCCCGTCGGCGTCCTCGTCTGACTCAGCCGCCAGGCCCACGCCACGCTGCGCCCGCCCGTCTGACTGATGCTCGGGGCCGGAGTTGAACTGCTCGACGTTGCGCGGGTCCACGTTGTCGTACTCGGGCCCGTCGCCCAAGGGCCTGATGCGCTTGCCTTTGGAGGAGGCCTCCTGCTCCGTCCATGCAGCGATGGCCTGTGCGGTTGCGCGGTTGCGTGGGGGAGATGCGTGGGGAGGTGCGGTCGTGGGTTGTGGGCACGCGGTAGGGAAGGAGCGCCTGCAACGCTGGGTGTTTCGCCTGGCCGCCTCCGTAAGCATTGCCCGGTGTTAGCCCCGATCGTGATGTCACAGAACTGCGTGCCAACCCAACACCCGCCGCCTCCTTGCCCCTCTCGCCCCCACCTGCTGTACCTCGGCGCTGTCCCCCACCAGCTTGTCCAGGGCCTTGGCCAGCACGCTGGTGTTGCTGCCGCGCCACAGCATGCCGCACCTAAGGGACAAGGGTCAAGGCCGGGTGTTGGGGTGAGGGTAGCAAGGGACCGCCCCGTTGGGACCACCCGCCGGCTCTAGGGGATGCGGGTGCACGCCGGACGGTGGGGTGAGGGGAGCGAGTCAGGGCCAGCGCAGGGAGAAGAACCACGCGTGACCCGTAGGTTCCAGCCGCCAGATCGCTGCATTCTGCCCGCTTTCGCCCTCCCCTCCGTCAGCTTTTGCCCATCCCTTTTCTCTCACAAGGACCCGCGCCCGCGTTGTCCCTCAGCACGCGCTCCCCAGGCCAGGAGGCTCCACCAGTGATCGCTCCCCCGTCCCCGATGTCTCTGACTTGATGACCTTCGCGGCCATGTCGTTTCCCAACATGAGCTTTGAACCCGTCGCCCCGTATCTCCCCTTGCCTTCTTCCCCTTCCGTCCCTTCCCCTCCCTGCCAGTTTCCGCTCGCTCGTTCTCCCCTGCCCGCAACCTCCAAAGCAACCAAGATTCACCCCCATGTCCTCTCACTTGATGACCTTGGCACCCGCATCCTCATGCAGCAGGCGCTGAGAGTCGGGCACCGGCTCCTGACCCGTGGCCGCCGCCAGCTCTAGCCACAGCATGTCCAGCCGGTTCAGCACACGGCCGAAGCTGCGGCGGCGTTTTGGGGATTGAACGGGGTGGAGGAGGGGTGTGCTTAGTGCGAAGTGCTGTAACCGCTCGTCGTACAGCTGTGCAGTCGTACGGCCGCTCAAGCAGCGGCGTCTGTGGCATGCGACCCTGCGAGACCCTCTCCTCCTCATTCGGGACGTCCATCCCTGCCTACCTCTGTCCCTGAATCCAGTTCTGAAACCTAGCCTGCAACACGTGCTCTCCGCCCCAAACAGAGATCCCGCGGAACACGCTCCCGTAGTGCAGGACCTCCCTACTTACGGATGCTGATTGCGGCCACAGCCCAGCCAGCACCCGCCAAGCCCCCTGGAGAAGTCCCCTCCGAGCACCCCAGCACGACTTGCGGGCACCCCTTTCCTCCCCCCTCGGCCCCGTGCGCTCACGCGTAGAGCTCGACGTCGGGCCTCTGAGCGCGTTTCAGCTCGTGCATGCCGTCCGGGTGCGGGTGGCAGGCGTGATAGTCCAGGTCCATCTTGGCGGACAGCACCTGGTGGTCCAGGGCGTGGGCCTAGGGGGGAGCGGGGGGAAACGGGGAAAGAAGGCGTGCGTATGAGCGTGTGCGTGCCGAGGGGTAGTCCAGGTGTGTATGGGCGTGTGCGGGTGCGGCTATAGCCGCCGCCGGAAACGGGGGGAGGAAGGCGTGTGTGCTGACCCTGATTAGTGATTGCTTAAGCCGTGTGTATGGGCGTGTGCGTGTGTAAGGGCGTGTGCGTGTGAAGCGTCCCATGAGAAACACGTTGCTTGCGCCGAGAGCTGCCAACAGCCCAGTTATGAACTAGCTCCCTGATGAGGACCCCGTCTGCAACCTCGTAGCCATCCCCGCCGCCCTGAGCGCACACAGCCAGCCCCAGCGGGCCGGCCCGCGCACGCACCCGCGATAGCGCCGCCGGCCAGCCCAGCCCCAGCCATGCCTCCCGGTCGTTCGCGTCCTCCCCCGAGTTAAGGTCGAACACCAGATCAAACTGGACCAGTTGGTGCTTCGCCACCTGTGGGCGAAGGGTAAAGTATGGGCTTAGACATCAGTTGGCTTGTCATAGCACTGATTTGCACTGGAAAGTCAGTGTGGTGGATCAGTTGTTGGCGAGGTCAAGTCGAGCTGCACCAGTGGGTGTTTGGCGGCCTGCTGGGGAGGGGGAGGGAGGGGCCATGTGGGTCATGTGGGTCGGGGCCTGCCTCGTCAGTTAGGTGCGTGGTATGTTGGCACAGGCGGCATGTTGAGCATAACCAGCGGGCGCTCCAAGTGGTGCAGGCGGTCCCCCTCCAGCCAGGGAAAGCGCAAACCCAAGATGCCCAGGTCCAGGGTCTTGGCCCTCCCGCCGTGTCCCTCCTCCCACCTCAAGGTGCTCCGGCCCCAGCTGGCCGATGGGCGTGTGGAAGCCCTGCTCCCCCAGGAACGACCTGCGGGTTGGTGGTTGGCGGTTGGCGGAGGGCCGCCAGGGCCGGAAACTCGTTTCCAAGCTGCACCCTCGTCTGCCGCTAACGGCTGGGCCAGTGGAGCGCCTCCCACAGGCCACACTTAGGCCCCATGCGGGCCCAGACCTCGGGCCCACCCCGGGCCCCATTATGGCTCACCTGACGTTGTAGTTGTCGGAGATGGGCGGGCCCATGGAGCGCCAGAACTCGGCGCTGGCGTTACACCAGACCTTGTCAAACTCCTGCTCTCCGTTGGGCCGCTTGTGCCGCCGGTAGCCGGACTTGACATGCATCATGATGAACCTTTGGTAGGCCGGATCAATGGGGTTTCGGCATGGTTTGTTGGGAAAGGGGAGGGTGATTGGGGGGAGAGGGTTGCAATCAGACCTGCCTCGAGGCTCTTGGCCGCATCCCGACCGCATCCAGTCGACCCCGTTCGGAGCACTGCTGGTAGCGTGCGCAGCCGTGCGTGCATTGGCCCATACCCAGCCTGGCCAAAGAGTGCGACGCTGTCCGTGCTTTGGCCCCAGCTCCTCTACCTCCTGTGCGCTGCCGCTGCTTCATTCCAGGGTTCGACAGCCAGTACTGGGACAGTTCATTCCCGGACGCCCTAGCCCCAGGCATGCCCTCCCAGTAGGCCAACTCAGAGCGGACTCCAATCGCACCCTGGCCCCAGCCCTAGCCCCCGTGCCCTGCTCCAGCCCCCAGCCTCCCACGTGTCCATGTGCCCCCCACCCCACCTCATGGCGGACTCCAATCGCACCCTTGCCCAAGCCCTAGCCCCCGTGCCCTGACCCTGCCCCAGCCCCCTGCTCCAGCCCCCAGCCTCCCACGTGCCCATGTGCCCTCCCAGTAGCCCACCTCATGGCGGACTCCATCCGCGCGAGTGGCTCCCTGCAGTGCCGGCGGCCAAGGGCAGGTACGGGGAGTTGCACGACGCTGATACAGCAAGCCCCAGAGGTGAGACGGGGGTGGGCCGCGCAGGGGGCCTGGGCCTTCCGCCCTCAGTACTGCGCGCTTCCCACAGGTCTCTCCGTGATCTAGATGCCGCATGACGGCTCAAGAGGTACCCGCACAACTTATGCGGCTGACCCACGACCCACCTGAGCGTCACGACGTTAACCACCTGGGGTTTGGCGATGGGTGTCACACAGGGTCGCATGAGCATTCAGTGCAGGGTCGCATGAGTATTCAATGCAGGAGGCTACCAGTCGCATCCTTCTCGTGGCATGAGGCCCGCGGCCAGGACAGTATGCACGCTAGCTCTGCCGGCCTCTTGCTCTTGCCCTTGCCACCGCCAGACCTGGTCCTGCCACCGGCCTTCCCCTTCCCTGCGCCCTGCGCCACACACCCTCACGCCGCTTGGCTCCCGCCCGCTCCCCGCCGACTGGACACGCCAGCCCTTGACCCATACCCTGCCGGGATGGGAGCTAGACGATGGCCGCGGCCCTCCCTGTCTTCCAAACCCGCTCACCTGTGGGCACACGTGCGCGTCGTACATGTCCGACACGCCCCCGTGCAGCGTGTACTCGTTGCTGATGTACGAGAAGCCACGTGACACGATGAAGTCGTACCGCTGCATGCAGCCGTGCAGCTTTGTCGTACGAGCCACGCGGCCCCAGCGGGCCCACCTGCAAGCCGCGGCGAAGGGCGCGACGTGTTCAGGACCTGTGACTCTGTTCAGATCCGGTGTGTGGGACCGCGACGTTTCACGCATTTTCCAACAATAACCTGTCCCCTGAAGAACACGTGCCTTGTCCTCAGGAGGCTCGATGCCAATCACTCCCCGCGCCCCCGCCCGCACCGCACAGCCCCGTCCTCACATGACTCTCAGGCCCCCGGAAGTCTCCTTGTAAAAGGACTGGTCCATCCACCGGCACTCGTCCCCGAACGCTCGCACGTGGGCGCCTCCACCGTGGGCGTAGTTGCAGCCGTTCATTTCTGGGGGTTGAGGCGGTGGTTGGCGGTTGGGGAGTTTGGATTTTGAATTGGCGGTAAGGTACAGGTAGCCAGGGGTGTTTAGGAGGGATGTGGTGTGTCGGCTTCCCCCCACCCCCCTCTCCTTCCCCCCTTCCCTTCGCCTCCGCTCCTGCTCTCCCGCCTTCCCAGACTCCCCAAGCCCCTCCAGCGTCTCACTGGCTCCCCCATTCCAGCTTCCCCCGCCCCACCTGGCCAGGACTCCTGTCTGATGCGTCCAGCCACCCCGGCCTCTCCCCGGGCCCACGGTCTTCCACGTCCCCTGCAGGTCCCCTGCCCCATACGCGCACCCCCTGCGCGTCCCACCGGCCCCGGCCCCAGCCATCGGCCCCCAGGCGTCATGCAGAACTCACATGCTGCACCTCTGACCAAGCACTCAGGGCCCCTGCCCCCTGCATCCACCCCTGCACGCCCCTTCCCCCGCCCCGGCCTCAGCACATGTCCCGCGTCGTCACCGCATGACTCACTGGCGGCGGCGTTCCAGCTCGTTCCGCCCGACTTGCTGATGTGGAAGTACTCCACGATGCCCTTTGCAACCACGTGGTCCCTGTGCAGGCCGTACAGCTGCGTACGGCAGGCGTGCGTGGAGGGCACGTGCACGTGTGGGGGCCCCAAGGCGAGGGATTGAAAACGCGACTCTAGACACTCCGCTCCTTGGCAGCCCCCTCGCTAGCGTGTAACCCCCGGGGTAGCTGGAATCACACGACGCCGCCCTTGCTCCAAGGGTTTTTACAGTCTCACTACGACCCACATCGCGTGCTGCACATGCCTGCTGTCAAGGACGGGCCATGGCAACTGACCCACGGCTTCCCCGTAATCGCCTCACTGGAAACTTGCTCCACATGGTCTGCGGTTAGCCTCCCTGCAGCCGCCTTTCTCACCTGTTCTATGAGCCGGGCCACACGGGGCTCGAGATCCGCCGGCAGCTTCTGTTTAAATTCCAGGATCCAGGCCTCCGTCAGCTGCGACAGCAGCACGCGCCGGAAGAAGGGCAGCGCGCTGCACGGGCGTGGGAAGCGGTAGACAGCGGCGGGGGTTACAGGGGATGCAAGGATCTGGCGTCTTGCCAGGCCCACGGCTTGTAGGGATGCCCCCCGGCGACATAGCCTGCTTGAGCCCTCCGGCTAGGCCCGTGTCAGGTCCGCCAGGTCCATGCCAGTCTGCCTAGCTCCGCTTGGACCCCGACCCCATGCCCGTCTGCGGGCGCCCTCAGTATGCCACGTCGAGGCTGCGACAAGCAAGGACCTCCACCGTTCCTTCGTGGGCCCTCTTGTGCCCAACCGCCCGCGCACCTGAGCACGGTGGCGTTCACTGTGACGCTTCCCCCGTGGTGTTGCACGGGCCAGCGGCTCTGCACGTAAGATGCCAGGATGCTGTCCACGGTATCGAACCACTTGACGATGTTGCCGCCGTTAAGCAGGGGGAACTGCTCCAGCAAGTCGCGCACGGCGCGGGCCATGTGTGCGTGCTGGAACTCAGCGACGATCCGTAGCTTCGTTGCGACTGCCGCATGCCTGATGTCGCGGAGGTTGCCTAGGAGCTGCTTGCTGTCTGCTCCGGGCTCAGAGAACAGCGGGTTCTTGCGGAAGACGTCGTCAACCCATCCCGGCTGCAGCGACGCAACTGCTCCTCGTGCTATGCCAACACAAATTAAGTATGATGCCAAAATGACCGATGCTCGCATGTGGGGCCCGGCTCCAGCCCTCAGGCTGGAGCGCGCCATAATCGCTGTGCGTCGGGCAGCAGAAGCTATGTCCCGGGCATTCTATTGTGAGTCCTAAATGTTGTAGGATACACCACAGCTCCAGGCGGGTGTTGTGCAAGACGGGTTAAGACAGGGAACGTAGCGCAGTGTAAAGCTGAGACCAACAGGGGTTCGTGCGTGCAAGAGGGTTTGCCTGTGTTATGGAGGGACTGACGATATAATGAGAACAGGAGGCAATGAGCGCAACACGGGTAGCGGGGGCGGGGGGGAAGACACGCGCGATGGGGCGGGGCAGAAGGGGCAGGGGGGGCGACAGCTGTGCCGACCGACGGCCTGGGTCTACCTAGTTCTACCAGCTTGCTATGCATACATACGTCGTTCACTTGAAGCAATCCTGTCACCGCCCGGCAGACTCGACCGAGAGAGCCGAACGGAGAGCCTTGACCCTTACTGTGCCACGCCACGCGCTGAGAGACATACTCAATACCGTAGCACACGTCTGCAGGGATTGGTGCCCCTCGGGACGCAGCGCGTTCGCAGTTTGACGACGACGCATCACCTCGTCGGCGTCAGCTAGTAACTCCGTGCTGCGCATAACACGGCCAGGATTCCGACGCGAAGGCTCTCTCCGAGGGCGGGTGGCGAGAGTGCGACACGAAAATTTCGTGGGCAGCCCATGAGCGCGCGGTAGTCACGCCGAGCGGTATGCTCGCGCCAGCTGCTTTTTGAGGGGCTCAAGCCCATAAAACTGGTGGGCGGCTTCGGCCGGGGGTTGCTGTTGACCAGCCCGCCAGCCGGCCTGCTCAATGGCCCCGGCAGCCCCGGTGACACGCTGAGAGGGGGGCCCGTCAACCATGCCTGGACCGCTGGCTCAGCTCGCGGCGGAGGCCCTGGAGGCGGGTTGCACGACCCCCACAAAGGCAGCTGGGCGGGAGCACCGCAGCGCCGACCTCCTGGCTGCTGCGGCCGCGGCCGCGGCAGCTGCCGTCGCCGCACGCAACTCCCAGCAAGGCTCCACCTCCGCCTCCGCTCCTGCCCCAAACGCGGACACAGCCCCTCTCGGAGCCGCCATCGGGGTCACGGACCCCGCCTCACCACCCCACGGCGTGGCGGCAAGCGCGCATGACTCCACCGCGTTCGGAGCTCCGCCAGCCCAGCCCTTGACAGGGGCGGCCGCGACTGGCGGCCCTTGCGAAGAGGCCAAGCCCTCCACCAGCAGTGAAGGGCCCAAGCCCTCCGCCATCCGGCGAGGCGACACTGTGATCGCTCACATGGACAGGCACCGTCAGCAACAGGAACAGCATAGGGCGAGGCGGCTGCAGCAGGGCGCACGGGACAGCGCGCAAAGCTTTGACGCGAAAGGCTTTGTTCGGGAGCACTTCTGGAATAGCTACACCAAGCTCAAGGCACACGACTTTGCTGATGTGGGTCGGGGCCCGGGCGGGTCCAGCTCAGGCCCACGTGCCTGGGAGTCCGCGTCGCTGGGATGCGGGGCGGTACGGACGGCGCCACGGGGCCTTGAGTGCGCTAGTGTCTCGGCCCGCGCTCACCTCATGATACTTGCTCCCTTGACTTCAACAGGAGCTGAGCAGCCGGCTCACGCAGCTGGCGCGTGAGCAGCGGCAGGGCCCGCCCGCCATCAACTACGAGGTGTACGAGTACGGCTGGCTGTACGACCATCACGCGCTGCACGTGCAGGTGGCCATGCAGCAGAACCAGGACGCCGAGGTGCGCACGTGCCCGGCCCAGTTTGGACGAGCATCACGTGACCGTGGCCGGTCACCACGGCGGTGGCGGCTGCCGCGAGCTGTGGAATGCTGCGGACACCTCTGCCCGCCTGTCCCTGCCTCACAGCCTCGCGTCCAGCTCCCCCGGCGCATCAACAACACTTGCTCTCACCTCTACAACCTGCCTCCTCCACAGGAGCTGTTCTCGGACGCTGACGCGTATGAAGCCTTCATGGCGGCGCGGGCGGCACGGGAGTGGGCGTCTGGGGTACGGAGCGCACGGCCCTCCAACTGGGCCGAGGGGCTGGAGTGGCTCAACCGGGCGACGGCGGCAGCTGTGATCATGCAGGTAGGCTGACGGTACCAAGCAGACGGGCTGAAAGTTGGAGAGGGCCTGCCCAGGCGTTATGCTGGCGGCTACAGACGGGACGAGTCTTCCAGCTATAGGAGTCGGCGCGGGGCGGACGCCGGGACTGGGCTCGAGAGGCCAGGCATACAGAAGTGCGAAAGCACGAAACCTCACTCCGCGTGTTGTCTCCTCGCACGCAGCGCGCTTGGCGGCGCTACCGGTACCGGCGGTTGGTCGCCCTGGTGGGCGACCTGCTGGCGTCGGGGCGGGCAGACGCGGCGGAGGCGGCCGTGACGGAGGCGGCCGCCAAGGCTGCCGCCGCCGCCACCGAGGCGGAAGCGGAGGCGCAGGCGGCGGCCCGTGGCGAGGCGGCGGGCCCAAGGGGCCCGACCGGGCCCAGGATGGCCCGAGATCGGGAGCGCAGCATGCGGGCCTCTGGCACGGGCAACGGGGCTGAGGCTCGGCCTCCCTGGAGGGGTGCTTTCGGGGGTTATGGAATCGCGAAGATTCCCCGCGTGCTGCCGCCGGCAACACGGCGTGTGTCCGCCCCGACGGCCCCAGCGCCGCCGGGTACCGCCGCCGCCGCGGCTCACGCCGCGCGTGTGCAGCTGGATCTGGATCTGGGTCCAGAAGATGCGGAAGCACTTGCTGGGCATGCCCCGGCGGCGGCTGGATCTGGATCTACATCTGGACCTGCAGCAACCGCACGTGGCCGCAGCGCCAGCGGGAGCGGCGTCGGCAGCACTAGCGCAGGCGCCGATGAGGCCAACGGTCTCGACGACAACAGTAACGGTAACGGCGTAACCGGCCGCGCCACGTACGCCCACGCCGCTGCAGCGTTGAGGCTGGGTATCTCGAACACCATGGGGCAACGCCACTCCCTAGACTCTGCGGCGGATCGGCGGTGGCACACGCGCCCCTCCGTCGTTGTTGAGGAGGGAGAAGGGGTCGGCGAGGGAGGGCTTGACGGAGCGGATTCCGACGACGGGCTGGATCAAGATCAAGATCCAGCGCGCCGGCCGATCGAGCCCCTGGATTCGGATCCGGAACACGATGACGTCAGCGGGCTCGTGCCGGGGCCCGAGCGCCGCGCTGCTCGACGCCACAGCCACGCTGCCGACATCCGCGGTCAGCCCTCCTCGCTGGCCCCTTGGCCCCAGGCCCAGGCCCAGGCCCACGCGGGCCCACCGGGCCCAGGGGCCCGCGGCCGCTCGCTGGCGCGCCAGCAGTTCATGCCCTACGCCCACCAGCCCTCCAGTTACGCCCCACAAGCTCCCGCCTTGCGCCAAAACCACGGCACCGTTCGCGCCTCAGACCCAGGCCTGCCCTCCGTCCACTGGCCCCCCGTGCCCGGTCCCCTCACCGCAGTGGGGCAGCCCGCTCCCAACACGTTACCCGGCACGCTGCTGCCGTCGCCGGGCCGTAGCAGGCGCAACAGCCGGCCGGGCATGCTTGGCGTCAGCCCGCTACCGCCGCCGCCGCTGCTCACGGCGTCGTCTTTGGTGCCATCATCCCTGGGCTCCCCCAGTCCGCGATCGGGCCTAACGTCGCTTTCCACGTCGCGTCGCGCGCTGCTTCCCGTGAGGGAGGTCAGCCTAGGGTGGCCGGGCGATGGCGGCGGCGGCAGTGGTGGTGACGGCGGCGGCACGGGCAGCGGCGGCGTGGCAGGGCCGACGGCGAGCAGCAGCAGCGGCGTCCGGAGTGGCGGCGGCGGCGTGGTGGCGGCGGCGGCGGCGGCAGCAGCAGGGGCGGGCTATGCGCGAAGGAACAGCGTCGGCGGCGGCGTGCCGGGCCTAGCGCCCCGCCGTCTCAGCTGCGAGACCGGCGCCGGTCCCTTGCCGCCTCCGGCGCTCCTGGAGTCCCCCCGCCTGCCAGCTTTACGCCCGCGTAACGTTACGCCGCCGCTAACCGTCGACATTAGTCAGCTGCCGCCTTTGTACGACGGTGGCGGTGCGACCAGCCCCGGCGCCTCTGCTGCCGCCGTCCCAGGCCCCGCCGGCTCTCCAACGGGCGCCTCGCGCGTGCGCCGCGCGTACACCGTCAGCTGGGCCGATCCGGGCCCCAGCGGCGGCCGGGCCTCCTACACTGGCGACGCGGAATCTCCGTTTGGCTCGTCCATGGCCCCCTTGCGAACGGTACTGCACCCGCTGCAACGCAGCCCGCGCGGATCCAGATCTGCAGTCGAGAGCCCCGTCGGCCCCGGCGGCGGTGGCGTCTCCGAGTCCGGCGATGCAGCCGCCGCCGCCGCAGCTGCCGCCGCCGCCGGCTTGCTCCGCCGGGGCGAGTCGTTCTCGGACCATGGTGCAAACGAACACGGGCTCAGCTCGGCGCCGCACCTGTCCCTGCGTGTCCGCCCCGGGACCAACCTCAGCGGCTACGGCTCCGGAGGCTCTGGCGGCGGCGGCGGCAGTGGCGGCGGCGGCAGTGGCGGCGGCAGCAGCGCTCCTGGGAGCATCAGCCCCAGCGGCGGCGGCAGCCCAAGTCCGGGCAGCCCCGGTGCAGTCACTTGGCGGTCCATAGGTCTGCCCCAGTCCCGTAGCTCCCGCTTCAGATCGCGCGAACCGGGCTTCGGTGCGCCACCCGTGGCTCTGCCGCCGCTGGCAGCCGCTGCTTCCCTTCCGCAGCCACCGTCCTCGCCGGGGCAGCTGGGACTCATTCCCGGTGTGTCACACCAGGCACAGGCGCCGGCGCCGCCACCGGGTGCACCGCCCTCGGGTGTCATTGCGCGCGGGTCGCCGGCCCGCCGCCGGACTATCAGTGGGCCGCTAGACCCGCCCTTGCCATCCGCCGTAGTGGCGACGGCGGTAGTCGGGGCACCAACCGTAGCCACGGCCGCTTCAGCAGCCGCTGCGGATGTACCCGCGATTGTGGGGCCTGGCGTCCGGGCTGCGTGGGCGGGGCTGGGCAACCCGCCAGGCCCAGCCGTCACTGTTACAGCCCCCAGTCAAGTTGCAGCCCCGATACTGAATAAGCCTGCGTGAATGAAGCCGCAGGCAGTAGTCTTATAGATGCGGCGAGGCGTGGAGCGCAAAGGATGAAGAGCTTATGGCGTTCAGAGCGTTAGCTTGGAGAATTGACACTCGATGCTTGTGTGTTGGAGGAATGGAAGTAGGGACGGGGCTGAGGCCGTGAAGGACCCAATAATGACGGTGGGAGCGACGAGAGCGCTGGGCAACACAGGCGGGTGGTCAGGGCCGGTCAGGGCAAGGTCGTAGTTGGAGGAATGCATGACACGCTTAATTTGCTTCTAGAGTGTTGGGTGTGGTTGAAACTGCTCGTCTCATCCCTTCATCTCAAGCTTCGGCCATGCATCTCCCTTCATCCTCCGTTTGACGCGGACTTATCAAACTGTGTGTGATCATGTGCCGCAAGTCCCTAGGTGGTGGCGGTATGGTCCAGCCTGTGCAGGCGCTGCGGCTGAGGCGCGCGCTCCTGAGGCGGCGCTAGGGGCGGTGACAGCGGTTGCGAACGGCTGCAGCCTGCTAGGGGCCGAGGACTTCACTTGGCGTGCCTGGCCTGGTAAGGCAAACCTTGAGGCACCTGTTGTGTGCCGCAGGGGCTATCCCGGTCACGCCTGGTATGGGGTGGTGGTCACCATCCTACGTTGTGCCTGTGGGAGCGAACCCTCTCGACGGGATGCTGCTTCCGTTGGAATGTCCGATAAGGTAGCGTGGGCATGGGTCGTAAGAATACACGTGACGGCCGCTATGGTCGCGGGCGGATAGCGGGCATGCACGGGCTTGGGCTAAATATTAGGGGCTATGGAACCATGCCCCTGCTCGTTCCTTGGTCTAGGTCTTCCGGGGGTTCGGTGTGGTGGATGGAGCCAGGAGCCGCCGTTTGGTGACGGCTGGTCTCTGCCTAGGGCCAGGGCCGACGGCTGAGGCTGGACGGGCAGGTCTAGGTACTTGAACGGTTCATGATCCAGGCCTGCAGGCTGCGGTCCTTGTTGGACGGAAACTCCTTTCGGGAACTCGGTGTGGGCGGACATGGCAGTGCGCGTGGGCGCACACATTGGGCCTGTTGGAACGGGCTCTGCGTGCTGATACGTGCTGATGAAGTATGAAGGATGAGCTGCCACCGCGTGCGTGGATTGCGGAGTGAGTGGTCCGGGGACACAGCGCCGAGCTGGAAGCAACAGACGCAGCCTCCGCTGCCGCTTCTTCTTCATGCATCACGAGGGTTCCGTCTGCACACCCGCATCATACTTCAACTGGCTTGCCGCACACCTGTGCGCCATCCACATGCAAGCCACCTCAGACCACCTGGCATGCGTCAATCCAGCTGTGACGCCGTTCAGCCACGCGACACGGCATGCAGCCCCCCGACCGCATAAGCACATCCCACGGAGCCCTCATGCGCTAACCGGCTTGCCCTACACCGCAAGCGCCGATGTGACATGCGTCTTGAGCCCCCGTCTTGGTACTCGCCTTGCCGGTACGCCGCCAGCACATCCGTCCTCTCAAGCTGGCCCCGTCCCTTCGCTAGCTAGAGGATCATTCCGGACGACGACAGCGACGGCCCTCCGGGCCCGCCCTCGGCTCCTGGTCCTCCAACCCCCGAGGCTCCAACCCCCGAGGCTCCAACCCCCGCGACTCCAGTCCCCGAGGCTCCAACCCCCGCGACCCCAACCCCCGCGACCCCAACCCCCGGCTCCACCACCACAAGGGACACCTTGGGCGCGAACCACACCCGGAGCCCCCGGTGGCGGTACGTGGCGGGAATCACGGTGGTCGGCTCGGGCAGCATCTGCGCAGCCTGCGTGGTGGCGTACGTGCGGAGGAGCGCAAGAGGTCAGAAGGGAACCGCAGAGGGTGTGAAGGTGTATCCTCATCCCCCGCGGCTTCAGCCTGCTGTCAGGGGGTGGCTTGCTTTGACCCTCAAGCAAGCACGACGCACCTCCTGCTCCGGCAGAGCGCCGTCAGCTGCCAGGTAGAAGCGGCTGACGTGCGTGCCTGCGCACAGGCGGTAAGAGCGCTCGTAGGTACGTCTGGCGCACCTTGTACCTGTCCGCGCCTTACCACAGAACCTCCCAGGCACGGTGACACGCCAGTACCCGACTGCCCGCCTTCCCAACTGCCCGCCTTGCCTCCCCAGTCCCCTGTGCCAACACGTGCGCACCTGGGGGCCACACGGGGTTGCCTTTGCCCAGGAAGCCCTTGACCTCGAGCAGCAGGCCGCCAGCGCCAACACGTGACAGCCCCCCGCCGCCGCCTCCCTCGCCGCCGCTTCCCCCGCCGCCGCCGCCGCCAGCCCCGCCGCCGCCGCCACTGCTGCCCGCCGGACCGACGTCCGCTGGAGCCGCCTGAGGGCGGAAGCGGCGGGAATTACCGGTAACTGATGTGGTGAAAAGCCACCAGCGCCCAGAGCTCCTCAACGGCCAGGGCCCGCCGACGCTGTGAGACCCGGCACGACTCCCCACCTACAGCTACCGCTCCACACCCCACGGCGGACGGCACCTCAAGACTGCAAGACCGTCACAAGAAACAGTCCGCTGCTCGCACCTTGTGCACCGTGCTTCCGCCAGGCCCCCCAAGGTTCCCCAGGCCGCTCAACTGGGGCCATGCGGGGAGCGGGGCGTGCGTGGGGCGGGGTCATACAGGCATGGCCAAACAGCGTGGGCACAGCGGAGCAGCGGCAGAGGCAGTTGAGCGGCAGAGGGCAGTTGAAGGGGGGGGCCCTCGACTGAGGCCATGTAGTGGGGAGCGTGGCGTGGGGCAGGGTTTCACGGCATGGCCAAACAACGTGGGCACGCACAGTGGGGCAGCGGGCGGGGCCGGGAGGGGTGAGGAGCAGGCGCATGGGACGGCTGAGGCAGGTGAAGGGGGGGCATCCCAACTGAAAGTGCAACAGCAAACGCACATGCGCACAGCAGCTTTGTGCGCGCCGCGCACCTTGATCCCGGCCGCCGCAAACACCATCTGGTGCCGGACCTCGAGCGCCTACCAGCCAGGGGGGCGGGGGGAAACCTCGGCAGCCAACACGCTGGCGCGCTGCAATACTGTTAAAATGGAAGACATCCTGCTAGAGGGACAGCGCCGCCGGCAGCAGGTGGGCCACCCACCGTGGGCCCTGCCCAACCAACCATTCTGTCCATGCCGCACCGGTCACGGTGCCCCCCCCCCCGACACATTCACGCTGTCGCACATAAACCCACACACCTGCTTTGCGGGCCACTTGCGGGCGGGCTCCGTGCCGCTGCGGAGGTGTTGGGTCAGGCGGCGGTGTACGGTGTCGTAGAAGAGCTGGCGCTGGAAGACCTGCCCCTCGGCGGCGACGGCGGCGCCCTGCGCCGCGCCCCGGGCGGCGGCGTCGACTGCCGCCGCCAGCAGCGGCTGCAGGGCCGCCAGAGCTTCGGCGGAAGGTGCCCCAGCGGCGGCGGCGGATGCAGTGGCGGCGGGGGCTGGCGGCGGCGGGCCGTGATGCGCGAGGGCGAGGGCCAGGTTGGCGCCGCTTGGGGCGGCGGGACCTGCAGGGTGGGCCAGGCAGGTGGTCCGTCCTGATGGACGAATAGAGAGTACCGAAAGGTGTATGAAAACGCGAGGCCCCACCTGCATATGGAGCATGACCCCCGTAGTTACTAGCGCCAGCGGCAGCGTCCTCCGGCACAGCAGCCACGCGCTCCTCGAGCAGCCAGCGGAGGCGCTCGCCGCCGCCGTCAGGCCCGCCGCCGTCAGCACCAGATCCGCCGCCGCCGCACGCGCCAGGGTCCCAGCCCGGGGCCCCGCCCGTACCGGTGCCGGCGTAAAAGGGGTCCATGACTGTACGGCCCTGTCGTACCGCGGTAGGTCAAGGCCGAAAGGCGGATGCCCGGTTCGGCTAGGTAGTTGGTCTAAACAGGACTCCGGAGGGTGGGGCGGGCCGCGGACTGTCGAGAACGCACCCGGCGGTTGGCGAGTGCCTCGGCTCCTAGCAGAGACGACGCCCGATCTGGAGCTAGCAGGACGAGTAGTAGAAGGAGACAGCTATGGGTAGAGAGATACAAGGCTGGCGGCCTGCCGCTATCTAGCTCAGAAGCGCGCCGGGTGGTCGTGCGTTTTGCGGCGATAACTCATGGTAGCGGCTAGCTGTGACGCTGGGTCCCGCTGGGTCAGCGCTGTGAAAGCGGGT
Source organism: Edaphochlamys debaryana (assembly GCA_016858145.1). Classification (NCBI taxonomy): domain Eukaryota; kingdom Viridiplantae; phylum Chlorophyta; class Chlorophyceae; order Chlamydomonadales; genus Edaphochlamys; species Edaphochlamys debaryana. The sequence continues at coordinate 234,553 of JAEHOE010000108.1, read as the reverse complement.
GCGGTCGCAATAGACGCGTGGGGACTCGGAAAGGGTAAGGGGGATCGTCACCGCAGGGTGTCCGGCCGTGAAGTCCACGGCCCCTCGCCAGAATTCTCACGGCGACCCCGCGGTGCGCGCCGCCGCTTGACGCGTGCACACGGCCTCTCAGGCCTCTGATCTCGCCGAATGCGCTGTCTGTGGTCCCACGTCAGAACCTAGGGAGAGCGGAGGCTCAGGGCCAAAAGCACGCGGGTGTTTCGCCCGGAGGTGTGCGCTGGCCCGTGAGGAGACCCGGCTGGGTTTTAGCGGACCCGTGACGCGCCCGCCCTCGGCCCCCGCGGCTGGCCCGCTACCCAGCAGAATTCAAGCGCCGCTTGTCCCAGCTAAGTGAGTGAGTACGCTTTACCGCGCAATCCATCAGCACGCCGAAGGGAGTGAAGCCAGCGCAACCATCCAGCCAAGGTGGGGAAACAGCACGCACACCTGCCGGTACCCACAGAGTCGTACAGTACCCACAGAGTCGTCGGTCAGCCCAGCCCCTCTCCCCCACCCAAGCCTTGGCAGGATCCAGCAGGGTGCTTTGAACACAAGCCCCTCTGACCACGGACACACATCTGCTTGGATTACGAACAAGAACACCGTTCACAAGGTTAGATGCTTGGCTGGGCGGGTGAACTTCCCCCGCCTTGATGGCAAGCCCTCCTCCTGCCGCATCTCCCCTCCCCCTCCCCTACCAACTCAAACAAAAACTCTTTACCCGGAGATACATTACAGGGATAAGTCGATGAACCACAGAACACTAGGAAGGATGAATCCGACTCTGGCCACAGGGGCCATGGGATCAGCATGCCATCGGACGAGCATGACGGGACATTGGTCAATCGCAACCAGGTGCGCCTACGGCACCAGGCATTCTGTACTTATAGCCAGCAGTCGTTGCAAAGCGGCAACCGACTTGCGCTTGAACAGGCAAACACACTTGCGAAGGCTGGAAAGCCGGATCCCGCCATCTTAATCATCCCCGAGGGGGCCCCATGCCGTACGGACCATGTCTACCGTACTTGGGCGGGCCTCTGGGGTGTACAAGTAGTCCCGAAACCCCTGTCTGTCTGTGCAAGGGGTGACAGGTCCATACCTCCAGCTCCACAGGACTGGGGTAGCCCATGAATGCGCCCACAACGGGCTCGTGCACGCCCCTCTCACAAGGTGGAACCGAACGAGCCCTCAAGAGCCCATGATGAATAATGCACGCCCAACCCATGAATGGCGACGTTGCCACGGCAGGCGCATGCCCAGTCTTGCTTAGGCAAAGCTTTTATGCGAAGGAGCACAGCAGCTGGCCTGGCTCCCGTGGTATGAAATCCGTGTCGACCGACCCAGGCGACGAATCATAATCGAGCAGAGCCACGATCTATTGATCACCCAGATGTACAATCCTATCTTCTCTCGAGCTCATCCTTGCTACAAGCAAGATGCTGACGTGAGCGTCATGACCTCTTCTTCGGGGCCCGCTGACAACCAGGGGCATTGAGGGACATGACTCGGGGGCCTCAGCCGTCTACGTCCAGATGCCTAATCAGGGGCCGTGAGCTGAGCCACCCCTTGCCCCACCCCCCAAGGAACGGCCAAGCCCTGGGACCGCTTATGTACCGTATCCACTCTCAATTCGTCCATTTCATCATGTGCAGGTGGCCCAGATTAGGCTTCCCGGCATGCACTTAGCGCTTGCGCCTCTGGTGTCATGAGGGTTCGCTCACATCGCCTGTAGGTTAAGCTGGCCGATATTGATGGCGTGCGCCAGGCCGAGGGTCCCGCTGGCGGTGCAGGCGGTACAGTTGAAGCGGATGGCCTGCGTGCACGTGTGGTACGGCACAGTACGGCATGGTGAGCGTGTGTGGGCAGTTGGGCGTGCTACAGGTGCAAGGTAGGAGGGTTCCGCGGCTTCGGGAGTGCTGCCGGTCCACCAAGCTTTCAAGCCCGTCGCAGGCCCCACCTGAACCCCGGGGTTGCAGAGCTCCGGGAGGTAGGTGGCCGGAGTGGCGGACCTGCGGGAGGGCGCGGCCAGGCAGGGTTTGCATTCCGTTCGGTCCTGCGTCTGGGGGCAGCCGACTGGCGGAACACCGGGCGCAAAGGCCGATCCCCTCGCATGTGAGGGGTCCCATCCGTTCGGGCCCCTGGGAGCTGTGTCTGGGGTCAAGCAAAGGGATTGAAGCCCGGGCGCCTGGGCCGATCCCGCTTGCATGCTTGCAGGTTCGCCACTGCCTCCACACCCGCCGCACCGAACCATGTCTGGGCCAACACCTTGAAAGCCCCTGCTGCGAAGCCCCCCGCACAACTACCGGTAGCGGGGTGGCTGCCCTCTGCATTGACCCCTAGGGTCCCGGGTGCCATCCCCGCCGCCCAAGGCCCATTGCCCAAGGCCCATGGCCTGGGCCAGGTTTGGAGCAAACCCGCCAGCGCGGCCCACACACCTGCACGTGTAGATGTAGCCCTTGGCTGCGCTGACAGCGTAGATGAGGCTCCAGGATGGCGCTTGCCAGGTCGCTGGTGTGAGGAGGTGGTGGTGGTGGTGGTGGTGACAGAAGGGCAGTAAGGGGGCGCGGCGAGTCAGCGCAAGCGGCAACCCGGAGCGCGGGCAGGGGGGAGAGGAATGACATGGTGCGGTTAACACAGGGGCATGCTGCGCAGATTTCTGTGTGTTGATGTACGGGTGGTGGGGAGGGCGCAATCACACAAGCTGAAGCCCGGTTTGGGGCCACCTGGCGGGGAGCAGGACTCACTGCTTCCCAGAGGCAGGTACTCAAACGACACAGCCTCGCCGGGCAGGATGCGTGCGCTGGTGGGGTAGCCGTACGTACTGGTGGCCTTGTCGTACACGTAGATTGCCACCGCAAAGCCGTACACCTGCACGTGTATGCAACACAAACATGGAGCGGGAGGTAGGACGAACAGCGAGCGATCCAGGCACGGCGAAATGGTGAGCCAGCAGAGCGGGGGCCGCTCATGATGATCAGGGAGTCTCTGCCCACCTTCAGAACGTTAGCGGCGGCAATTGAGTGAGCCACGACGCTCTCGCCAACGCCGCCAACGCTGCGCAGGCAACAGGAAAGGCGGACAGGAAGCGGTGCGTGTGCATGATTGCATGGGCAACCTCTGCTGGAAGGAATGGCCTTGAGGGCCCCCCATAAGACGCGGAGCGCAACAAGAACGGCGGGTTCAAGGGGAGAGGCTCTCCAGCCGTCTAGCGCCAGGGCTGTTGTTCCTCCGCCTCGCACCTGAAGCCTGTGGTGCCGAAGGCCGTGCCGGTCGGGTACGTGCGGGGACCGAGGGTGACGGGTGGCTTTACCGCCGGGTACGGCACGAGCTGCATAGTGAGGTTGCCGTTGGCTGCGGTGTGGACACGCGGGCAGCACACGCGGAGACGCGTCTGAGTATGAAAAAGTCTGCAGAAATGGGCCACGCAAGAGGGGTGCCGAACGGCTGCAGTACTAGGGGCGGGGGCGCGGCGGCGGTGCGTGGCGCGACGTGGCGGCGGTGGGGCTGGCGTCAGAGACCGGGACGCAGCGGCGGTACGTGCGGGACGCTAGTACCTCCGATGCACTAGAGCTGAACGGGCCACCCACATAGTTCACGGTTTACGACCCGCCAACACCTTCGTTATCGCGCACGCGGGCAAGGGGGACCCGGACCGTGCCCTGAGGCCGCATGCGGCGCTCATGCACGCCTAAGGTAGGACTCACTCCATCCGCCGGTGCTCTTGCCCTTGGAGTCAAGCACGGCGGTCCATCCAGAGCCAAAGCTGAAGAGGTCGGCGCGGACTGTGCCCAGGACGGCCAGGACGGCCATGAGGTAGAGATGCATTGCGACGGACCTTCCCTTCGCTGCCCTCTTGCGTTTCGGGGCTTCTGGCGAAGAGCAGGATACGCAAATCGACCGTGTTTGTCGGGGCTGGGTACAGGCGTGGTGTATGTATGCCGCGATGCCTGGAGATACAAGCGGCCTGGCGTACATCGGTACCGCCATCGCGGCCACACCACGTCGAGAGCCCGACGTCACCCTTACGCCATGTTCGAGCCGCACTCGGGGATTGATGTCTTACTTCGCCTTGCTCGTGTTGGAATGCGTGTCAGAGGCTTAAGCCGATCAATTGGGCTGAAGCGGAACGTCGGCAGCCACCTTCGCTCGAGGGCTTCACACCCTGAACTCTAGCGCTTCCCAGTACAGCAAAAACTGCCTTCACCCGTAGGAAACGCCCCCCAAACACCTCCTTTTTACGTGAAAGGTACCCTGCCCAATCCTGGGCCGCATAGGGTGTTCCGACTGGTCCTTGGTCAGGCCGTATCACACGCACGCCCCCCCACGCCGTAACCGCCCATTCTCAAGGCTTAGACCTCCCCTTCGACGCGCCATCCGTTCCCCAAGCAAGCCTGACCAGCCTGAACACAGCCTGCCCAGCGTTGCCTATATACCAATACACCGGCATGCATGATGGCACATGCCCGTCAGCTCTACACGCACCAACCATATTGGTGACCCTCCCGCCCGTCCAGGACCCCCGGGCTCAACTACCCCGCCGCCACACCTGCCGTGCCGCGCTCAAACCATCCTACTTTCCCCTCTTTTGGCGGGCCCGGACCGGTGCTTCCCCTGCCTAAAACCCTCTGTGAGAATGGTTATGCAGCTGCCCCTAGCCGAACCGCCCCTGTCCCTGCTGGCGGACAATGCAGGCTCCCCCCCAGCCCCGCCGCTGTCGAGCGACTGCGCTTGCGCTGCTACCCTCCTCCTACCCTCCTACCCGCATTCCTGAGCCCCTGCACTCAGCCCGTCAGTTTATCCACTGCCTACTCCCGCCCGATTCGCTTCCCCGGCATGCCACGGCGGCCAAGACCACGCAATTTGCGCCTCACCCATTCCCTGGGGCGCGAACCCGGTACACTCCTGCCCCATCCCCCCCCAGGACTCCGCTCATAGCCCCATAAGGGCCGTAGGGTCTCCCCTCAGCGTGCCCACCGGGCTGGCAGATAGGCTGACCGCCTCGCCGGGATGTGGGTCGGACGACTCCTCGTCGTCCCGCGCCGCCGCTGCCACCGCGGGCGCCCACTCGTCCAGCGCGTGTACGGCATCCAGATCCGCGCGTGTGGCCCGGATCCGGGGCTTGGATTCCTTGGGGGGCATGGCCAGGATTGCGGCCATGGCCTGAGGGCGCAGGCCAGAGGGGGTTGGTGGGTGGCGGGTGGTGAGGTGAAGAAGACCAGCGCAGGACATTCTCACTCCATCCCAGACCGCGACAGGCTTTGCTTCGTTGTCTGTATCTTAAATGGTTGAGGGCAGGGAAACTTATCGAACCCGCCCTTGTTTACGACCTTGAATGGGCCACCGGCACATTTCACCACGGAAGCTGACTGTATCTTTCTCTTTTGCCCCGACGCCCTACCCATCTTCACACCCTCAGTCCCTCACCCGTCAACCCCTCAGCTGCTCCGGGAGGCCCCGGCGCAGCAACTTCTGTACCGGCCCCTACACCCGCTCCCCTTTCCCCTCCCCTCCTTCCCCTCCCCTTCCTTCCCCCCTCTTACCACGGCCCCCTCCGGCCCGTACTGCGCCGTCAGCGCCACCATGTCCGCCCCGCTGTTGGCCTTGGCGTAGCGCACGCTCTCGCTCAGCGCCGTCTGCCGGGACACCGGGTCCACGTAGTGCGAGGGCGAGCGGCGCCGGGTGGCCTGAAGGCAGGTGCTGGTGAGGTCCTCCAGCTGCCGCTGCCGCTCCTGTCAGGGAGGGAGGGGAATGAAGGGAGGGAGAACGGTAGGGTGAGGCGGGCAGGAAACTGAGGGGAGGTGGGCCGCTGGGTGGGGAGTGCTGGTGAGGTCCTCCAGCTGCCGCTGCCGCTCCTGTAAGGGAGGTAAAGAGGAATAAAGGAGAGGGACATAGACAAGTGAGGCGGGCATGGAGGGAGGGGAGTGCTGGTGAGGACCTCGAGCTACCGCTGCCGCTCCTGAAATGTAGGGGGAGGGGGGGAGGGGGTAGTTTTCTGACAAAGTGGGGGGTGGGTGGGTAGGGAAACGTAGAGGGAGGTGAGGAAAGGTTGGAGAGACGCGAGGCACTGAGGGAGGCAGGGAGGGAGCACCCCTCCTCCTCCCACGCCCTCTACGCCCGTTCCACCTCCCGCACAGCTTTCCTCCTCTTTCCCCTCCCTTGCGCTCGCACCTTGCCCGGCAGGGCTGGCCCTACACTGCCTCCCCCGTCTACCCCCTCCCGCTGCCCCCGCCCCGGCACTGGAGAGAGCGCAGGCACCCGTCGTGCTAGCTCTCGTCCTCATCTCCCCTTCCCCCCTCCCTAACCCCTCCCCTCCGGCGCGCACGTTCTTGCCCTTGCTGATGTTGCACACGGAGGACAGACACCAGCCCTGCCCAGTCTTTGTGCTCCTCTTCCTCTTCCCCCCTCCCTGCAACCTCTCCCACTAACTCCCCTTTCCGGTGCTGGTGCAGAATCCGTTCCTCCCTTCTCCCTCCTCCCGCCCCCTCCCTCCGTCCCGCCCTCCCGCCCTCCTTTGCTGTCCCCTCTCTTTCCCTGCCTAAGCGCCCCCCACAAACAGCGCTCACGTTCTTCCCCGGCAGGGCGGTGCTGGTGCAGAAGCCCCCCGGCTCCTGGCTGGGGCTGCGGGTGCGGTCCAGCAGGAAGGCGTCCGCGGAGGCGCGGCAGGCGGTGGTGCCCGTGAGCTTGCGCACGTCCTGGGGAGGGTGGTTTGGGGAGGGTGGTTTGGGGAGGGTGGTTTGGGGAGGGTGGTTTGGGGAGGGTGGTTTGGGGAGGGTGGTTTGGGGAGGGTGGTTTGGGGATGAGTTTGGGCTTGGGTTTGGAGGGGGGAAAGGGGGTTGGGGGAGGGCGTGGGGCATGGTTGGGGCGCCGGGAGCGGGTCGTGGGGCTGGGGGGGTGGCCGCGGGGCGGAGGTGGGGTGGGCAAGGGACTGGGCGGGGGGCGGAGGACCCGGACCCGTGTGGCCTACGCCCGGGGGCCCGAGGGGTCGCTCACCTTGCTGTTGATGAGGTCCGGGCTGTAGGTGTTGCTGAGCAGCTGCCCGGAGAACTGCAGAATAGCGAGGGGGTGAGACCGAGAGGGGAAGGAAGGGTGTCAAGGCGGTGTGGAGGGGCCAGCACCGGTTCTCCCCAGACACTTGTGTGGGGCCTGCCCTGCTCCACTGATGTAGCTGCTCAGCCTTACAATCCCGACGGTAGCTCGAGGCGCCACACGGCGCTGGGTCTCACCTTGTTGTGGTGTTTCCCCGGGTTGAGGTTGACGGTGTCCTCCCAGTTGGGCCCCCGCAACCCCAGGATGTCCGGTTTACTGTCGATCGTTGCCTTCTTGGCCTCTTTAACCTGCACGGGCGTGACAGCGCCCAGTTACGGCTTCCGCGCCTGCCACGCCACTGCGGCATTTGGGCAGCGCATGCCCCGCACCTTGTCGAGCACAGGTTGTCGGACCGCTGTTTCGTGCAACGCGTAGTTGAGACGCCCTGTCCGCCCTGGGATTGCTGGGGTTGGTGTTCCAGCTAGCGTCCGCGATGGCGAGGGTGGAAGCTCCTCCTCCTCAGGGGCCTTGACGCCTGCTTCCCCGGCAAGGCTTAGCATGACCTCCTCCATGATGTTTAGGCTATAATCTAGGGGGCTTAAGCCTGCAGTCGCTGCCCGGGGTTCGGGTTCGGCGCTGTTGGCAAGTAGGCGCTAGACAAGGGTTACTGCTATTCAGCAAGGTATTCTGATAACCTGATTACAGGAGTGCATCAACAGCGACCCGGCCTACTTGTCGCGGTGAGTCGGAAAAACTTAGACATCCTCGCCCTCGCGCTTCTTTGTCCCTACACAGCCTGCGACCTGCCTCTGAAGAGCCTCATCAGAAGCCATTTATGCATGAAAGCACGGCGCACCAGCGCCTCGAGCCCAACAACGTGCCCTGCCCCACGGGTCTCACCGGCATCTTCAGAGCCCCCCGCTGGGCCAACCTTCGTTCCACGACTTCCACAACGAGTTGCTTCCCTCACTTTGACACAAAAAAAAGAAATGGCGCCGCGCCATCGTCCGTTCACGTTGAATTGTACGATGCAAACACCTGAGCTGCCAGCCAAACCAGCCCTGCCGCCAAAAAGTTTGCTCCGTCGTCCTGCTCCGTCCCATTGCTGTTCTTCTCGTCTAATCCCTCAAGCGTGAGGTTGCGCCCACCTCCTTCAAGCGCCCTCAAGGCGCGCGGTTCTTGGCCCAGGGCCTAGATGGCCTGCGGTCCTCGAGCGTCAAGCATGAACTTGCCAATCTTGACCTGGGGTTGGACAATTGCACGGGCGAGGGGGAGCAGGTGGGGTCCAAGCAGTGTGCAACCGGGTCTGGCCCACCAGCCGGCAATGCAGGTGGGGTGCCCAACACGATAGCACAAGCGGCATGGCAGCCGCCTCAAAGAACGGCGAATTCCTCCATGAACCCGACCCCACCACGTGGCCCCCGTTCCTGATGGGCCCACACCCACCTCCATGGTGTCCGCCCACTGCCCGTCCTCGGCGCTGAGCACGACCATGGAGTACTCCCCCTCCATGGAGCCCTGCGGGTGCGTAGCAGCAGCCATGTGGTAAAAGAGCGGCATGCAACGAGAGCACAAGGGCAACAAAGGTAGGCAGGCCCATCGCACCCAAACAACCGTCCCTTGACCCGCCCTCAGCGTGGGCCCCTGTCAGTCAAGAATCAACCCCAAGCAACGACGGTACCCAACTGCCCCCGACACCTGTCATCCACGCACAAACCCAACCAGCGCATGCAAACCCCTCCCCACGCCTGGGGCCACGGGCGTCGTGCAACCGACCCCTCTACCCACCTGCGGCGTGGGCAGGGCGCACCCCGACGTGTACTCGTGCGTCTTGCCCGGCAGCAGAATGGGCTGCTCCCCCACCACGCCCGGGCCCCTGGCGGGTTGCACAGACGCACACGCGCACACACACGCGGAAGAGGAAACATGGTTCAGGAAGCGGCCAGCCAACAACCGATACGGTGTGCAAACGATTCAGCAGACAGCAGGCAGCGCTCAACGAGGCCCGTCAAACGGTGCCATGCGGTCATGCCCAGTGCGGGTCTAACGCCGTGGCGCGCAGCTGGGCTCACCTGACCTCCTCCTTCTTGCCCTGCCCGTCCATGATGACCCAGTGCCGGTTGCGCAGCTGCACGATCAGCTCCGACTCGTTGGTGATGGTCTGGGGGGTTGGGGGCAAGGGGCAGGGGCAGTGGGGAAGAGATTACGGCATGCCACTCCTTGATGACGCATCCACAACCACTGCCCAGTTCTGTCTGGAGCGCGCGATGACGGCGCAGTGCTTCAGACCTTACCACCATGAGCTCATCGCGCTCAAAACCTAGGCCCAGGCCCAGGCCCAGGCCCCTCCAGTCCCTCGCGGATCTCGCTATCAAGGACGCGCGGATTCCACCGCACTAATCCACCCCACGCTGCCCTCTGACAACCCCGGGGCTCAGTGGCACTCCTGCTCTCCTCCCGCCCTCACCACGTGGTACGCAAACATGAAGCGGCCCGCGCTGGGCTGCGACTTGGTGGGCAGGAAGAAGCTGCGGGGGGCGGAGTGGGGTGGCAGGGGCTTCAGCGCTGATACCCGGCCTGCCCGGCCCACGGTCCCCTGATACACTTAGCCGCTCTACGCTCAGTACGCTGGTCCCCTCAGCCCTCCCTTGCTACCATTCCTTCAGTAAAGCCCATCCACCGCAACCTGTCCCGGCTCGTCCCGCTCAGCGTCAAACCCCACTGCCTCGCCACCCTCTGCACGGCCACGTTGATTCCCCGCCTCAGCCCTCGACCCCTCCCCTCCTCCCCGCTGCTCGTTGTCGGCTCCCCACCTCTGCACGGCCACCTTGATTCCCCGTGTGTTGGCGGTGCTGGTGGTGGACAGCAGCCCCGCAGCCAGCGCCGCGGGCCCCAGCTCCTCCTCCAGCGCCTTGATCTGGGCGCTGATCTTGGCAGCGTCCTGGGCGGAGGGGAGAGGAGGGTGATGGGGGTGTTTGTTGAGGGTGATGGGGGCAGGTGGGATGGAAATGGACGGTGTTGGGCGGGAGTGGGGTGGGGCAGGGAGGGGGCAGCTGTGGACCGGTGGGGTTACTTTTGTTACTCCTGGTATAGCAACGGCTATGTCGTGTAGTCGAGAACCTCTGGTACGCTCTGGGATGGCCATACCTGCCCCGACCCACATGACTTTTGCACGGCCTGCTAGTTCTGGCCCGCTCGCTTAGCGTTCGCCAGTCCTGGCGGCTTTGCCGAGTCCACATCGCCTGACTGTCCTCCGCCCCAGCTACAGCCGCTTGCCTTGCATTGACGCACTGCCTACGCTCCTGCCTACCCTGGGCTGGCACCCCACCCCACATGCTGCCCCCGCCCTCTAGCGCTCCTCCCCTGCCCATCCGCACGCTTCCACGCGAGGCCCTTTGCGCCACTCCCCGCCCATGATCGCGCACCGCGCTTAGCTCCTCCCCTCCCTGCCCACAGAGAGCTGTGCACCTTACAACGGGCTGCCAAAGGCAATTTTAGATCACAGTAGGGGCATAGTTGTACACCCCTATGCGCCATTCGCATATATCGCGCACCTCGTATCGCTCCTCACGGATGGCCGACTCCAGGGCCCGCTTGGCGCTCACTACGGGGTCCTGCCTGTTCAGGGCCTCCAGCTCGTCACGGAGGCGGGCAGCCTCCTTGAAGTCCTCGCCCTTGACTGTAAAAGAGGGGGATGCGGGTAAGCGGGTGAGGGGGGCAGGTTGAGATGAGGGGAGCTCGGGGACGGTGCAGGCAGGGGAGGTGTCCGCGGGGCGTCGCGGGTGGGTTGCACCGCGGTGTCTCTCTGACGGCGAGGAGGCCCCTCGATACCAATACTGCGTCCTCAGCATGGGGGCCCAGGTTGCGCACGCGGAAGACAGTCCGGGCGACTGGAACCAACCGCGTGCGAGGATGCTGGGACCCGCTGGCGAAGCCCGTCGCTCACCGGCAAGCTTCAGTTCCAGCTCCAGGTCCTTGCGACGCTGCAACACGTCAGCTAGCGCGCCTGATACTGATATGCTGGCGTCCATGGCCGACTTCTTGCCCGATTGCACGCGGACCGGCGGAAGCCGCGGTCGCGGGGCATTGCCGCGGACCGGCACAACAGCCCGCCCGGAGGTGCCGGCCGCCGGCCTATGAAGGTTCCCTAGACACCTGGCGTTCATCTTGCGGTCGGGGTGGTAAGTAAGGGGCAACCAGGAGCCGATGAGTTCCTCCGAGAGTAGCGGCTTCGGCGTGGACGGGCTTGGCGCTGATGAGAGGAGCACGTAGGCCTCGTCTAAGCTGGCAACTGGTTTGTGCGTGTAGGAGAGCGCTGCGGCACCTTGTTCGCCGAGAATGTGCTCGATGCTGCGATGGGCCTGTGGTGCCGGTGCGCCCTCTTAACGCGTCGGCCGCCTTGACTCGGTTCCTTTCGCTCGCGCAAACTCACCCTTTGCAGCTTCTGCACCCCCAACCCATCAAAATGGTGAGCCGCCGACATGGCGCGGCAGCTCCAATTGCACTGAGCACCGCGGCTGGGCGTGCCCGGCTGACACGTGTCGTCCCTGGTGCATTGCAGGCCACCGAGCAGAGCTACATCATGATCAAGCCCGATGGGGTCCAGCGCGGCCTGGTCGGCGAGATTATCAAGCGGTGCGTGGCTGTGGCCAATTGGCTGCGTGGCTGGCGCATTCTTGCGAAAGGGTCCCACCGTGGCAAGTGCGCTGTGTCGCTCGGTGCCTACGCGTGGGGTGGATGGGACTGGATCACCAGCGCCGACGGGCCCGGATGGCGCTCGCTGGTTCAGGCTGCTGCGGGCGCTCGCGGCTTGCCCTGCGTGAGCGGCGGTGTTCCGCTTGCCAGTCAATCGGCACGGACGCGGTCGGGCGTTTCTCCTGTGACACCTCGGGTCGGGACCCTGCCTTCTCTGACCCGCCGACGCCCGCTGGCTCTCCTCCTCCCCCCAGCTTCGAGCAGCGCGGCTACACCCTGAAGGGCCTGAAGCTCATCAACGTGGACCGCGCCCTGGCCGAGAAGCACTACGAGGACCTGTCGGCCCGCCCCTTCTTCGGTGCCCTGGTCGAGTACATCTGCAGGTGCGTGCAGTGTCGTGTAGTACGCGTCCGGCAGCGGTAGTCGAGGCCTTGAGCGGGGAAAGGTCCTGCCACTGGTGCAGTGGTTGCTTGTGCAGCATAGGGGGCTGTGCGCGTATCTCACGCCGTTCTTCGCCCCTTTTTCCCTCCGCAGCGGCCCCGTGTGCGCCATGGTGTGGGAGGGCAAGAACATCGTTGCTGCCGGCCGCACCATGATCGGTGCCACCAACCCCCAGGCCTCGGCCCCCGGCACCATCCGCGGTGACTACTCCATTGAGGTGGGCAACCCTGGGGGGCAGCTGTACGGGGGGCATGGACACAGCGGCGTTGGAGGCTGTGGGGGGCCGAGAAAGCGGAAATGCAATGGCTCTGCGGCGTGTGCACTCCTGCGCCCAACGGGTCCTGGGCACGGCATGGGCGGAGTCCTGAGAGCTACAGAGCCCAGGCGCCTGCCTCTTCCTGTACTTGGGATCCGTCCTAGAGCGAATGAGAGGGCTCGTGAGAGGACCCGTGGAGGTACATGACAGGACGTCGAATGCCAAGTAACGAAGCATGACCGATTCATGTGTGCCCGGGTCCACAGGTCGGCCGCAACATCATCCACGGCTCGGACAGCGTGGAGAGCGCCACCCGCGAGATCGGCCTCTGGTTCCCCGAGGGTATCACCAGCTGGACCCCCGTGGCCAAGCCCTGGATCTACGAGTAAGCGGCTCGCCCTGCCGCTGACGCTGTTGCGCCCAGGGCCGTGTCGTGCGACCCGGCCGTGGGCCCGGCGTGTGGACCGCGTCTTGTGCGGATGCGCGGAGGAGTGCGCTGCCGACGGCCATGCCTAGTGCAGGCTACGGCTTTGGGTAGCAGCGTTGCCTTTGCGCTTGGAGGAACCTGGATCTGGTGGGGTTGGTGTTGAGGCGTTGGAGCTCGGAGGTTGGAGCACTCAGGGCCCGCGGCGAGGCTCAGCTGCAAGCAGCCGGGGCCTGCCACCGGATCTCTGAGCCTGGCGCCGTGCGGGGACGAGGCATCTAAACAGCTATGGGCTGCGATTAGCTTAACGTAGGCTGAGCTTCGTACGTTTTGCGGGGCCGGTGCCAGGTGGCGCATAGATGCTTCTAGGAGCAGGGAACAGGGTGGAGTCAAGCGTACACGAAAGCCTGCGCCCCCGCAGAGCTTGTGTAACCCTTTTGCGCAACTGACGTTGCCGGCCAGGAGGCCTCCTGCCGCCGGCCTCCTGCTGCCGGCTGCCGCTGCCCGTCTGAATGCACTAAGGCCAGCGGGCCCGGCGCCCATTTCACGGCATGATCTACCTGGTGAATCAAATGAACCCGCTTCCCTGACGCGATTGGCGAGCTGCAGCGGACAAGATGCTTGGAACAACAGCCGCTAGACACTCATGAGCGGGCACAGGCAGACAGGGCCCAAGGAACCTGGACGACTACTTGCTTTGCCGCAGCGGCAGCGAGTCGGAAGGCGAAGAGACGTCGGGCATTTGACACTTGTGTTGTATGCGCCGTACGATACGGCACAGGTGGGACAAGCCATGTCAGAATTGAATTCTACATTTCGGAAAGCGCGACGCGTCCACCAGTGTGGTTCAGGTTCTCGTTGCTTAACACATTTGCACCCATCGCGACTAGTTACTTGACGAAGCAGGAGGTCGACAGCCAGGCGCAGGTTGAACATGGCCACGGCCACTCTCTCCGCGGGCGACGTTTCCCGCATCAAGTCCAAGGAGGAGTTCTCCAATGGCGTGGTGCTGAAGGTGCGGAGAGCGTGGAAGCGCTGGGGAGGCCCAAGCTATAGTTTTCGCGGGCTCAGCATACCTCGCTCGCCGCAGGTCTCCGACCTTCAGGAGGCTGTCGGCAGGAAGCACAAATGCTTCCTATCGGACGGGCAAGCTTCCATTAAAGGCGTCCTGGCTTCACAGTTTGCCGACCTGGTTGAAAGCGGCGAGCTCTGCAACGGGTGCCTGGTGCGCATCATCGCCTTCGTGACCAACACCGTCGGCAGTGATGATGTGCTGCTCGCGACGGACCTCACCGTCGTGGCGCCTCCGAGCGCGGGCTCGCAGGACATGGACACGGACACGGCGCTGACCGCGCACAATGCCACGCCCGAGGCCGCCAAGACCGCGGGCAAGCCCTCGGCCCCGGCCTCCGCTGCCAAGGAGAACAGCACGCCGCTCCCCGAGTGAGCCTTCGGGCGGTGTGGGCTACGGGCGCGACAGTCACTTGCCGTGTTCGCCCATTCCCGGCTGCGCCCTATCCATCTCACCAATGCCCAACTCGACGCCGCAGGCACAAGGGAGCCAAGACGCCCCTCCCGCAGTCCATGACGCCCACCCAGACGTACGGCCTCACGCCCACGCCCACCCCCAGCACCTTCCTCAAGACCGCGCCCACGCCGCCCAGCCTCAGCGTCAGCGAGCGCAAGTGGGTCAAGCCAGGGGCACAGCCTCACGCCTAGACCAGCCCGTCGGATGATCACCTATGGAACCTACGGGGAGCCCCTCGATTACCGGGACTAGGCAACTAACCTTTACTCGCGGGTCCTGCGTGCTTGGTGGCCGTAACCTTGTATTAAGAGCCCATAGACTTCAAGGGCTAGGCGTACTATGGACCGTAGGTGACATGCGCCCCGCGTGTGGCCGCCCACCGTTGTCCCCGAAACTCCGCCCACCCGGCCCCCAAAACCTGCTCGTCCAGGAACTACCACAAGATCGCGCAGATCCATCCGTACAACTCGGACTGGTGCATCCGCGCCAAGCTGGACCGCAAGGGCGTGCTGCGCTCCATGACCATCAAGGTGGGGGGGGAGGGTCACGATGTCAAGGAGGAGGCGGGGTCGGGGGGCAGGGCGGGCTGTGACGGAGGGGGTGGGGTCTCGGGGGGAGGGAGAGAGGGGGTCTCTTTGCTCCATGACCATCAAGGTGGGGGGGGGGGGAAGGTGGGGGGGGGGGGGCCGGGGGGGTCAGGGGACAGGCGGCGGGACGTGACGAAGGTGGGGGGCAGGACGTCAGGGCGGAGGTGGGGGGCAGGAGCCAGGACGTTGTTCAGGTGGGGGGCTGGACGTCGCCAAGGCGCGGGACATGATGTTACCGAGTGGGTGGGGTCAGGGGACGGGGCGAGCGAGCGCTGTGGAAGCCTGCCTGACCCCATCCTGCGCGCTAGCCGGCCCAACAGCACCCCTCTTTCCCCTCCCGCGTCTCCCACTCCAGGGCGCTGACGTCAAGATCCTGTCAGTGGATCTGGTGGACGAGACGGTGAGCCCATCTTTTGATCCTTTCTGTGCAACGATCGGTGGATCCTACCCGGTCGAGCCAGCACGCAGACTCCAATTGCCCTGCCCAGACGTCTGACACAGCACGGCGCGGCAATGCTGGTCCTCGCGCAAACACCAACCCGTCGCCCCTTCCTCCTCCCCCCAATCCTCCTTAATTCCCCGCTCCCCCCAGGGCGCCCAGGTCCAGGGCACCTTCTGGCGCGCGGCCGCGGAGCGCTACTCGGAGCAGCTGCAGGAGGGGCGGGTGTACGTGTTCAACCGCTTCAAGGTGGGGGGTGGGGGCAACCAGCCGGGGAGACGGGAGTGAAGAGCAGCGAGAAGGGCCTGGGGTTTGTCATAGGCGATCGTGTTTGGGGGATGGGGAGCAGCCCGCCCGGGGGCGGCCTTGCATGCGAGAACTGGGCGGGGCCGAACGCGCATACGGCATGCACACAGAGGGTGAGGGCGAGCCAAGGGCGGGGGCGGGCCAAGTTCCGCGCTCTGGGTACCGTATCGACTGGCATGGCTGACAGGCATGCCGGCCTCGTGTCATCGCATTGGTCCCAATACACAATGTCTTTCTGCGGCATGCACACGATCATCTCTGCACGGCACGCACACGATCAAGGGCGGGGGCGGGCCAAGTTCCGCGCTTTGATCCCCGCACGCCACGACCACCTGCCCTGGACCATGCGTCTGATCTGCCTCGGCCTCAGCATGCCTGGGCCAAGAGGCTGCTGACACCGACCTGAATGGGGAAGGGCTGGAGATGCCTACATCACTTCGCGAATGGGGCATGGCTGGAGGTGTACGTCTCACCTCGTGTCCCCACGCGCTCCCCCTCCCCAGGTGAAGCCCGCGGACAAGAAGTACTCGTCCGTGAAGGCCGACTACCAGATTGACTTCACGGACAGGTGGGCGGGGTTGGATTGAATTTATGGGCGCGGTCTGGGCCCTCTGCCGGTCTCTTGCCCAGCCCCTCCAAGCATCGTGTGTCTCGCCCTGGCCGCTGCCCTTGCCTCCCCTCCGATGCTAGCACTCCCGCCAAACACACACGCTCCCTCCTGGCCTCGCCTTCCCACCCCCCCACCTCCCCAGCACGGAGGTCTCGGAGGCCGCCGACCAGGGCGCCGCCTCCGCCATGACACTCCTCACCCACCCCTTGACGCGTCGGCGAAACACACACACTCCCTCCCCCCGCCTTCCCTCCCCTCCACCCCCCCAGCACGGAGGTCTCCGAGGCCGCCGACCAGGGCGCCGCCTCCGCCATGACACTCCTCACCCACCCCTTGACGCGTCGGCGAAACACACACACTCCCTCCCCCCGCCTTCCCTCCCCTCCACCGCCCCAGCACGGAGGTCTCCGAGGCCGCCGACCAGGGCGCCGCCTCCGCCATGACACTCCTCACCCACCCCTTGACGCGTCGGCAAAACACACACGCTCCCTCCCCCCGTCCTCCCTCCCCCAACCCCCCAGCACGGATGTCTCCGAGGCTGCCGACCAGGGCGCTGCCTCCGCCATGACACCCCTCACCCACCCCTTGACCCGTCGGCAAAACACACACGCTCCCTCCCTGCCCCCGCCCTCCCTCCCCACCACACCCCCAGCACTGAGGTCTCCGAGGCTGCCGACCAGGGCGCCGCCTCCGCCATGACGGCCGCAGTGGACCTCACCCCCATCGACGTGCTGCCGCGCCGGGTGGGCAGCCGCGCGCCGGGTAAGCACCAGGACGGTGTGCGTGTGGCCTCAGTGCAGGGTGCCCTCCTCCTGCCTCCGGTGTATCGGTTTATATGCCTTGGCGTCGCCTGAGACTCGTGTCGTGGTTTCTCGTACAGCCTCAACCCATCCTCCGTCTTTCTGTGCCCGAGGCTGTGTGCGCTCCCCTGCTCCCCCCTTCGCCCCGCAGTGGACGTGGCGGGTGTGATCCTGGCCGTGGGCCCCCTGGCCTCGGTGAAGCGGAAGGCGGACAACAGCGAGCTGCCGCGGAGGGACGTGACCATCGGAGACAGCAGGTGCGGCGACATGGGGGGGCCTTGCCTTCGTTTGTGTTTGTTTTCGGGGCGTGTGTTTGTGTGTTTAAGTGCCTGACGGCGGGGTTGAGAGGAGGGACCGTGCATCGGCGACAGCAGGTGCAGCGACAGAGGGCATGAGCGGCGTCGGAATCGAGTACCTGAGGGCGGGGTTGAGAGGTGGAACTGCTCGGGGCGCGCACGAAACTGCAAGGCCAAGGTTTCCGGGGCATAGGCGTGGCTGTCTGAGTCCCCGCCCTCACATCTCCCGCACTCCACACACGTGCCCTCGGCCTCCCCCTCTCCCCCCAGCCCCAAGCGCATCACGCTGACGCTAAGTCAGCCTCTCATCCCAGACGCTGCTCAAATCGCCCTCCCTCACATGTGCGCTTTGCCTCTCCTCCCATGCACACGTCACCCCTTCTCCCCCCAGCCTCAAGTCCATCACGCTGACGCTGTGGGGCGACATGGCCACCACCACCTCGGCGCAGCTGGAGGGGCAGGAGGGCAAGGCCGTGCTGCAGGTGAGGAGGAGGATGATGGGGTTGGGGAGGGCAGACGTGGTGAGGTGGTGCTGCAGACGTGGTGCCGACTGGGGTGGAGGGGCAGGAGGGCAAGGCCGTGCTGCAGGTGGGGGGGGGGGGTGCAGGCGTGGTTCTGGCTGAGGGAGAGACTGGGCTGGAGGGGCAGGGGGGCAAGCAGGACTGGGCCGGGGAGGAGGAGGAGGGCTGGTGCGGATGCACGGATGAGGTGAAGGGCAGCCAGGCTGGGCACCCCAGCCCCACACAAGCATGTACTCACCCCACGCATCCGCACCCACCCAGGTGACGCACTGCCGCCTGTCGGACTACAACGGGTGCTCGCTGTCCACGCTGTCCAAGTCGGTTATGACGGTTAACCCCGAGGGCCCGGCGGCAGCCGCCATGATGGCCTGGTACACGTCAGCGGGTGAGGGCCGGGCCCGGGGTGGGCCTGGCGTGGCGGGAGCTGGGCCCGGTTGTGGGTTCAACGGCGGGTTCAGCGGTGGGAACCTTGGCAGTTGGCCTAAGTCCGTTCGAATGACGGCAGGGGTGCTTGGCAACAGGGGCGTCAGCAGTCCAGTCTGTACGGCACAGTACGGCACTGACTCATCCTACTAACCCTTCCTCTCCCCCACCTGCCAGGCGTGTCCCCCGACCGCTTCACGGCTGTGGGGCAGGACATGGCGGCGGGCCGCGGCGGCAGGTGGGCGGAAAGGGAGGAAGTCGGGGAGAAAAAGCGCTAGGGCCAGACGGGGTGCTTGCCCCCCAGCAGCACCAGAAGCTGTGTTGGCTCGCGTGCTTCGTTCCGGCCCCTTGCACCTACCTCATCCCCCTTCCCGTTTCCCCCGCAGCCAAGGCGGCGCCGGCGGCGTGCCACCCTCCTCTGTGCTGCTGCCTGGCGGCCCATCTGACCCTGACCCGCTCGCTATCCTTCTCCTGATAACCCCACCCCGACCCCTCCCGCCCCCCACCTCCACCCCGCAGCCAAGGCGGCGCCGGCGGTGTGCCCGCCCGCGAGCGCTTCCTGACGCTGCAGGACGTGGCGGGGGTGACGCCCGACTCCCTGGAGGGGGACAAGGCCGTGTTCCAGGTGGGGAAGGAGGGTGTGTTGTAGTGGTCGGGTTGAGTGCGCGATGCCCGATGCCCCTTGTAGTGAGCATACTTGAGGGGGGCACGTGGCGGAGGAACAAGAGGAAATGCAAAGCGAAAAGGACAGGAGAGTGTGGAATAGGACAGCGGTTCGGACAGGAGAGACAGCCGCACATTGGGCGCACATCCTCGAAGCTGCTTGCAACGAGACCGGAGTGCAACAGCCACACAGGGCACGCAAGTATGAGTGGCGCACAAGGGAGCGGCGCGCCACAGCGCGCCGCCACAAGTTCAGACACTGCCTTGACGCTGGGTAGGACGCCTAACGTGCAATCACCCTCATCCCCATCAGCAGACTTTCATCCACTCAACCCCACCCCCACCCACCCCCCAGAACGTGACCGCCTGTGTGGCCATGGTGCAGTCGGAGCAGACCATGTACTACCTGGCCAACCCGGAGAACGGCCGCAAGGTGAGGGAAGGAAGAATGTGAAGGTATTGGAGCATCGTGTCAAACCCCACGCGTGGATCGTGGGCAGGAAAGCAGGCTGGCGGATTAAGACGATCCGGCGAAGAGCCGCGCACACCTCTCGTGTCTTTGTCCTGGGCCCTGGGAGGCTTGCGCTTCCGTGTACTCACCAACAGCGCCCCCACCCCGCTCGCCTGTCATGTCCCCCTCCTGATGGTCGTAAACCAGGATGAAGACATTTTCCCCCTCCCTTCACCCCTCCCTTCTCCCCTCCCTTCTCCCCTCCCTTCTCCCCTCCCTTCTCCCCTCCCTTCTCCCCTCCCTTCTCCCCTCCACGCCTCTTCCCCCCCGCTCCCCAGGTGGTGGACCAGGGCGGCGGCCGCTTCTGGTCCGAGGCCGACGGCCGCGCCATCGAGAAGCCCGAGCACCGCTACGTGCTGGGCGTGAAGCTGGCGGACCACACGGGGGAGGCGGTGGTGCAGCTGTTCAACAAGGAGGTGGGGCGGGGGGGGCCGGGTGTGTTGTTGAAGTTGGTCTCTTGGTGGTGCCAACGGCTCCCATGTACATTATCAGGTAACAGCGACACCATGCCGTGCGAACAATCGTCCCCTTATGTCCCTCCTTTTTGGCATTAGCATTGGAAGACTCCCTCTCAATCTCTCAATCTCTCAACCCCGCATCCCCCACCTGCCCCCCACCCACCCAACCACCCACCCCAGGCCGAGGCGGTCATGGGCCGTTCTTGTTATGTTGTGGCTCAACAATACTTCAAGTACTCCCTCTCAACACCCCATGTCCCTCCGTCTCCCCCCCGGTCTCCCCCCACCCACCCCAGGCCGAGGCGGTCATGGGCATGAAGGCGGACGAGCTGGCGGCGCTCAAGGAGGCGGGGGGAGAGGGCTTCGCGGCCGCGCTGCGGACCGCGCAGTGGAAGCCCTGGCAGGTGCGTCGCGCTGCGGCCGGCGGGCCGGCGGCGGCGTCCATGAAACGGCTGGGCGGACTGCTGCGTGTCCTGGGTGGACGGCTTCAGAAGCTTCGGCGAAGTCCAGATCGCATACCACTGTGCGCTCAGAGGACCAGGAATCATGGCCCGTTGCAACCCCTCCTCCAAGGGCCGCCACCCCCCACGTGCTCAAAACACACGCGCATCCTGACAGCCCCTCCGCCCCCTCCCCTAGGTGGTGGTTATGTCCAAGGCCCGTGAGTACAACGGCGAGCGGCGCGTACGGCACACAGCGCACCGCGTGGATCCCGTTGACTGGGCGGCCGAGGGCATGCGCCTCGTCAGCCTCATCGCCAAGTACGGCGCGTGAGGCGTGTACGGCAGGTGGTACGGCACGTACGGCGCAGCGTGTGCAGTTGGGTGCGGCTTTGGGGGGCTGGGATGTGCCGGCGCCGGTTGGTGGCTGGGTGAGGGGTGGAGGGGAGGCGGCAGATGACCACATGTGATGACCAGGTGACGCAGGCACGGTGAGGAGGACGTGCATTCATCAGGACCGCCGTACGGCTGTACGGAACTTTGACTGCGCAGAACAGGAGGCCGGACGGCCATACGGTACGGACGATGTGACTCATGCTAGACGGACCCAGGGGCGATGGAGCTTGCAGAGCGGTGACCCTACGGAGCGGCGGCAGGAGCAGAGTTGTTGTTCAGCGGATGCCGGTTTGCAAGTTGGCCGAGGTAGTGGACAAGTGGGGATGGGGGCGTACAGGGGCGAAGGCTAGGGAATCGGGGTGAGTTGCTGTGTTCGGTGCGGGGCGGGATGAGGCGGAGCGCAGACGCTTCACGGGCCATTGCCCGGGGACGCAGGTTAGTCGGTGGGGCGCCAACAGCGCTGCTGCTGCACTCTGTAACAAGGCAGGCAGGTGTGCCCCTGGATGCCTTCAGGGTGCAGTGCAGCCCAGTTGCGGCTGACGAGTGGTCAGCAGCAGAGACTGCCCAAGGGGTTCTAGGGGGTGAAGGGCATGGCCCCCGCATGGCGCACAAGCTGCGAGGTAGTCGGTGATGCGGCTGAGGACGGCTATGCTGCGAGCAGGGGTTGAAGGGGGTGTTGCTGCGTGATGCGGGCGCGACGGGTGCCGGAGTCGTTATGCACGCCCGGGGGGCTTGCAGATGAAGGGGGGGTTGCCCGAGTCGGGGAGAGGTATCGGCACGATCAGGTCTGCGGGTCACGGCAGTTTCTTGGGTCGGCTGCAGACGTTGTTTTGAAGTTCCAAGACAATGGCTGCTCTGTGCTTGCGACGCGTGTGTCTTCTGTGGGGAGTCCTTGCTTTTGCACCACTTTTGGCAGCCTCCAACCCATCGAACGCGACCAATCAAGTGTGCCAGGCCCATATATCAGATGCTGTGAGTCTGTGGGCGCCTGACTGAGTCCTTGCGGAGCTTCGCGTGCAAAACAGAGCAGAAATGGTGCGCAGAGGGCGATATGGCGGGAAAGGTCCTCGCTGCTCAGGACAGCACTGTGATGGATGATCCAACGCCTGTGCAGGTGACCGAGCAGTCCTTCATCATGGTTAAGCCGGACGGCGTCCAGAGGGGGCTTGTCGGCGACATCATAAAGCGGTGGGTGGCTTGGCCAGCCTCGCGCCTGTGAGGCCTCTTAGCTGGCTCTCACACCTGATACTTGCTGCGGTCAAGCGCAGCGCTGTCGTTAGCAAACCTCCGCTCGCCACACGCACGCGCACTTCGGCACGCACCCCGACCGCCGCCGGCAATCCGACGCCCACCCCGCAGCTACGAGCAGCGCGGCTACACCCTCAAGGGCCTGAAGCTTATGAACGTGGACAAGTCCCTGGCCGAGAAGCACTATGAGGAGCACCAGGGGAAGCCCTTCTTCCCTAAGCTAGTCGACTTCATTACGAGGTCAGCAAGGGGGCACGGGGGAGGTCGGAGGTGCCGCGGGCTGCAGCTTGCAGGGCGTGTGGGGGCATGCACCACGGTGAATGGCCGGGACCGCCGCTACCGCGGACCGGGTCTTTGGTGGCAGCAGCGGCAGTTCATGTTGACCTACGAGGCTTTGGGTTTCGCTTAAAGCGCCGGAGCAGAACATGGGTAACGGGCAAGGCAGGGGCAGTCAGCAACCCCGCCCTGCCCGGTAAGTCAGCAATTGCTACTGGCGCCGCTTGGGAACCCGGCCTCAACCCCCATCCATTCTTACCTTGGCGTCGCTGTGATGCTGGCTGCCTTGCCACCCTTTTCCCTCCGCAGCGGCCCCGTGTGCGCCATGGTGTGGGAGGGCAAGAACATCGTTGCCGCCGGCCGCACCATGATCGGTGCCACCAACCCCCAGGCCTCGGCCCCCGGCACCATCCGCGGCGACTACGGCATTGACGTAAGTCCCCTCAAAAACATTATTGAGGGGCAATTGCAAAGGGGCTAGAGGTCACACAGCATAGCACAGGGTGATGAATGCAGTTAGCAGCGGAGTGCGCTCTGAGCGTTGGGGGAATCCCTATGGTGGCATCCTTCCCACAGCTGCTATCCTGCCCTCATCTGCCGTACAGATGGGCCGCAACATCATCCACGGCTCGGACAGCGTGGAGAGCGCCAGGCGTGAGATCGGCCTCTGGTTCCCCGAGGGTCTGGCTGAGTGGACCCCCGTGGCCAAGCCCTGGATCTACGAGTAAGCGGCTTGCCCTGCCGCTGACGCTGTTGCGCCCAGGGTCGTGTCGTGAGACCCGGTCGTGGGCCCGGCGCGTGGACCGCGTCTTGTGCGGATGCGCGGAGGAGTGCGCTGCCGACGGCCATGCCTAGTGCAGGCTACGGCTTTGGGTAGCAGCGTTGCCTTTGCGCTTGGAGGAGCCTGGAGCTGGTGGGGTTGGTGTTGAGGCGTTGGAGCTTATAGAGCGGCTGGCATGTAGGATCGGCGGAAGGGCCTGGCTGCAAAACGCTGCGGCCCGCCGTCAATACCTTGAGCCCGTTGTTGTTGTGACATGATGGTGCAGATCCAACCCAAACGAGCGATTCAACCCAAAGGCGCCGCTAGGTCCTGATGAGTTGAGATCCCGCCGGAGGCCGGAGGTGGCTGAAAGCTGCAGGCGTGCTGAAGCTGGTGTTGTGGGGACGTCTGATGAGGGCAGGCAGGCAAGCACACGACCTAGCACGCTGCACGCAGGGAAGGGCAGCCCGTGTAGACACCCATGGACTTGTTCGTAAGACGTGCTGAGACTGTGTTTCCCCCCAAACGGGCGGAATCAAGAGCTGTGCGAGGGCGACTTGGCGTGGGTCCCCCTTCGGACGGTTGGGCGCTGCATCGCAGTACGGCAGGGGCGGGCGGGCACGGCAATCGGCATTCGTTGCTCGGGGCTCCAAGAATCCCATCGCGATTGCAACCATTGGCATTGCTGAAGCTTACTGCATCTTTCGACGGGGCCGTGTTGCCGACCAAGCGCTTCCGGGACAGCCATGCGGACCCTATCGGTCGCGACCGTGGCCTTCGCCGCACTCCTGGCCTTCGCAAGCGCTTCTAAGACACCTAGGGACTACTGCCAGCGGACCCTAGTCGTCACGGAGCTGTTTGACCCCGATGGCTTCGTGGTCCCCCTGGCTTTGCGAAACGCCTCAGCGGTCGATATCGTGAGTGTCGACAGCTGGCGCACTGTGCACTGTGCATCAAGCGAATCACCAGCGACCACCCCGGCGACCTCACGTTCGTCTCGTTGACTCAGACTGTTCTCATCGGCTATACTTCGGGCTTCCAGGACCCCGTCGTAGGTGCTGCTGATCGCATGGGCAGGGTCTGATTGCGCAATACGGAAGGGATTTCAGTTGTGCCAGGCCGTGCCGGGCACCACGCCGGGGACGGGTGGCGGGGGGGGGGGCGGGGGCGGGTACGTGCCGACACGATCTCGCCATCCGAAGGCACTGCGGCGGCCCCCGCCCTCTCCCCCGCCATTTCCCGCCAACCACGCTCCAGATATATAGTGCAGCGCGGTACAGGCCCACCCCCCGTTGGACTCCTCCACAGGTCTGGGGCGGTAGCGGCACATCCTCCCGCAAGGTAAAAGCCACGCTGTCGCAACCGTTTTTGGGCTGAGCCGCCGCCGTTAGCTCTTCGGGCGGGGAAGCCCCCCGGGATTACCCCGTGTCGGCGTGCGTGCGTGCGTGTGTGCCTGCGTCACGCATGGACCACCTCGTGTAGTGCGGGGTTATAACGGATCAATGGCCGGGTGCGAGCCCGCGTGCCGTGGTGCGGGCTGGTGGTGGAGAGGGGTTCAGGGCTGCACGGAGCCAGACTCGAACATTGGGCCCCCTGGGGGGGACCACGGGGCTCAGCCCTTTTCCTGCCTTCGGGCAGCCACCCTTGTCGACAGAACTAAGCGGCCGTCTTGTGGGGTCGGGAGGGGTCGGGCATCATCTCAGCGTGGTCGACGTGGATTGCCGGCGGAGCCTGGAGCCTCCGGATGTCTGTCATGCCAACACTGGTGCGCCCCTGTCCTGCCTGCCCTTCCCACGTGCGCCAGGCGGGCACGCTCATGAGCACGTGCTTCCTTCAGTCCCTCACCGCAACCGGCGGCATGGTACGGCAGGGGCACGGGGATGAAGGTCAGGGTTGACCAAGTAACAGCATGATAACGAGAGTTGGGATGAGGCCGGAAACGACCACGGGCCCAGGAGCAAGCCAAGTAAGAAAGGGCTGAGCCGTCTCCTCATTACGCAAGAGGAATCCCGCCGGCGACAGTCCAGCACCTGCCGTATAAGTTCGTACCAGCTGCCAGCTGTGGGGCAAAACCCCGACATGACTGTCTACTTCAAGCCCAGGCCTTTTTGCCTTCCGAGTGGCCCCATACTCGCTCAAACTCCTGGCGCGCTCAGGTCCAACAACTCGGGACTGACTCTTAATGCACTCCCCCAGGTAAACTACTGCTCCTCCACTCTCGCCTTCGGAGAATACGGCTCCATCTCTTGGATGGGCCCCTTCTACGACGAACAGGTACGGCAGTGTACGGCACTGCTGGAATGCATGAAGGGTTCAAACTGCCACGCGCTGCGCCTTGAGCGGGGGGTGCGGGGTGCGTGGGCTTTCGTCAGCCAACACCCGCCAGTGCAGTGGCTTCCGGTGTGCTACGGACCTATGGTGTGTTGCCTATGGATGCCGGTAGGCTCCGTGGGTGGTTGTGCAGTCCCAGCTCCCGCCTGCCACCCGCGCCTGAAGCTACGCACATGGTCGTTTCAGTACTTGCTCTTAATCTTGAGGCACGCGTGCCGCTGCTGCAGGGCGAGGAGTTCCATAACGGCATCACCGGAGGCACTGGGATCTACTTGGGCGCTAGCGGCAGTGTGCGGGTAAGCACGAGCTCGGCGTTGAGACAGGGCTAGATGCGGGCCAGTATGTTGTACGCCAAGCGGCCCTGAGGATCTGGGCCCAATCCTGAAGGGCTTGCATTTGGGCTTCCATTTCAATTGGCACTTCGTGCGGAGGATGCGATGGTTACAGCAGGAACCGCCTCCAGGGGTGCGCCTCCAGGGGGGAACCGGGAACCGCCTCCAGGGGGTGCGGAGGTGCGCCGTGCAGTTTCAGGGACGTCTGGCGCCGCGCCGCCATGGTCCCCCTCCTCCCTGGTGTGCTCTCGCTCTCTTGCTCTACTTGCTCATCTCCAATCTCGCTTGTCGCCATCCCTCAGACGAACGTGCTCAAGACGGGAGAGGCGTGGCGCTACCAGGTGAGGACAGGGCGAGGGCTTTGGTCAGCACTATCGGCGTTGACATGAATGGGCTCACGGATCACGTCACCTGCTGTCCCTCTATCGGTATCGGGTGCCTTGCCGCCTTGCCCGCTTGCCTTGACTACGCCCCTGCTGAGACTGTCCTGAACCGCCTCCTCGCCCCTGGCCTCCCGCCCCTCCCCCACACGCACACCCGCCAGTTCACTCTTCTAGACAGGCCAAAGTGCTGAGCGGGACCAGGGAGCCTGGACGGCCCTAAGCGGGAAACTGTCACATGCTCGGTTGGCCTTCGGGCGGGGGACACGGAAGGGCCGCCGTTGGTGGTCGGGGGTCGGGGCCGCGGGGCCGGCACCGCTGGGCACCGGCGGCTGATGCAGACGTTAACGTTGAAGATATTACCAGGTGTGTTGTAGATGGTGAGCTGGAACGGTGTGTGTCGCGAGGCGCACGTACAGCGTATGGATACACTGCATCATTTGGCGGCATCATGTGTGGCTTGCCCATGTAACTCTCGGGCCTCGGGATCTCAAAACGGTCCCTTCCCCGCATGACTCAGCATATCGCACTAGCACCCGTCCATTAACTTCAGTCTGTCATCACCCCCACAGTTACACACACAGAGCTAGTTCGACCACACGCTACTCTGGCCGCTAGCCCCAAGAACGGCCCTCCTGGCCCTCCTCTCTAACCCAGCTGCGCTCCCTGCGCTCGCCTCTTGGAGCCCTTGCGATGCAGCCCACATGACCTACTGTCCCCATCAATGGCTGAATCAACAGTGTGCAACATGCATGTATCTCCATGGTGCCGTACACAGCCGTACACACCACCGTGCCACCAAATGGGACGAGCACAAACCACCACCATGGCCTGGCAAGAACGCGGTGACTAATCCCCATGCATGCTCTCGCTCGCAGGGCCAGAGATTGCCACTCACCACACGCCGGCTCTCTGCTGGCCATGCACGGTTCTGCTGAGATCCTTGACTCTCGTCCCTCAAAACCTGTCTCTTGAACTCTAAAAGGGTTTTGGGCATGGCCGCATGGGCTGCCTGGAATGCTCCGTTCGATCAAAATCTTCCGTCACGCCTGGGCATGCTCCAGCCTTTCAGAAGGTCTTCCCTCACACGGGCCAATCCGCTGCTTAGCTCTGCTCAGCGAGCGGCCGCCGCCTCTCCGCCGCCCATGGCGAGACCGATGCCGTACGTCACCGCCATGGCGATGCAGCCGCCGATCAGCACCTGTACGGCACACGGGCGTCATAGTCTCGACTTCCACTGCACAGCACCCACGCACAGCAACCTCATTGTCCTGCCCCTGCCCCCGCCCGAGCCCCTACCCCGGCCCCAGGCCCCTACTCCCCCCCCGCCCCAATCCCGGCCCCAGCCCCCGCCACTGCCTTAGTGCCCCGTGCCGTACGCCGTGACTCACCCGCAGAGCTCCGATGAATGGCTTCACTCCGCCCAGCAGCGAGCCCGTCAGTCCGAACGCAACCAGCCCCACCACAGCCGCCACCGCCGTCGAAGCCATGCGCGCCGCCTTGTCATGTATGAAGGCACCCGCCAGGAGCGGAATGAGGGCGCCTGGCATGACAGAGAGGGGCCGGGGAGAGGGGTGAGGTTGGCGGGGGCGAGGCTTGGCCAGGGGTAGGTGCAAGGGTTGCCATGAATTGGATGGGGCAGGGGTTGCTGCTGGTGTTGGCTGCCTGGAGCAACGGTTGCTGGCCTTAAGCCAGTCTGACCCTCGCCCAAGCCTACGCAGCCTACGCCCTAGGCAATGCCGGGGTGAGCCCAAGGCCAAGATCAAAGTCAAGATCAAAGTCAAGATTAAGATCAAGATCAAGCTTTCGGACGCCACGCACCGGCGGTGAAGGCCAGGGAAGACACGATGGCGGCCTGGGGTCGTATCGGGAGGGGGAGGGAGGGAGGCATGCGTCGAAGTTTGGAGGTGAGGGGCACGGAAACGGCACCTGCGGCGCGCCGGAAATAATGAGCTCGGGATGCCGGGACTACCGAAGGGAGCGGTTCTGCGGCCTTCCGTCTCCGCCACCTTGCCCGTCAGGACACAGGAACGTTAAAGGACGCCTGCCCTCCCAGGCGCTCCAAGATCCTCCGCTGCGGGTTCCGGCTTCCGGCGGCCTCGGTTGTGCCCCAGTCGTGAAACCCGGTCGGTCTTCCGGCTTCCCTCCTCGTCATGATTGTTTATGACGCAGTCTCGCCGCTTCCCTCCTCACCTGTGTGGGGTTGGCCAGGGCGTCGATGTCGATGCCCAGCTCGTCCCGGGCGTGGGCACGAATCACGTCCTGGTGGGGTTTGGGGGCGAGGCGGGGCGGGGTGAGGCGAGGGTGGGGCGAGGCGGGGGTGAAGCAAGGTGAGCTAAGTGGAGCTAGAAGGAGGTGGAATGGGCTGGGGGCTTGATACGTCTGCGGGGGCTGTGGTCTGTCTACCGGTATCTGTGGTGCGCTGGTACCGGTACTTGCAACCACCGGCGGCGGTTGGCTTGCAACCGCAAGCCCGGGGACGCCCAAGATCCCCGAACCCCCCGAACCCCCATACCCCCAGGACCTAGGACCCAGGACCTGCCTTCTCCGTCAGCTGCTGCGCCACCTGCCGCGCCAGCTCGCGAGTCAGGCCTCGCGCGACGTAGATGTCTGCGAGCTCCTGGGGGTGGACAGCGTGGATTGGTGTGGAAGGGAGCCCGGAGGCCACGGTTGCCAAAACTAATCCCTCGTCCCAACCGCCTCGCTCGTCCAAACCGCTCGTCTCAACCTAGCTACCTGCAGCTCCACAGCCCGCGCCGCCGGCCCCTTCTGCTGCTGCTGCCGCTCCTTCTCGATGTCCGCCTGCTCCGTGTCTCGCTGTGAGGCCACTGAGATATACTCGCCGCACGCCATGCTCAGCGCGCCCGCGATCCACGCCGCCAGGCCTGAGGTCAAGCACGAACACCAAACATTGCCGAAGGAATGGTCAAGGTGGGGGTGAACTGTAGTTACAGTAGGTCAGAGCACCGGCCGCCAGACCTGCGGCGACCCAGGCAGCAGGCACGAATACCCTAACGTTATCGAGGTCAGGAATGGTTAAGGTGGGGTTGAATGGTAGCTTGAGGAGGTCAGATTGGAGGGCGACGTTTTGACCGGGTACGGCGCTGTGTGCAGTGTACGGCCAGGGGGGCGGGGTCGGGGGGGGTCGGAACTTAGGTGGTCTAAGCGGGGCCGGGTGGCGCATGTGCCGCCAGGGAACTTGACGGCCACCCAGGCACGAACACCCAGGCACTGTCAATCAATTGCGGGGTTTAAAAGCTGTCAAGTAGGTCGCAATCTGGGGTGGGCTCTGGGCTGCCGTGAGGTGGGGAGGGGCCCGACCCGGCCTCACTTCGGTGGGGGGCCATGTCCAAACTTTGGACCCACTTCACGCGTCTGCGCGGGACTCCGACAGCAAATCTAACCCGGCAGCCCCCTCAAAAAGGTTGCTACCGGGTTTAACTCGCTGTCCGAGATCCGCGCAGACGCCGTACAGCCCTTGCCGTACAAGGGGTCCGGAGGCGTGGTTTGGGGGTCAGGACACCCACCTGGCCTCCCCCGCCGGCGCCAATCGGCCTGAATAGACGTATTATGACCTAGGGGTGCTATGTGCCGCTTTGGGACGCCTTGTTCGCTCGCTACGTGGGGGAACTGAGGGGGCCTGGGTTGGGCCGGCATGGGCGGGTCGGGGGCGTGCCGCCAAATGACCTCCAGAAAGCTTCTAAGAAGCCATCTCGCCACTTCTGGGAAGTATTATGCTACCAGGAGGCCATATGAACAGGTCTGGCTCGGTTTGGTAGAGGTCGCTGGGACCGCAAATTTGCAACATGCGGACCGTCGACGCGCTCGCCTGCGTCCTGGGCCAGCCCCTATCTTCCGAAAGGCTTTCAGGTCATCAAATATGTGTCCCACGCCTCTCATTGAGGGGGCAAGTGCCCCAGAACCGCGACATGCGAGAGCATTTCGCGAGAATCCCAGCGAGTAGGCACTACCAGGCCGCTCCCGCACTCGCTTGGGACACCATAAGGGTAAATATAACATTTGGGCCGGTCGGAAGTTTGGACATGGCCGGGTGTATGGCACGGGCGGAAGTGAGACCGGGTCGGAGGGGCCGGCCAGGCCGGCGGTGAGGGCTTGCAGTCATCATCACCCGTACCGGTACGGCCATACGGTACGACTCCGAAGTGTGTTGGGGGGGGGGGTGAGAGAAGAGAGGAACGCAGTGCGTGGGGCGGGATGGGGTGAGGTTGGGCGGGGCAGGGCGGGATGAGCGGGGAGAGTGCAGGGTCTGGAAGGGAGCGGGTGCGAGGGAGGGTAGCTAGCGGGGGGAGGGGCGGGGGGAGCGGGCAGGTTGGGTGCCGCAGCAGCTTCGGGCGGGTGGTGGGCTAAGGACGAGGTGAAGTGCCGTGACGTCCAGTCTGAAGCGGAGCGATAACGCCTAGACGTTGGAGAGCGCCACCGCCACACCCGAACCGTGGTCGTTGCTGGGTTGCGCACGCTGTGCCAGCGCTCACACCTACCTGCCGGGTTCCGGCAAGGGTTCCGGAGGGTTCCGGCGCGTTGCGCAAGTCCTTACCAGCGAGGCGCATCGTGTGCAGGCTTGCATCGCCGCCGCCAACGCCCAGCATCAGAGCAGCCACGCTAACCTGGAGCGCAAAACAGCAGCACCGCCGTGCGACAAGGTTACGTAACGATGAGGACCAACCAGGGCTGCCGACGACGGTTCGCGCCGGCGCGCGGCGCCGAGCGCGGTGTCAACAGGTGCGCAGACCTAGTTGCAGGTAGACATCATGAGTCGGGCACATCAGGTGCTCCGCCGCGTCGGGCTGAAACGCCGGCGGTACAAGGAAATCCAGCAAGGTCCCGACGAGGACTCACCAGCCCGTCATTTGCTCCCAGGACGAATGCTCGCAGCCAGGGGTTACGATGCGTGTAGTGCTGGTGCTCGTCGACCAGGCTGGCCTCGAGGTCTTCCTCAACGGTCCCCGCAGCATCCTGCTGCTGCGCGGCGGCATCGTGCTCAACGGGCTCGGGCGCTGACGGTGCAGCATCCAGTGCGCTGGCTTTCGCGCTGTGAGGCAGGTCCTGCTGCGCACTCTGCTCCTTCGCGGTCTCCTCTGTGGGCGCCAGCTTAACGTCAAGGCCGGCGCTGATGGTCGACATCTTTAACAAATTCGCAGTTGCAG
Organism: Edaphochlamys debaryana; assembly: GCA_016858145.1. Taxonomy (NCBI): domain Eukaryota; kingdom Viridiplantae; phylum Chlorophyta; class Chlorophyceae; order Chlamydomonadales; genus Edaphochlamys; species Edaphochlamys debaryana. Next base: position 203,223 of record JAEHOE010000108.1, on the reverse strand, counting down.
CGTCGAGTGTTCAGTGCGGTGGTCGTTGTGTGTTGCTGAACTTAGAACGCGCCGCACTGGCTACGGTATCGGCGATTCCCGGGCACAATGCCGAGATGCCTCCAGTACAGCAGTACAGACTCGCGGAGGGCAGAGCGGTCCACGCTAATCTTGCCCCTGCCTTGCCCACCCTCACCCTCGAGTGAGTCGAGTCCAATCGCAGCTGTGCCACGCCCGTGAGACCCGGCACCAAGCACGTCTAGGTCAGTTGGTGATCTGGAGCCTGCCCCTCCTTCGGTTGTCACCCGGGAGCACGCCTTTGGGACTCTGTCGGACTCAAGGGGAGACAGGTTTGAGCCAAACGTGAACGTGTTACATTCCTTCGCCGCAAGACTCCGCACACCGCCAGCTCCGCACGCCTCCTTCTTGAGATGAATGACCGTGTTCTTCAACCTTCAACTACCGAGGGGAAAGGGTAAAACAAAGAGGTGACCAACAAAACACGACCACGAACAATGGGGCGCCCGCGCCAGAAGTACAGGGGCCAGCAGGAGCGAGTCGAATGGTGCAGTCGCTCCGTCCTCAAATGACTTGCTTCAACGATAGAGTTTCTAAGCGCCGACGCGCGGAGGCCCCAATCTTGCCCCCGCAAGAAACAACAGGGCAACCAGCCAAAGAACCGACTAGCGCCCATCCAGGAATTCCGACCAGATCACCCCACCAAGACGTGCAGGGGCGCGCTGGCCCTACATTGGAGGAACACTCCAACCAGGGCCGGCGCGCCCCTGCTTGGGGCACTACACCATGACGACAGGACCGATGCATGCAGCGTGCTGATACGGAACCAGAACCGGCGTGCCCTAAGGTTCAGGCAACAAGCCGACCCAAAGCGGTTCCCGACCAAAGGCCTGGAAGCCAACGGCCCGCGGCCCATCCAAGCAAAGGAAACAAGCGGGCCCGCCCTAAAACCAACCAACCAACGCTGCCAGCGAACGCCAAGCCAGCCCAGAGACTAAACCTAGCCACGTGCGCGAATGGTGTGTGTCTTCTCAAGTGCTTAAACCCAGCGGTGGGTAGAGCTGAGCGTAACTGCTCTCACATGCCCCGACCGCCACAACCTATATACACAAAGCCCGCACGCCGACCATCCACTCGGGGCCCTGCCCTGGGAACGCCACAAGCGTCCCAACCCACATGGTTCCAATCAAGGTTCTTTCCAATCTCGGCAACAGTGAGTGATAGCGCAAGCGCGCCAGAGCTAGACCCTCCGCCTCCTCGCCTCGCGCTCTGACTCACAAGACTCCCCTCACGCGCATCCCTTCTCGCAACTCGTGGCAAAACCCGCACACGCAACCGTGCGGAAGCAGACGCAGCGTCAGCGTCAGAGCCCCAAACAGACAGCCAGCACCACATGCCAAGCTGCCATCGACTTGTATCCCACGCTGTCAGGTACAGTGTTTGCACACGCACCGAGCCTCGTGTGTTTCTCGGCTTCACGCAACCACGTTGCAAAACAAGGGCCAGAGCAACCTCGAGCACCCCCGGTTCCCGCCTCAAACCCTCCCACTGGAGCGCCAATGCAGGGAGCTACGTACCATGCACGCAAGCGCACAGCACGAGCGCAGCGGGACAAAAGCGCTAGTACAAAGGGCAACGCTGCCGGCGCCCTATCACAAAATCGACAAGGGAAGCTGAGCTCATACGACCTGCACGCGCCCTGTGGTTCAGTCGTTAGTTAGGACGTATTGAGTGGACGTAATCCCCCAAACTCGCACAGATAGCTTAAGCTAGCTTCACAACAGAGACGGTTAGCACACGTCACACACGCAAGTCAAGCCCTGAGCAGCCGCACGGCCCACTCTGGCTCTAGTATCCCTCAGCAGCGCTTTTGTGTTTTTCTTGCGCTCAATACGTAACTTGGCTCGAGGCCACTCTGGGCAAAACTGGGCCGCCGGACGCGACCCCACACTTTGGAGCCTTCGACACATCGCCAAACCCTCCGTCCACACCACGGGACCCTCTCACACGCCACCCTTAGCTTCAGCAACGGTTCAACCGCCCGCACCTCACCTCACCTCAACGGCCCGAAGCGACTCCTCTCGTCGCGTCTCGCCACGCCTCAGGGCCTCGCCTCGACTCCGCCAACGGTTATTGCCGCGCTCCTCGACACAGTGGTGGCTCTCCGCTTTGCTGCAGCTCTCAGCCGCTTTGCCACTCCTCAGGCGTCCCTCGCCTCAGCTTCGCTGGGCCTCTCCTGCCGTACCGTACCGTACGGGTCTGCAGCCACGGCCCCTAGCGCCAACACGCTCGCAGCGTGCCCAACGCAGAGCTGACCCCACCAGGCCCCTCCGTCAGGCGCAAGGCTCGCGACGTACGTCGCAAGCCCGATGTTGCAGCGCCGTCGGGAGGGGTCTGGCGCACCTGAAAGCGGGCCTCCGTCCCCGCTCGAGGTCTACACAAAACCCACTTGTCTTCTCTTGCTAGGGATGCCGCGGTCGCCATCCTCACGCCCGCCGTGCTGCGTTGCTCAAGCCACCGAAAATCTTGAGCTCCAGGTTTGCTCCTGGCACATCCCAATGGCTCCACTGGTATGTGGTCGGGGCAGGGCGTCAAGTGCTAAAGCCTTCGAGCGTGTTGTCAACTGAGCCAGATTCCCAGATGCTGCTGCCGCCGCCGCCAGCACCGCCGCCGCCGCACAACGTGCTGCGTCGGACGAGAGGTACTGGCCTGCCGCGCGCCAAGCCAACAACCACCGCCGCCGCGGCCGCCGCCAGGCCTGCCACCGCCGCCGCCGCTGAGGGCCTCAGACCGACGGCGCCCGCTGGGGCGGAGTCTTCTTGCGGCGGCTGCCGGCCGCCGCCAGGGCCATTGCCGCCGCCGACGGCACCTCGGGCGCGGCGGCCGGCACGGGCATGGTTTCGCAACGGCGCAGACCGCCGGCGAGGGGTGCGGGCCGCACGAACGCGGCACCGTTGCGCTGCGGCATGAGCAGAGCCTCGGCGGCGGCGACCGCCGTCAGGCACTCGTCGCCGGCCCCGGCCTCGGCCCCGGCCCCGCTGGCGAGGTAGCCATTAGCGCTGCTCAGGCGCCGGACGTTGGGGACGGAGCGACGGCGCCTGCGAGGGAGGGGGGCGAGGCGCGGGCACGGCAGGGCAAGGAGGCTTGAGTCGAAGGGCGGGCCAGGGTGCGGAAGACATGAGACGGGAGCTCAGGGCAAGCCAGCGCTCAACCGACCGGGTGACGAGGACAGAGCGCTCATTCAGCAGGGACCCGAGAAAGCGGACGAAGCACAGGAAAGCAAAGGTTTTGGAGAAAGTCTCACTTGGGCGGGTTCTCGAAGTTGACCTCGTACTCGTCCTCCTCGGACGAGCCCGACCCAGATCCGCTGCCGTTCCCGCTGCCGTACCCGCCGTACGACACGCTGCCGTACGCCAGGCCGCCGCGCTGGCGGCGGCCCAGGCGCGGCGTGGGCGCGTGGGGCACGGCGCGGCTAGGGCTGTTGGCTTCCCGGAATGCCTCCTCGCATGGCTCATCGCTGCTGTCGGGGTCGCTGCTCTGCCCGGCGGCAGCGGCGGCAGTGCCGCTGACGGCGGCGGCTGCCGACGCCGCCGGCGCGAACGCCGAAGCCGCGAACGGCGCGAACGCGCCGCTGCGGCGGGGCGACGGCGCCGCCAGTGCCTCCGCCGACGTCCCGTCGGCAGCCGGCGCCGCCGGCACTAGCGTGGATGAGCCCGTCCGGCCGAGCGTGGTGACGGCGGCGGCGGTGGCGGCGGCGGCCTCGCAGGCGGCCTCCAGGGCGGCGGCGGGGCTGGAGCAGGCGCGGCAGGGGCCCGCCGAGGGGCTCGGCGTCAGCCCGGCCGTGGGGGCCGGCGCCGGGGCGCCCGTCTCGCCCTTCGACAGTGCCTCGACCTGTGGTGCGATGGGCGCCGATGAGGGCGGATGGCATGGCAGCATTCAGTAACAGCGGCACAGGGCTGAACGGATTGGCGGCACCAAACTTGGCCCCCCGCTGCGGTGCAGGGAGCTCAGAACCGCTAGGCCGATGTCGGGAACGAGCCACCCCAGAGTGATGCCTTTTCTGATTACGAGGCCATGGCGAGCGATTCGCCGCTGTCTTGCCTTGCAGGACAGAGAGCAGTAGCTGAAGCCCTCGCGCAGGTGCCGGTTGCAGGTGCGGCACGTGTCCACGCCGTTGGCCCGGCCGATCTTGGAGTGGGGGCGGTGGTTGAGGAACATCACCTTGGCGCTGTTGATGATGTAGTTCTGGGGGTTTGGCGGTGGGCGGTGGGGAGTTGGGTGTTGGTTTAGGGCTGGAGTTTGGGAGCAGGCGACGAGTGCAATGGAGCTGTGATGTAGACGGCCCGGTGGTGCGACGGGTTCACTACTAAGAGTCCGGTACGGTATAAGTAAGTGGTGGTGCTGCAGTCACCACAACTGGCTGCGGCCCAGCTGGGAAGGGGCAGGCAGACACATGCTGGTTCCGAGCCGCGCACGGGGGCTGGGGCATCCGCTTCGGCGCGTGGAAGACACGCACCTGGACACCGTTGGTGTCGACGAAGGGGTTGATGTCCACCGCGCGCACCACGTCGCAGTACACGTAGCGACGAACCTGCAACGCATTCGGGCTTGTGGTTACGCTGGCTTGCGAGGCGCAGGAACGAATTGCACATGCCGCAGACTAAGAACCCCAGTAACGACTCCGGGCGCCGCAGCGCGCGTTGGCAACGCAATTAGGGTGATGATGCTTAGCGTTTCACGGATTGCGTGCCAGGCAGGGCGCACGGGCGGCCCAGCGGCCAGAGCAAGCGGTTGCCCGCGCACCGCTCCCTCGCAAGTCAACCTAGGGTTCGGTCTAGACACGCGCTGTCCACCGTAACGGTCGCGATTGAGCGCCTTGGCTGCAATTCGCAGCTACGTGGAGGCTGGGACCGTGGCGCGACGCGGGTGTTGCGCGGAGTCGAAGATGCGCATCGCGGGCTTCTCACCTGAATGACCTGGTGGCCCGCGTGCGCCCCCATGCAGTGCTGGCACACGCTGTGAGGCCGCGCGCCGCACGTCACGCAGAAGAACGTGCACTGCGGGGCAGACGGATGGGGAAGGCGTTGAGGGGGCATTCTCCCCACTATTCTCATTCTCCGCAATTGAGCCCCCCCTTAGCTAGCGTGAAGTCTTCCAAGAACAATGCGCCGGGTCAGGGGGGTTCAATTGCAGCGGCGCGGGTGAAGGGCTCTGCGCGGCCTCGGGTGTTGCGTCACAGTGCGCCCGCTCACCTCGTTCTTCTTGTGGTGCCGGTGCCGGTCACAAGGCTGGAAGTAGGCCGCAGAGAGAAACGCGGGCACCCAAGGGGCAAACGAGCTGGGGCGCGATGCCGTCGAGCCTCGCGCCAGCCCTGGCTTGCTCGGTGCTGTCATCTCGTAGTGCTCGTCACTGCAAGCACAATGGGCGTTTGTCGTCAAGCGCGGGAGGAGGCACTGGCCTGCAAGCTTGCCGGGCTCGCAGGCCCCGCCATCTCGCGCGTGTGCACCGCGTGGCGCTCACCTCGAGCCATCCTCTGCCTCAGCATCATATGCATAAGCTGGGACAGGCACCGGCGCAGCCTGCGAGGCAGCAGCGAGCAGCGACAGGGTCGGAGTCGCTCAAGCGCGCGCTCTGCACTGGTCGCCGCCGAGACTTAGCCTGGGGACCACTGCAACAGAGAATGTGGTACTTGCCTTGAATAGCGGCAAGGCCGGGCCCGAGGAGAGGAGGACCTGCATAGTCGACGTCCGCAAGCACCACCGTCGCGCGAGCCCGCAGACCGCTGGGCTATCTCCTAACACCTAGCCTGCGACTGTGTGTGTGTGTGTGGGTATGTATGCCGGCAGCGTAGGCGCCGTCGTGTGCTCACACGAGTTCGGCGTTTGTACGGGTCAATGCAACTTGTGTGCTCCCGCGCTGCGCGACCAGCAGCTTCTATTGGCGTCAGCAAGGTCTTTCAGAATGTGGCTCGCGCGGGGCGCTTGTGAGCCTCCTGGGCGAAATATCCTTGCCGTCGCGCCTACCAGAGCGCGACTGGGAGTCGCTCGCGGGTCGCTCTATCGGATTTAAGCTTCAATTGTGCAGGGCTAACCTATGTTACCGCTTGGCATGCCTGAAACTGGGGTTGGCTAAAAATATCAGCTTGGTCATGCACTCGCTTTCCTCAAAGCGTATCTGCGGCTCCAGGCGACGACTCCGCCGGCCTCCGCGTGCAGCGCGTAGCATTGCTCGTGCGGAACACCTTGCAGCGCAAAGCAGCGTGGGTCGCTTTGTCGTCCGGCTCAAGATACCAGCGACACGCGCGGTGGAGCGTGCCCGGTCGCTCCCCGCGTCGCCCGGCGCAGGAACGCCCACGCCGCCACACGCGGCCCCGTTTCCTAATGCGCCCCCTGCACCCCGACCCCGACCCCCCCCTCCAACCCGCATCACGCACTGATCATCTGCGCCCAACTCGCAATACCCACTCGTACGTCCTACCCGACGGCTGCTCAGGGCGTTGGAGCTAGGGCGTCGGAGCTAGTCGACTCGCAGACCCCCTGCGCCTCAGTCGTCGAGTCGTGGCCTCAGATTCCAGATGCGCCGGTGAATTCGCAACCCCCGGCCCCCGAGCCATTCTCGTACCTACGCCACCTTACAGACACCCAGGGGGCCAGGGCACTGGCGACTGGACACACCCTTCCGAGCGTGCTATGGCACACTGCGCTGCATTGCGCTTTGCTTGCGTTACACCCATCCGAACTCTGCGGCGGTCCAGCAGCCTTGTGCCCCTTGCGCCTGGGCTGCCCGGTCCTCACGGACATGTGTGCGGCTGTGCGCTGGCGAAGGTTCACAGCAAAATGCAACGCATGAGGGCACCCGCGGCTCCAGCCTCCAGGCTCCCACCCTGGCGAAGGCACTGCGCATTGTGCTCAAGCTTGGTTCGGGCCACAGCAGAGGCTTAACGTTCTGAGCCGACGGTGGCATGCCAAGGGGCGCCGGACAGAGTGCACGGCCCGCCCAGAGCCCACCAAGTCTGGTCACGGCGCGGGGCAGTTGGGGCCAGATCGAGAGATATAATTCAAAGGTGGGGCATAGTCGTGTGACTGACCCGACCAAACACATGCTACCTGGTAGCCCGCAACCGTACCCTCTGGGGCCTGCAACCAGCCCACAATGACCTCGCTTTCCGTGCCTCTGGGGGTCCGGGCCTCCTGCCCGCCTTTCATTGGATGTAGAGCCCTCCACTTCCCACCCTCGACCAGCCAACGCATCTCCCTCTCTCTTCGAGCCCTCTCGGCTTGCACGCTCCATTCCCATCCTACAGACGCCTCGTTCTGCTCGCCGCATGGGCAATGCGAGCACCAGAATCTCACCACGTGCGAGCCCCGCGAACCCACAATCAAACGAGCTTTGCCTAAATCTCCCTGCGAGCATGTTGTGGCGCTAAAGCACAACCGCGCCTCCAATCCTCTCAAGCCAATCCTCTCACTGCGGTCAGCTCACGACCCACTCCTCAGGCTCAGCTCCGGATGCGCTCGCGCCCTCCAGCTCTCATGCCCTCCTGCGATTCTTCAAGCAGTCACGCCCATCCTCTGCCTTTTGCCTCCCCTCCCAACACGCCAGACCGCATACCATTCGCTTGCTCAAGGTTGACAACATAAGCCCAACTGGACTACGAGCCTGCATGGACCGTTCAGCACTGCAGGACAGTGCTGCACGCGCAGGTTGACACGCAGAGGCCCCGGCGCACCCACCATCGGCCACCTTAGGCCAGGGGTCCGCTCCCGACCAGACGACCCCCGCCCCACGACAGGCGGCCCAACCCTCGCACGGCTGGCAGCCTCAGAAATGCAGTGCCGACGTGCCCACTTCAGCCCGCCTTAGGACAGGGGGTCGGCTCCCGACCAGTCAAAGCCCGCCTCGGTCAGGCGCTGGACGCGCGAGCCGGGGAGCACTCCGGTGCGCCGGGCGATACGCTGCACCGAGGCCCTGGGGGTGTGTGTGGAGGCGGAGGCGCGGGCGGAGTGAGAGGTGTGAAAAGGGGGGTATTTGTTGCTGAGAGGAATCGCGCCGACGCCAGGGAATTTTTGCTTGTATTGGGGACGGGGGCGGAGTGAGGGGTGTGGGAAGGAGCTGGGGACAGGGCAAGGATGGGCCCGGAAATAGTCCTGTGGCAGTCCGTCAGTCTGTGGTATCCCTCACGCCTGAACTCGCTGGCTACGACGGCCGACTGCTTGGTCCAGGGCCCAAGAGCTCGCGCTGCTTGGCTGGTTGGCCTGATCGCCAGGCGTCCCACCGGCCGTCCCCTCCCCTGCGTTTGCCGCCAGGCCTCTCACAGACGTGTGCAACCGCCGCCACAGGGCACAACACGCCTCCACACCGCCCCCGGAACCCCACCTCCACTCACCAGTTGATCAGGTACATGTCCGCCCCAGTCACGAGGGGCATGGGCGATGCGTGTCCCGTCTCCGCCTTGAAGGCGAGCAGGTCGGCGAACCTACAGATGAGTGAGAGGAGGGGCTTCTTTCTACAACAACGCTACTTCTCGCTGAGGCAAGGGCTGCGAATCGAGTACCGCTTGAAAGCCCTGCTGTGCCTTCGCAGCAACCCCGCACGCCCGCAGGCACACCGCACGCACGCCGGCCCGCCCCACCAGCGCAGCCACTCCGCCTCGTCCGCGTCAAAGACAAAGCCCAGGCCCTCCAGTTGAGTGCGCCTGTGGACGCGGAGGGATGGGACATGACTTCTTATGCATTGTTCAGATGGTATGTGGTATGAACGAGGTAACCGTCCGCGTCAAACGTAAAGCCGTGCGCCTACGGGGGGGAAGAGGTGCAGTTGGAACGGTGGTGATGGTGAGCGGTTGAGATTGGCGATGGCTGGGAGGAGTGCTTGGGGCTGGCAGGGGCGAGGGGCCCGCGGCCGCGGCAGGGTCGGCGCGGAGCGTGGGGGGTGCAAAGTGTATACCTCTACAAGATAAGTCCCATCCAAAAACAGCAAGAGCACGCCGAGAAAACGCAGGCCTACGGTACCGGCCCCACAGTGCGCCCCACCTGCGGTCGTCCAATCGGCCCTTGCGCGCGTCCGCTGAGGGTCGAAAGGGGGGCCGAGGCATGAGGGTTAGCGAGCGAGGTTTAGGGAAAGAAAGTCTGTGAAGGGCACACAAACACAGAAGGGCAAACGGGTGTGCCACCATGGGCCCTTGCGCGAGTCCGCTGAGGGTCCCAAGGGGCGGGTGCAAGGGACGCGGTGAGTGGGGATGCGGTGATGGGGGCAAGGCAGCGGAACAGTTTGAAAGGCAGGGGGCAAGACAGGGGGATTACCGCCCTCCGAGGCCGGTCTAGGTCCAGGCCCAGGCCCAGGCCCAGGCGCCGCGTCAAAGCCTCCGGTTGGCACCACGCGTCACAGCCACCACCAGTCTCGTGCCGCTCCGGACCCAAGCCTTCACAGTTCATGGTGTCATCCTTTCCTCCCGAGGTGTCGCGATTCCCCACCGCCAGACCCGAACCCCACCTCGCTGCTTGGTCGCCCACCGCGCCAGCTCGGCGTCATCTCCGTCACGGAACCCAACCGACGTGTCGCCGTGGCGGGCGCCGTACTCGGCCAGTTGGCCCAGCCTGATGAGATGGCAGTTCACGTTTGGGGCGGATGGCGGTCTGGGTAGCATGACAGGCAGCTCCCAGGACCTCCGGTCTCACCGCGCCTCTCCACAATCACAACCCTCGTCAAATGCGCGCTTGGTCAGCCACTTATTGCGCCTTCCCATAATCAAACGTCGATCGCCGCACCACACGCCCACGGCCCGGGACCCCGAGAGCAGCTTCAACCATTACCTCCAGCACTTCATAGACCTCTCCCAACCCACCTCACGCTCCACTCCCGGTCATCGTCTGACGCCACTCCACACTCCCCCGGTCCCGGATCCCAAGCGACAGGCCTAAGGCTTAATCCAGCAGCCGCCCCCCTCCCCGTCCGTACGACCCCCGTGACCTTTGAAGACCCACCTGACGCTCCACTCCTGGTCGTCGTCTGACGCCACTCCGTACTCCCACGCATCCACCAACTGCTGCCGAGCGTTCGCCTCGGGGCCCGGGGTGGGCCCGCCTGGGCCCGCGGTGATGGAGGAGGCCGGGGCCTGGGCGCCGGCTTGCGAGGATGCAGGCGAGGATGTGAGCGAGGCGGAGGCGGATGGGGACGCTGACGAGGAGGAGGAGGTGGCGGTGGGTGCAGGGGCCGAGGTGGAGGCGGGGGAAGCGGCGGATGTGGAGGAGGGGGCCGCGGTCGAGGTGCTTGGCGCCGTGTCCTGAGGGGAAGGCGGGGCCCAAGGCAAAAGAACCACGGGTCCACAGCTCAACAGCTAAAGGGGAGGGAGGCACCAGGAGGAAGTGCTCCACCTTCACAGCGAAGCTACGTGCCCACCGCCTTCAGTTGCTGCGTGCCCCCCCCCCCCGGCCTCCACTCGGCGCTTCCTCTCCTCACCCCCAACCCCCTGCCCCTTCCGTTCTCCCCCTCCTCCCCTGCCGGTATGTGTGCCGTGTGACCAACACACACCTGCAGCGCCCCCAGGTCTCTACCCCCTCTACCTCTGTCTACCCCCTGTCTACAACCCACCACCAAACACACACGCTACACACCTGCAGCGCCCCCAGATCCAGCCGCCATGAGTCACTCAGCAGCAGAGCGGGCTGTGCCTCCACCAGCCGCAGTACGTCAACCGCCATGCCGTACGTCGCGAGCTGACGTGGCAGGGAGCAGGATGCACGGCAGGAGTCATGCAGCGGGGTGACGGGGTCAAGGGCTGGCACTTGCTCCGCACCGCCCGGCCGGGCCCCCTCCGACCCCTGTGTCGTCAAGCATCCCGTCGTTCCTGCATCCACCCACAGCCCCTGTCGTACTCCCGTACGCCCAGCACCGCACTGCCGTACACCTGCCGTACCTTCATGTCCAGCAGGCGGCCCGTGATCTGCGCCAGGTCGGCGCTCAGCAGCCCCGGCTCCCGCACCACCATCCAGACCACATCGACGCGGCTCACGGAGGCAGCGGCGGGGCGGGACCGGCCAAAGATGTCACTGCGTGGAAAGGGAGGGAGGGCAGGCGCGCAGTGCGGGTGTGACTGGGACCGGCCGTGCTGGCCAGGGGTGTGCGTGGGTGGGCAAGGGGGCCGTGCGGGCTGAGGGGGAAGGCGGAAAAGGGCGGAAGGGCTGTGAGCGTGGGCTGGGGCTTGGGTCCAGCAGTGAGGCCGCGTGGCTTCAGCGGTGGGACAGTGAGGGGTACAGCTCGGAATGGGCAGGCGAACGTGCCGACCAGGCCCACGACAGGTCCAGGTGAGGACCACACCAGGCCCAGCGAGGCCCCCATGCGGGGCCCGGGAGGGCCTCACCTGTCCGCCTCGGGCCTGGGCCCCTGCTCCAGGCCCCCGCCCAGCAGTTGCTGAAGCGCCAGCAGCCGCCGGGAGGCAGCCACCACCTGCGGGGTGAAGAGGGGGGAGGGGTCAGGGGGCAGTGGTGCTGGATTCTGGAAAGGGGGCAGCGGTGCTGGATCCATAAAAGAGAGCAGCGGTGCTGGATCCAGAGATGAGGGCAGCGGTGCTGGATCCAGAAAAGGGGGCAGCGGTGCAGGATCCAGAAAAGGGGGCAGCGGTGCAGGATCCAGAGAAGGGAGGCAGCCATTACCTGGACGGAGGAGGGAGGGGGATAGAGGTGCCGCCGTCGTCTGCTCAACCTTTCCTCCCTTCACACACCCCTTCCTTGCTGCCGCGCCGGCCCACTCTGTGCTTTCTCTCCTCGCGGTCATGCTGTGCCCCCGCCTCGTTCCTTCCCATCCCTTCCAACCCTCCCCACCACCCTATCCCTCCCGTCACCTCCGCTCCTCCCCTCCCCGCTTCCCTGGCGCAAGCGACGCATTTCCACAACGAACATCCCCTCCCCTCCCCTCCTCTTCCTCCCTCCTCCCCCCCCACCTCAGGGGTGGATCGCTCCATCTGCCACGTGGCAGGCAGGCCCGGCAGGGGCACGTCCGTGGCAAGGGGGGCCGAGTCGAGGGGCCGCTGGGGCTCTGGAGGGGCAGGGACGAGGTGCAAGTCAGCGGTGCATGTGGGGACTGGAGGCGCGGGCGTAGCCTGGGCCGCTGCTGACACAGCTGCTCAGACTGGGGAAGCCTCTTGGGGCTGGGGAAGGGGCTGGGACCGCCCTCTTCCCCCCGCCAGCGTCAGCTGTAGACCCCGCGTCCGCCCTGCGCGTGGCTCAGCCCGCTCAAGCGACTGGGCCCTCCCCCCGTCCCTAGCCGTCGCGGGGGCTCTCGCCTGCTTCGAGTCCCTCTGCGGCGTCCACCAATTGCTTGCGGTGGGCGGGGTCCAGCACGCCGCGCGCCTCCCAGAAGTTATCCAGAAGCTGTCGGGTGGCTGCCTGGGTCAGAGAGGTCGCGGCGAGCGGGCGACACGCCGGCTGATGGTGGATGCGTTGGTGACTCTTGCCGGGCGTGCGCGTCCGCGAGCTGCCTAAGCACCAAGCGTTTTGGCGGTTGCTCTGGTGCCATAGCTTCATCGCGGCGCCGCAATCGCAATGCAAAATTGCCAAGCTTGCGGGGATGGGTGTTGCCGGACAGCGAACCGTGGCGTTCGGGTGCGCAGCTGGTGCAAGCTGTGCAACCTAGAAGTTACGTGCGGCAGGCGGACAGGGGGAGACTGTGAAACGCCATCGGACGTCCTGCGCGCCAAGCGGTGCAAGCGGTGTCGGACTGGGCAGATGTGGAGTAATTGCCCACGGAGGCCTTCAGCCCACAGGCAGCTACTAGGGCAATTACACCATGTGAGGCGACGCACGCGCGGTGCGTGCCTTCATTCTTCGTTTAACTACCCGCTGTCAGAGCTACAGTAGCGCGAATTATGCAGCACCCAGTACGCACGTTGCGTCAACTAGCGGTGACGTCTGTAGTGTTGCTCTTGGTAGGCCAGACCTTGGTCGGCACTCGGGTTCAGGCACTCGCGCCCTCTAGGCCCGTCGCGTCGCTCGAGGACGCGCTATCGCACGGGCTATTCCTCTTGAACGTGTCTGGCGATGGCGAGACGGGCTCTAAAGACTTCTTCCGAGAGCTTCAAACCGTGGCGCCCACCGTGCTCTCGATTCTCGGCGCCCCCGGCATCCCCGGGTTGCGAAACGCCGCAGGGCTGGGCCCTGCCGTCGCCGACTTTCTAAAGGGCATCGTCAGCATGCACGCGGACCTGGGGCCAGGGGACCTGCGGCTATGGCTCGACACGGCGCTTCAGTTCTTGGAAGCCCAGCGGTCGGCGCAGCGTCTGGCGAGAATTGCTAGACCAGCCGCGGACACCGTCGCAGCCGACCAGGCAGCCACAAGCCAGCCCAGTCTCCCCAACGCCGGAGGGGCTTCAGATGCCAAGGCCGACGCCGCTACCCGAACACGCCGGCTGCTGCTAGGCACACAAGCCGTGGTCCCAGCGGCGGCGAGGATCTTCGTCGAGACAGAGGTCGGCGCAGCTGCCGCCGACAGCACCGCACGTGCGACCTCCACCATCTCCGCAGCGGCAGCGCCTACCAAAGTCGCCGCAGTGAGCGGCTCTTCCGCTGTCGGCGCCGCCACTGCCAATACCCCGGACCCCGCATCCGCGGCCGCGAGTGCTGTCACCCCGGCCGCAAGCGGCTCCACGAGCCCCTCATCCAGCCCGACCCTCCCGGTCAACGCTGACTCAGCAGTCAACGTCTCCGCTGCAGGCAGCGTCACAGCCAACGCCACGGATTACTACCGCAGCCTTCCCTCGGACCGGATTGGGGCCGCTAGCGGGCTGCCGTTGGTACGGCGGGTGCTCTTGGCCCAATTCCTGGTGGCCTGGTTTACCAGCCTCGACCAGAAATTGCCGGCGGATGCGGACACTCAGACGGCTCTGAGGAGACTCTTCGAGCAGGTGCGGCGTGTGTGCTGACCCTATTGCAATAATAACATGTGGGAGGCCCAAGCAAGCGGAAAGCGGAGCGGGTTGCCTGTGCCCTAGTGCCTCGCGCTAACGATGTCGGGCCAACCACGTTGGGCATCGCAGTTGTACGACATCCACGTGGAGTCTGTCGTGGACCGCTCCGTACTTGCGTACTTCCACATCAGCAAAGCGGGCGGTACGAGTTGGTCCAAGGCGGCATGTGAGTCCGTGATAACACCCGGGGGGCAAGGGCGCGGGTCGGGGCCGGACCTGGACGGGTGGATGCAGGGCGCTGGGGACCCAACGTTGCTTTGCCGGGGCGGGGCCCAGGGAACCAGCAAGGGCCGGAGAAGGGCCATGGGAGGGCAGGGCCGGGGAAGGGCTCCGGGCGCAGAGCGTGGGCTGGGCGGGGGAGGGACATGCAGCCCATAGAAGCGGGGCCAGGGGAACTTCGAAAGGGGGGGTGTTGTAGCTGCCGTCGCACAGCCCCTTGCGCTGCTGCCCTCACCTGCTGCCCCCCGCACCCCGCAGCCCTCAACGGATGTGAAGCTCCAAAGTCGCGGGGCAGGCGCTTCCCGCCCTTTGATGACTCCTGCCGATGGCTCAACCGCTCTGCCCTGGCCTCCATGGGCTACGCGAAGAAACGGTGCTTCAAGACGCCGTGAGTGCGTGCTTTCGTACCGTACGTTACGGCGTACGGATCTGTCGTACATGTCGTCGCCGCGTCCGCGGACCTGGGCGGATGTGCACATCCCTAACCGTGTACGGCTCGGGCCCGCTGCTGTGCAGGTGGGCCCGGTACGGCTGGAAGACGCGGCGCAGCGGCATTATCAGCTGTCAGCAGCGCTTCGACGCCATTACTAAGTACGGCTACTCGTACTTCACGAATGAGTACACGCTGGTCAACGGGTTGCAAGACATGTACGACGCGCACCCGTGCCCGCAGTTTGTGAATGCCATTAACATCCGGTGCGTTGGCCTCAAACTTGACTCCCGACTTCTGGCCTTGCAGTCATGCGCAGGCCCGAACTGGGGCCCTTCCTGCTTCCATGGCACATTGGTCACCAGCCTACTTAGCTTGCCGTTACCTGTTACCTGCCTGTTGTGGCCTTGCGTTCATATATAGGCCCGAACTGTAACCCTTCCTGCTTCCCCAGCACAGTCGGTCACCAGCCTACTCAGCTTGCCCTGACCAAATCCCTTGTTGCCTGCGCATCCTCGCTGCCCTCGGGTACCCATTCCCTGACGGACATGCAAGCCTGGCTGGCCCCTTCCCCGGACGCTCAATCCCGTCCAACCCCGTCCACCCTTTCTGCCCGCTTACGCCCCGCAGCGAACCCACCGCCCGGCTGCTGTCCAACATCAAGTTCATGCTGCCGTTCCTGCGCGAGAGCCTCTACAACAAACGACTGCCGCCCAACGGCCCGGAGGTCCCACCCACCTTTGAGGACGGCTTCTGCAACGCACCGGGGGCGCTGTGGGAGGCACTCACGCCGCCCATTACCGACAACTACAACATCAGGTGCGTGGTGGACCCGGGTTGGGCCCAAGGTCTGGGCCCGCGTAGGGCCCGAGTGGGGCCTGTGGGAGGCGCTCGTTGGGCCTGCCCATCGCCCGCAAGTGCAGATGCGTCAGGTGTGCTTTGGGGCGGGCCCAGGCTGTGTGGACCCGCGTAGGGTCTTGCGGGGGCCTCGTTGGGGCCTGGGTTGGGCCTGCGGAGGGGCCCCGCCCATTGCCAATCGACCTGCCTTCCCTGAAGATACCCTTCCGTCCCCCACGCCCCGCGCCCCCAGGACGCTGCTGGGCGAGACAGGGTTTCACACCCCCCTGGGCGGGATCGGTCCCGCACACGAGCAGGTGGCCAAGCAGCAGCTGGTGCAGTTTGACCTGGTGAGGGGGCGGGGGTGGGGGGACGTGCGGAGAGCCAGCTGTTGACTGGAAGGGGCCGCAAGCGGAAGGCCTGAGAGGGTCAACGCACCTGCATGCAATGACGAGACAGCACGACTGCTGGCAGCGACAGATCACAGCGTTGAGTCCGGTAGGCCTTCCCCACACGCCCGCCTCCCTTTCACCCCCTTCCCTCCCTCTTCACGGCCTCTTCCCTGCGCCCGCCGCCCCCACAGGTGATGGACCTCAACGGGGGCCACCAGGCCGCAGAGGCTGTGATGCGCTCGGGCCTGGGCTGGCAGACCACCCTGGCAGAGGTGGGCAGTGTGGGCTTCGGGCTGGGGGCTGGGGGGGAGAGCTGGGGGAAAGAGGCGCAGAGGACTGGGCAGAGGGCTCGGCCCTGGGTTGGCAGACCACGCTGGCAGAGGTGGGGAGGGAGCATGGGGGCCTGGGCCTGGTCTTGCAGCGGGCTAAGGGGCCAGTGAGCTTGGGCTTGGTGAAAGAAGCAGCAGAGGTGGACTTGGCGGGCTGGGGTCCTGGGGCGCCGGACCGTGAAAGGGGTTGGCAGACCACCTAGGTGAGAAGTGGGGAGGGAGCATGCGCCTGGCCTTGTAGGGGTCCTGGACGCATGCAGTGGTGGGGGCCGTTGGTGCTGCGGTGTTGCGAGTGTGAGGAGGTCGGGGACCTGCGCGGACCGCCTTGGGCCAGCCCATGCCTCAAATCCGTTGGTCTCCCTCACCCGCTACGGTATCTTCGCACTGTTCAACGCTCAGGCCCACAGCCCGCCCTAAGCCTTCAACCCGATCCCTGCACTAAACCCTGCTATCCCTGCCCCTGACGACGCTCTGACCCTGCCACAGCCTGTCTGTCCGGTCCGCCTGCCCACTCGCCCGCTGCCACTGCCCTTGGCAACGCTCTGACCCTTTCCCCGGTCCCCCTGGCCCCCCATATGGCGCCCACCCCCGCAGGTGACCGCTCTGAACGGAAGCGCCCTGGTCGCTAACAGGGGCTTTGACGTCAAGGCCTGCGGAGTGGGCAACATAAGCTCCATCCTGGAACGCCAGGGGCCCGACCTGCGCTGGTACCGGTGAGTGCGAGCTAGCGGCCCGGCCCCGACATGTGTCGTTCCTCGGCGCCGTGGGGCGCCGTGCCCTGTGGCCTCCCTGCCCGGTCATTTCCGGAGTCCGGTTTCCTCAGACTGCACTTTGTTGCGCATTTGCTGGCCTAAGGAGCACACACCGTCCTGTCCGGCCATGGTCCGGACCTGTCCGGTGTTGGCTCGGCCGCACGCTTTGCATGCCTAGGCAGACTCCTGTTTGCCATGCGGCTTTGTAATCCTGTCCCGTACCGACCCTGTCCTGTCCTATCATGTCCGGTCTGATCCGAACCTCCCGCGCCTGTCCGGTCCGGTCCGCTCCAGGTTCGGCCGGACGCTGGCCCGCCTCGACACGCTGCTGTTCGCAGTGGCACGCGCGCTCGGGCGGGAGCCGTGGCCGTCGGACGCTGCGGAGCGCGGTCTGGTCCGGGGCGAGTCCGACCAGGAGCAGGGCTGCGGACTGGTCGGACTGGGCCGGCGGCCGTCGGACGGGCCGTGGATGCGGAAGCGAAAGCGGAACAAAGGCAAGAAAGGGCCGGCCGCGAAGGAGGGAGCAGCGGAGAACAAGCAAGTGGAGGCGGGCGTGGAGGGTGTGGAGGTGGAGGAGGAGGAGGAGGAGGTGGAGGGCGGAAGCGGGGGCGAGGACTACTCGGACGACGACTACGAGGATGAGACGGGCGGTACGTACCGCAGGGTCCATGCGGCGTGAGGCATGCCCGCAGGTTTGCGATGGGCGCGAGCGGTCCTGGAGCTGTGCTGAGCTAGATTGGGGTCTGAACTCAACCGTTTGCAGGGGAAGGTCAGCTGAGGTTGCATTGTCACAGGGAATCCAGAACGGGAGGGGGGCTGGGCCAGGTTTGACTGAATGCTCGGGGCTTAGCGTGGGGTCACGTGTATGGGGGGGTGGAGGCCAGTACTCTGAGACTGGGTACAATGACCGGGCTTGAGGTGCAGGGCTGCTAGGCTAGGTGACATGAGTTTGCGTTGCAGTATGCTAGACTTCAACTGCTTTTGCATTAGCTAGATGGTGAACAGCACGGATTGGCGGCGTCCTCCTGATTCATCAATAGCGTGGAACAGGCAGATTCTACCTGTTAACGTTGATGACCTTCCTGAGGTCTCATAATGGCGTCCGATAGTACCGCCCAAATCATTGTGGGCTGAGCTTTGTAGGGACTGGCGACACAAGGCCGTTGACTTTGTGGGGTTGCCGAGCGTTGCCCGGGCGCAGCAAGTAGGTGATTTGGCATTGCGCGGAACGGCGTTTGCCTGTTACGGGCTGCCTGGAGCCCAAGTGCTAGAAGTGTGCGCTTGGTCAATTAGCACTGCGTTCGTGCTCTGCTGCGAAGATGGACAGGGAGCTAGTATGAACCTGCTCTGGCCGTCTGAAGGGTGGCGAGATCCTGGCGCTTAGCATTTGTGCCCAGCCAGGCTTTGATGATCGTTGGGTGGTGGCAGGGGGCTCCTTCGTTCCGGGATGTGGACGTGACTTGGCTCCCGTGTTCTGCTAGGGCTGACTGTTGAATTGCGGGCGGTGTGGATGCCTCTGTGCTGGTCGGCCTTTTACGTCCGCCAATACCGGTGATTGCCTCACAGTCGGCTGGGTATGAACGGCCCTTTTGTTCGTGATCGGGGAGCAATTATGAAATGACGCCGTAATTGTGGTTGCAAGTTGGGGCAGAACTGCAGTGTAGTGTATGATGGGCTGGTCAGCCTTCTCTGCCACCCTTGTCAGCAGGTGCTGGTGCTGAGCGGGGAGGGTCCAAGAGAAGACGAGCTGGAGGACGCACTTGATCTTACAGCGGCACACATTTTGTTTATAAGCACAACCGTTGCCTGTTGGCTGCAATTTGCACAAGAGATAACGACCCCGTGTGACGCAAGACAGATGAAACACACACGGGTAGCAACAGACGCACACACGCATCAGCAAAAGAAGGAACGTCCGATGTTGAATGAATACCCCAAGCCCGGCAAAATACCACCAGCTTCCCTGGCACATGCCTCCACCTCTATGTCCCTGAGCCCTGATGACACATGCCGGTGCTACTAAGGGCTCGCTACCGTGTGTAGGAATGGCCCCTAGGGATGCCACATGCAGGCGTACGGCACCCATGGGGCACTCCAGGCTCGTCCCACGTGCATGCGACTTGCCACTCACTCGCTTAGCACTTGGGCTTCTCCAAGAAAGTGAACTGCGGGGCAACAGGGCCGGTCGTGTCAACAGCTGTTATTTGCTATGCGGCCCCAGGTCCCTGCCGTGTCCTGTCGTGCCTTTCCTTGCTTGACCTACCGTAGCGCCCCAGGCAGCTCCTATTCGCTGCTCCCAGCTACCCGCGACCCGCCCCCCAAGCTGCTCCCATCCCCTGCCCCTCCTTGCTGCCCCCACAGGCCCACACCCGCCCCCCACACCCGCCCCTCCAAGCTGCTGCTCGCCCCCCACCTGGTAGCGCCAAAGCTCGTAACCTCGTAACCGTAACCGTAACCTAACCGTAACCGTTCGCATAACCTCCGTCGCCCGTTTCTCCTTCCCTCACCTGGTAGCGCCACAGCTCCGCGGTCTTGAGCACATTGGTCTGTGGCAGCAAGGTTTGGGGAAAGGAGGGGCTAGTAGGTTGGCAGTGGCTGTATGGGGGTGCACCGTTCGATGAGGAGGAAGGCAGCCAGCCACGCATGGGTTGAGGTCTGGACAGCCGTACAGCATTGAGCACCTGCCCTGCATGCTCTCTTCCCCCGTGCTGTGTGTCAGCCGTACTCTTGCAACCTGCCTACTGGCGGTGTACTGGCCTTCCCGTAGTACATACCCTATGCGGTTAGCATAAGCCTCAAGCCATACTCACCCGCACGCTGCCCGTAGCGCCGTTGTAGATACCGGTGCCTCCAGTGATGGCGTTGTAAAACTCGTCGCCCTGAAAGGGCAGCCAGCGGTTAGCGTCAGCCAACAGAGCCAGGTGAGAGCCAGGACAGAGGTTGCTTTGATGTGCCGTGCACAGCCGTACGGTGTCGTACGTACCTCCTCATCGTTGAAGGGGCCCATCCATGAGATGGATCCGTAGTCGCCAACGGTCAGGGTGGCGGTGCAGTAGTTGTACTGTGGACGGGGTCCGGGGGTGGGGGGGGGGGATAGTACAGACAACGGGGCGCAGTGCCGCTGACGGGGAGGGGAGGTCAAGTTGAGGGGGTCCCACGTCCCAGGCAGGTCTTGGAGGCGTGACCGACGCCCTCTAGGAATGTCTTCGCGCGCTGCCGTCATCTCACGAGCCCCACCTGGCCGCCGCTAGGGGACACCGACTGAAGGAAGCAGGTGCTGAGAACCGTGCCAACCTGCGACCAGGAGCAGGGGGCCGCGGGGAGCGAGGGGCGAGGGGCAAAAGGGGGGACGAGGGCAGAGTGGGGTTGCGTCGCGGGGTCGCGCGCGGTAAATGTGCGCGCGAGCCTCGCTCTACTGGGTGAGGCGCGCGGGACGGAGGGCACGAGAGGGGGCGGGTCTCGGCGGTCTCGGGTGCGTGGAGGGGGTCAGTGTTGGGCCCAAAGGGCATTGGGAATGGATTCAGGCACCCGCTGGGCTGTGATAGCTGCTGCCAGCCAATAACCTCGGCTAACCAGTGCCTAAGGGGCCGGAAAGGCCGAGTCGGGCCGAGTTCGCGCTCCCCCAGGCTCTAACCGCCCCCTTCGTGGGTCGCCCTCACGATCGTCCACTCACCCTGCGCGTCGAGGTGCCACTGCCGCCCCAGACCTACATCAACAGGTGGAACGCAGTGCAAGATGAAGGGAGGACTCGGGGCTTATAGTGCGCGACAGTCATGCAGAGTCATGAGCGAGAGTTCAGACTCAAGCAAGATATCTGGGTATCTGTCCCCCCGCTTACTGCAGGGTCGTTGTAGCCGGTCGTGTAGCCGATGATGTTGGTCTGCGCGACGCAAACGAGTAAGGTCCTTAGGCGCATGTCGGCCATGCGCGGTTCTCACTGCCAGCGTTTTGGGCCTAAACAGTGACAGCAGTGATCACTGCCGCAGATGTACCAGCAGTCCACTCACAATGTTGTCGGAGACCTCGCGCAGGTGAGCAGGCATGGACCAGCCGTCGTCATTGTAGACCTCCGTCACGACAAGGGTCCTGGTGCACAGGTCCTTGGGTGGCATGGCAGCAGCCACGACGGAAAGCGCCATGAGGAACAGCGCAGCTGCGCTGTGCGCATTCGGCAGCGCTCGCGCCATGATGGCCATGTTTGTGTGCTTGTCGAGTGCGCCGAGCAGGAAGCTGTGTGCACTGGTGCGGACTGATTCGGGTCACTGGAGATGTATCACCAAGTGTGGAGAAGGGCTGCTTATGTATTCAAGTCGGGCCCGCCAGCCGTACAGCCGGAACGCCCGTGCCTGCCCGTGTGCACCCCGCGCGCACCAGCGCACCCGCCCGACATCCCCCGGCAATGCCTGACTCCAGGCGCCGGCCCTCCCGTCGGCACTGCTAGGCTGACCAGTTTTCTTACAGACACTGTGACTCTAATCTAGTGCTGGCCTTCTACGCGTAGCGGGGTGCCGCACAGCCGCACATGCGCACATGATGTGCAGCGCTGCACCCGGGGGCTGCACCCCAGCCCGCACTTCCCGAACCCATATGCCAGCGTGCCCCCTGCCCCGCTATCAGCCCCGGCGTGAAGCAGTCCTCCACTCCACCTCACCGCCTTGACCGGGCAAGGCTGCGTGACAACTGCTTCCCGTACAGCACGGCGGCATGGCCCGATCCTGGGCGTACCGTAGCTCGCGGAACGCCATGCTCCTCTAGCTCAACTAGTAGCACCCTACAGTGACTACACTTGCTGAGTATCATCTGGGTAGCTGCTGTGGTGCTCACAACTTTCCCGCGCTTGGCGCGCATCGATTGCACCCGAACTCCACCACGCCTACCGCGTAGATAGTTGGCTTTCTGGAGCTGACTTGGTTAGATGGCGGTCAACGCTGGGCCGGGAGATCCCGAGGACCCCTCGCGAGTGTGGATGCCCGAACTTATCGAGCGCGTTGCGTCCTTTGTGCCCAACAACGAGGTGGCATGCGGACTGCGCTTGGTGAACATGGCTACTGCCGATCTCCTCTCGCTTCAGAACACGGTCTCCTTGAAGCAACCCGTCCCGCGGCACGCAATGCCCGGGCTCGCCACCCACATGTCCGCCCCCGGCGCCCTGCGGGACCTGAGCCTCGAGCAGCGGCGCCAGATCGTATGCCTGGCTGCTGCCTCTGGCGATGTGGCCAGCCTGGAGCGCATGCTCGCGGTGGCGGGTGTGGCCCCGTCGCCGCTGGAGATCGGCACCGCAGCGGCGGCGGGCGAGCTGGACGCGTGCCGTTGGCTCCTGGAGCGGGGCTGCCCGCTGGACCACCCCTATCGGACAGACCGCAGCGCGCTGGAGATCGCCGCTGCCGCCGGAAGCCGGGTGGGGTGCGAGTGGCTGCTCGCACACGGGGCCAAAGTGAGCGGCTCGGAGCTGTGGGCTGCTGGCGGGGCGGGGCACGCGGAGCTCCTCGAGTGGCTTTATGAGCAGCTGCCGGCCGGCATGAAGACGGCCGAGGCCTGTACGGCGATAGCGTACGACATGGTTGCGGGCGTCGCGGCCGGCTGCGACCTGCCGACGCTCCAGCGGTGGTGGAGGCGCCTGCAGGAGGGCTCCGCACTTGACACGGGCTCCAAAGGCTACATCCTCGCCTCCGCCGCCGCCAGCCCGACCCCCGACTGGCGTGAGAAGGTGGACTGGCTGGCGGCGGAGGGCTTGCGCGTCACCTCCTCCGCTGGCCGCTATGCCGCTGCCCGGCCCGACGGTGTGCCCCGATTGGAATGGCTCCTGGAGGCCCACGGCTGCCAACCCTCTGAGGTCTGCCTCCACTACGTGCTCAGGGGCAAAAACGAGACCGTCGACACGGTCCGCTGGCTGCTTCGGCGGCTGCCACCACCTGCCGAACGTGTGTGGGTAGACATGCGAGCGGCGGCCGGCAACGTGGCCAAGCTGAGGCTGCTTGCTGGCGCGGGTTACCTGGCAGGCCAACCCAGGCGGGATCCCATGTCGCTCCTGCCCAACGCGCTTCGGTCGGGAAGCCGGGAGGCCAGCGCCTGGCTGCTCGAGGAGGCTCGCCGACAGGGCCAGGATCTGACGCTGACTGCAGACTTGTTTGCGCACGCGGCGGCCTCGGGTGACGTCAGCGTCATGGCTTGGCTGCGAGAGCTGGGCTGCCCCTGCGACGAGAGCTCGTGGGACGAGTGTGTCTGTACGATGTCATACCGCCTGGGCGCAGCGGCCACGGGCTGCGAGGCGGCTCTGGAGTTTCTGGCGGAGCAGCGCTTTGCCATGCCGGTGAGCGGAGCGGGCGGGGAGAAAGGGCGAATGCTCGGCGAATGCTTGGGCGTCTCGAAGGGTTCTCTGTGTTTTCCGAGTGCCTGTCGCGTTGCCCCACCAGGTTAGGTGGGTAGCAGAGCGGGTCACGCGAGCCTGCTTGTCCGTTGGCCAAAAAACACTTCAGGATTGCTGTGGTCAGACCTGCCTGCCGTGTCTCCCACGCGAGCCTCCTCCCTTGGCATCCTGGGCAGGCAAGACCTCAGGACTCCTGCCCGTGGTCCAATACATCATGTGTTCCCCCCCTCTCCGCATCTTAATGCAGGCAGACGGCAGCCCCTACGTCGCTGCGGCTGGGAAGGGCGACATCCACACGCTCGAGGTCCTCCGGCGCCTGGGCATGCCCTTCGGCCCCCCGGACGGATGCGCCTTTGCGGATGCAATCTCGGGACGCGACTGGTTTTCCGCGCCCCTCCCGGCGCTGCGGTGGCTCGTGGAGGCTGGTTTTCCCGTGGAGTGGAAGAGTGCCTTCAAGTCGCCAAGATTTTCATCGAGGACTGCTCGGAGGTGTGTGCGTGGGCCCGGGCGCAGTGGCGGGCCGCCAGGGCGGCAGCGGGGGAGCCGCAGCTGACGAGCGAGGAGGAGGAGGCGGACACGGAGGTAGAGGACAGCGACGAGGACTGGGAGCAGGAGGAGGGCGAGGGCGAGGAGGAGGAGGACGGGGAGGGGTCAGAGTCTGGAGACTGGGACGGGGACTCCCCGTCGGGGAGCAGGACCGGGACGCGTAGGGACTTGGGGGCTTGCGCCTTGGCGGGTGACCAGGGACCTTATAGGTGCATAGCGAACTTGGGGGTCAGGCTACGGACCTGTGCGGACGCGTGCCTAGGGGTAGGGCTGGCGAGCAAGACCGGTGAGTGGCAGTTGAGGCTTAGGTCTCCATGTACCGCACTGAGTGCAATGTATGCGAGCCGGATGTAGGCTTGGCAACGTGTAGGGACCTTGGGTTGCGTCCTTGTTGGAGACACTTGGTTCAGGAGCTTGTGGGTTAGTTGCTGAGCGCGAGTGGGGGCTCAATGGTCCGAACTAGAAAGGTGCATGCGTACCGTTCATTCTAGGGGTGTCGTCCCTTGTGTGGCCGTGGGAGGGGCTACCTGTCTGTGAGTTCTTTGTGTGGCCGTGCGTAGGGGTTGAGGAGCGTGTATAGTATACCGCTTCGTACAGGCTTTTTGGGATCTGGGGATCAAGGCTTGTGGGCAAGCGCTAGCAGCTGTCCTGGAGCGTTTCGTGCAGAGTTTGGGACCACGAGGGCAGGAGTGCTTATGGCAGTGCGTTGGGCCAGACTTGTGGACACCTGAGGACTGAGAGTGGGGGCAGAGGACATTAGTGGGGGCTCGAGGTCGTAGACGTACAGGAGAGATGGTGCGCTTCGTGAAAGCCTCAGGCAGGCAGACAGGCGGTGCCCACCCTCGGGTCCACGCTGCCCTCCATCTGCAGCGGGCGGGCGGGGGGCCGGAGCGGGCGGCGGAGGGCGAGGAGGGCGCTGCGGGGGGACAGGAGGAGGAGGAGGACTGCGAGAACAGGGAAAGACGGGGACACGGGGACTTAGGAGCATCGGAGAGCGAAGGAAAACCGATAGATAAGGGGGGGTGTGAGGGGGGGAAAGGCCTCTGTGCGAGTTCGGGCGCACTGCTGACTGGAGGCGCTGCGCTGTCGAGTGACATGCAGGATGCCCAGGGGTGCCGGTGTGGTGGTCGCCTGGTGACAATCCAAGTTGGGGCTCCTTGTTGACTGGGCGCGCTGTGAGACCTCTAGGTTACGCTTGTATTTGGGCGTGGGGCACGGAAGCAGTCTACGCAACAAGGGGCGGGTCCGGTTCGGGTCCGGTCCGTGGGCGCCCTCTCGGCCGGGAATTCACGGCGACGTCTCGCGCGCATATCTGCAAACGCTCGCTCGCGACCGCCTCTCTGCAACTCGTAGGCAACTCGCGAATCAATAGATATCAGTCAGTGCTCTGGCGCGATTGAAAGCAGCTTTCGGGCGTGCGACCGTCGCGACGCTCTCGCGGCCGTGGTTCCCACGGTGAGCTCGGTGCCAGCTCAAGCGCCTTCGACCATGCACACTGGGCTTGAATGTCATACCGAGAGGGCCCGGCGGCTGGGAGCTGGCGGCCGGCGTCCCGGGCTGTGTTGCTCTTAAGTGGCCCTCCGCCCCCTATCGTCTCCGCTTCCTGCCCTTCTCCCAGATCTGTGCCAGTAGGCCAGTCCCTGCCACGCTGCCGGCAAGAGGACCTTCCAGCGGAGCAGATCAACCACGTCCACCACCAAACAGCACGGCCCCGCCCAGATCACGCTGCGGCTGGGTCCCGGTCCCACCCCGCGCCTCGCGTCCTTCCCTTCGCGTTGCTGCGCACCCTTGGCTTAACTTGGCGGCGGCTGTCAGCAGACCTCAAAGTCCACTCTGTCTACGCCCAGCGAAGCCACGCTGGCGCTTCTTAAGGTAGCCACCAGATGGCAGGGCGCGGCGGCGGCGGCATGGGTGACGCCGCCGGGTCAGGAGGCGACGGCGGCGGCATGGGCGGCGGCGGCGGGCCAAGCGAGTTCCTCCAACTCCTTGCCCAGATCCAGGGGGAAGACGGCCACGTGCCGGCAGAGTCACTCGTCTGTCCGCAACAGCCGCCGATGCCGCCGCCCGACCGTCATCAGCTGATCCTGCCGCCGCCACCTCCCCTGTTCGTCCACCACCCGCCGGGGCTGGATCCGCACCCGCAGCCGTTGGGGGCGCCGTCAGCAGCAATGGCCGGGTTCGGCTTCGCTGCGAGAGCCCTAGGTGGTGAGTCTGAGCTTGACGCCATCTCATCTCACCGCTCGGGCGGGGGGGAAGAGAGGGGTTCGTGCCTATGGCAGCATCGCTGCAAGGCGTGTGCTCTCCACACACCGCTGGCCGTTCATATGGTCAAGGCATCAAGTTACTATAAGTACAAAGTAACATTTGGCTGAACCCGAGCATGCGCGAGAGACATTGCCCCACCAGCTTAGCGCAGACCAGCTGAGAACTGTGCGCAGGTCCTCTCTATATTGCGGAGAGGAGCTTGAACTGTCTAACGGCTGCTGGACTAGCTTGCTCGCAAAACCCATTTGCGCAAGTTGACATCGCTCGCGTCGCGCGCCCGCCCTCAATCGTTCCGGTATCCAGCAGTATAGCCACAGAGGACTGTGGAGCATTTACGGAGGGTGCGAGAGCGACCGGGAGGGCGACCGGGAGGGCTGGCTGGGCCGGTCGCGCACGTTGACCCGCCCCCTGTTGTGCCGTCGGGCACGTGGACCTTCCCGCCCCTAATCGCTTTCTGGCCCTCGCGCCCAACAGGGCCCCAGCTGGAGGCGGCCTTGGCGGCCGCGGCCCAGGCGGCGGCAGGCGGTAATGCAGGGCCTTCCGCATCCTCAGCGGGCGCTGGGCACCCGTTCCACCGCAGCGCACTAGCAGGGCCATGGACTGCCAGCAATACAACCCTTGCGGATCCTGGCGCGGCGACAGGCTTTCTGGGCGCTGGCGGTGAGTGAGCTGACAGTGCTGGGGCAAAGAGCCACGCGCTTACGCCTCTTGCTCTTATCACTGGATTGTAATTCTCCTGCCCCGCCGCCGCGCAGGGCTCGAGCCAGGGCCGCCGGGGCCAGGGCCCGGCCCAGCAGCGACAGCGTCGTCCGGACCGCTTGTTCGGCGCAGGGGGCAGTACGAAAATCTGCACCGCCTGCTCGCGCATCACGTGCGCAGCGGTACGGCAGCCTGCCGTACGTGGCCTGCCAGGCGGCAGGATGAGGTCGATCACCAGGTGGTGTTTGCGGCTTTCGGGATCAAGGTGAGCGGACACGGGTAGTTACCGGCGTCGGCAAGCTGACCACTCTCTTTACCGTTGAGTTGGAGGCTCTTCGTGGGTATGCAGGATTGCAATCTATGTGCCTGACCCTGGGCCGATGTGACGGCGACCTGTTCCGCTATTGCTATTGCTACTGCGCCTACCCCCACAGTCCAGCGGCCTCACGGGGCTCGGCGGCCCCAGCGGCGGCACAATCCACAAGGTGCGCTCCAGCAAGACATGGCTGGCAAGACATGCATGTGTGACGCCGGTGCCCACCAGTGCCCGTGTAGCGCGATGCTGTCACGCTGCCGTGCTCACAGCATGCATGCGCCCAACGCACAGGTAGCCGCGGATGAAGTGCCCACGAGCGCTGGTGGCGGCGGCGGCGGCAGTGGCGCAGGCGGTGGCGGCGGTGGCGGTGGCAGCGCACCACAGCCGCCGCCGCGCGTGGGTGCGGGCGGCATGCTGATCGAGGTCAAGGGCTTTCTGGGCTCTGGCAACGCCGAGTGGCCCCGGGACTGCCGAGTCAGCCGCTTCTTCCTGGCAGCGCCTGGCGAGCTGTCGGAGGCACAGGTGGGAGCTGTAGTGGCGTACGGCACCGTACGGCAGGGGAGGCGCCAGCCTATCGCTGTGTCGGCAGGCCAGCCTAATCGCTATCTAGCGATGTGCAATGGGGCTCCAGCGTTGCGCATGTGTCATAAGAAGGGATAGCCCTTCAGCTGCGCAACCCACAACAAGGGATAGCCCTTCAGCTCCCTCTCGTGCTCACCGCAGGCGGCTGAGATGCTGCCCGAGCCGGCGCGCGTGGTGCCGGCAACGTACAAGCTGTCCGGTACAGAGGTGTGGTACGCCCCCAAGGTCTCTCTCGTGGTGGTGGACCGAGGCGACGAGCCGGCAGCGGCGGGACCCGGCGGCGCTGCAGCCGGCGGCGGCGGCGGCGGCAGGCCCAAGCGCGCCCCTGCCACGGCGCGCGACGGCGGCGGTGCTGGGAGCGAAGCGGGGTCGGCAGGGAGAGGCGCGGCGGAGACGGGCGATGAGGGCGGCGGGGGCAGGTGCGCTTCAGGGCTATTCAGCGCACTTGACATGGGGATCGGTGCTGTCTGCCTTGTCGTACTGCGCCTCCACGTCTTACGTGCTGACGTGCCTTATCGTCCTGGCGACACGTCCTGCAGCGCCGCTGCCGCCGCCGAGGCGCCGCCAACGGCTGAGGAGATGTGCAGCCGGCAGTGGCAGCTGGCGGCGGCCCAGAACTTCGTGTACCTGTTTCTCGAGGCAGTGGTCATGGGCAACCTGCAGGTAATGGGGGTTGGCTAGGTACTGGGAAACAGATGAGGGCAGGAGCAGCCTTGGGCATGGGAGTGGCTGGGCTATGGGCCATGGGGAGCAAAGGGGTCTAAGCATGCTCTTTTCCTGTCGGCTGGGCAGGCGATGGAGGCGCTGCTGCCCCGCCTGCCGCGGCGTGAGGGCCTCCCCACGCCGCCGCCGTCCCCGAGCGCCGGCAGCCCGGGCCCAGGCCCGGGCGCCGCCGACCCCAACCCCGGCTGGTCGGTGCAGTGGGACCGGGTGCACGCGGACCGCTTCACGCCCCTGCACCTGGCAGTCACGGTGCACAAGCTGTGGTGCGTGGGGTGTGCGCGGGGTTGCGTGGGACAAGGCGAAGCGCGTTCCCACTGGCAGGCGGCATCTACGCTCAGCAGAGGCCACGCTTCTACTTGTTATCACTTGCATGCCTGGGTCACAACCAATCCCTATGGCAAGCCGTAAGACTTCGGCCCTCCACACAGGCCGCCGCCGCCAACCGCCGCGGACGACGCCAGTGGACCGAACATCCGGCCCGATGGGCCCCGTAACCGGGCCTCGTACTACGGCTGGTACACCGTGCCGTACATGCCGATGTCCGTACGGCTTCGTGTCGTACGGTGGCTGCTGGAGCGCTCGACAGCGCCGCCGCCAGCGGCACCACTTGCGCCGCCGCCCTCGCCATCCCAAGGGCGAGGGCGAGGCCGGGCCGCGCGTGGCGGCGGCGGGAGCGGCGGGTCGGCGGCGGGCGCGGCCGCCGCGGGAACCTCTTCACCTCCGCCGCCAGTACGGCGGCATTCGGAGCTCGTCATGGCTCGGACCAACGACCGGTGCGTGACGATGTGGTTGGGGTTGGTGGGCCCGGGGGCCCGGTTTCTGGGGGCCCAACGGTCCTTAGCGCTCATGCTCTGCTCACAGACCAAAACCCAGCGGCGTGAGAGCCCCTTGGCTGGCCCAAGGCCCGGGCAGCCCTCAGCCCCTTCCCTTCACTCTTTTTCCTCTCGCCCACTGCGCCACACCTCAGCACCGTGCCCCTGATGACGGCGCTCCGCTACGCCGACGGCGACGGCGAGGACTGGCGCGAGCTGGTGGGGGAGCTGCTGGAGCGCATGAGCTGGGAGGACTACTGCCAGGCGGACAGCAAGAAAGGTCAGTGCCGTACGGAATGCCGTACATGCCGTACACAAGGCCTTATACACTTGAAGGCTAGTCGCCCCGGGGGCCGGTTACCGCTTTGCCGTACACGCCGTACTCGTGGAGACATGGGGCCACCAAGGGTGAAGAGCATGAGGGGAACTCAACAGCTCCGAAGCGCCGTACACAATGCGGCACCATCCAAAAGGAGCAGCGCAGGGCACCTGTCCTGCTCTCTGTCCTGCTGAAAGAGCCAGTGCCACGTCAGACCCCAACGCCTTGTTTCAACCATTCCACAGGCTGGTACCCCCACCACGTAGTCAGCTCCCTCGGGAGCCGGCCGCCGCCCTCGCTCCGGACAGGCGCCGGTGGCGGTGGCGGCGGCGGCCCGGGCGCGCCTGCACCTAGCAGCACGGGCCCGAGCGGCAGCGGCAGCGCTGCAGCCGACCTGGGGCCGCAGCCGTTGCCCGGCAGCGAGGGGTGCATGGGAGTGCTCCTGGACTGGCTGACTGCGAGGGCAGCGGAGAAGCTGCGGGAGGAGGAGGCGGCGCGGCAGGCGGCGGCGACGGGGACCAGCCCCGGCGGGAGGAAGCCGCCCAAGAAACACAAAGGTGAGCTCTGCCCGAGTAGGCCCTCACGCAAAGGGTCCGTTGTGCCAGCAGGTCACCCTGCCCCAGGATTTCTTGCACGTGTCCGGCGCAACCTTCGAAGTGCCGGTAGACGGTGGGCCTGTACGGAGGCTCCGCTGTGCCCGGACTCTCGGTGGCTCCATGGCCTTTCAACCCTCGGGAGGGTCCCCCGTTCATAGGCGGCACTACGCCGCCGCGGCATTACGCCCCGTTGTCTATAATAAGCCCGGACTCTCGGTCCCAGGTCCAGGTCCCGGACTTCCTTGAGCAGAATACACGGAGATGCTTCAGGATCCCAGCGTACCTCGCCGCAACCTTGAATGGCTGTGCTCCTTCCTTCCTCTCCCTGCCCCCAGGCGCCGCCCCGGCCGAGGCGCTGCCCCCGCCTGAGCCGGAGCCCGGTGCGGTGCGAGCCCTGGTGGGGTCGCTGCTGTTCCACCTGCACTCGCAGCACTACGACGGCCGGCTTTTGGAGAAGGAGGCGACGCGGAGGGTGGGTGCGGGGGGCATGGTATTGTTACGGGGGGGAGGGATGACGCGGAGCGTGGGTGCGGGGGGCATGGCGGTGGGAGCCAGGTCACGCAGGCGGGAGGCCAAGTGGTGCACGGGCGGTGACGAACGGGCTGGGGTTTGGCCATCTGGCCCCTGTGATAAACCTGGGTGCTGTTGCTGGCAGTAGTCCACTCCCACTCGTGTCTGCTGTTGCTGGCGCGAAGGTGTCTGCACTGCTTCCCCGTCCCCCAGGGCATCTCCGTGGCCCCGCCGCAGCGCAGCCACCCCAGCGGAGCCTACGCCATGGAGGAGCTCAGCCGGGCGCTGCTGCTGGCGGGGGCGGAGGCGGAGGGGCAGCAGGCGGAGGCAGGGGGGCAGGGGCAGGCGCAGCAGGCGGCATCTTGAGTCACGGCGGGGTCTGCCAGGAGGGCGGTGGATGGAGCGCTTGGCTGCTGCTGGCGGAACGCGGAGGCGGAGGCGCAGGGGCAGCAGGAGGCGGCGCAAGGGCAGGCGCTGATGAAGGCGGGGCTGGCGGAGGCGGAGGCGGAGCACAGCTGGGGGAGGCGCGGCGGACGGCGCCCTGAAGGACGGGTCCTTTGATCGGTGCTGCAGAAAGCGGTGGCGGCGCAAGCCCAGCAGCGAGAGCGGACCGAGCCGTGACGGCGGGGCGGCGACTTGGGGTGAGGCGCGGCGATAAGAGACAGCGCGAGTTACGGACAAACTGGAGCGAGGCATGCCGCGCCAGTGGCTTTAGAGGGGCTGTACGGGGAGAGGGGTGTTCAGGCAACGAGCAGCTGTGAGTCGTGTGGGTCGGATCTCGGGCAGGCAAAGCGTGAGCTAGCGGGGCGGGGCCATGCATGCCGGACGGGGTGTCTTGGGCGGGGGTGGGGACAACAGACGGAGCGCGCGAGTGGGCGGCTGGCGCTGGGACGCCGCACACACCACATGGTAACCACAAGAAGAAGGCGAAGAATGCAAGACAGCTGACGGCTTAACGTGTGCGCGTGACTGGGGGAGGCGGTGCCTGGGCTCCTGGCGTACGGCCCGCGTGGTTACCCCAGTATCTAGACATGACCTCAAAAGTGTGAAACAAGCATAGAGCTTTGAGCTCTACGGGCCCTCTCGCGACCTGCAACCTGATCTGGCCATCAGAGGCACTCATAATATACTTGTTCGCGGGGGCAGAAGCCCGTGAGGCGCGAGCCGGCGACCGCCGATGAACCGTCGCGGGCAGCTTTTGCAGTCGCTTTTGCAGCTCGCAGCCACGCTCTTCGTGTTCAATGTGTGAATGGCTACTGCATGCAATGGAGGGTTACTGGAAAGCCGCGATAGCGCAGCGCGGGTTCGCTAGAGGTCAAGAGCTCTGCCGAGCATTCGCGATTTGCCGACATGCCGTCCCCCTGGACCCCCCCCCCCCCCTTCCCCCCCCCCAAAATGAGGGGGGGGGCCTCGCTATGAGCTGTCATGCGATGCTTACCAGTGCACTTATCATTTGTGCGCTCGTTCCCCCTTCTGAAGAGGGGGCGATTCTAGACTTGAGTTACTGGGGTCATGGGCTAAGTTGGACTGGCACGGCCAGTGACGACTGGACTTGTGTCTTGGCAACGGCCCCACAATTGATGAGGGGCGCTTACTAGGCCCCGGCTGTGGTGGACATAAGTTGCGACTTTCAGGTCTGGCTGCCCGCTTGAGTGGATGGATGTGTGATGGCTTGTGTACGTCACGCGTCCCTAGCATGTATCTTCACATGAGCCTCTCCGTGTTACCCCTTCTCAAGTTCAGTTGAGAGGTACACAAGTGCTCAGACGCGCCCTGAGGCACCTCGGCAGTCGGCAAAGCCCAATCGCCCCCTCGCAAACCAAGCACAGGTGTAAAGCTCAGAGCGCATACCACATCCAGTCGCCGCCTTGCAAGAACACAACTTCATTCAGGTCGTCAGCCCCCACATTCCACCGCTGTCTCGCTTCCGCAGCGTTGCGCGCAGTTCCGACACGTGATCCGACACGGCCCGCAGCACGCAGCAGCATGCTCGGGTCCTCCATAGGGACATGGCTGGTCGCCCCTCAACCTCGGCATCGCACACATGACAGCCGCCAGCTCAACCAACCACATGCCAACCCCGACCCCAACCCCCGCCTGAATGGATGGCCGCCAGCTCAACCCCATGGCCCCGGCCCATGGCCCCCGCGTGTCCACCAGCGCATCCGAGCACGCGCCGCATGCTCATCCAATCCAACAACCCAGCTTTTGACGCCACGGCGGCCATCAGCGCCATGCCACGCACAGCACGGCACGCCGTACTGCGCACCGTACATGGTACGTGTCGTACACCTAGCTGAGGCCCATGCCGCCCAGCTTGTCCGCCAGTGTGTCGAGTGCGCGGGAGCCGTCCGGGTGGGGCACCCCCGCGGCCACGGGGTCGTACACGGCCAGGCCCTGGGGGGAGGGAGCCGAGGGGTCAGGCCATGTATGGGGTGTTATACATCAAGCGTGCGGAACCAGGGGTCAGGCCATGTATGCCAAGCAAGCCCCGACCGCCCGAGTTCCCTTGTGGCCTCGCTCCTAGTGCGACTCCAATTGCGCAGCAGGCTAGGGCATCCACAAGCAAGTGCAAGGGGCCTCTCTCACACGCACCAGCTCTGCCGCCACGGCGTCCAGCGCTTTCCGGTCGTAGACGCCGGCTTGCAGGTGGAACAGCAGCGCCTCCACCAGGGACTGCGGAGTGGAGTCCTTCCACACAGCGGCGGCGTTGATGCGGCCCGCTGCGGCCGTCCTTGCCGCCTTGCCGCCGCGGCCGCGGGTAGCCGCTACGAGCGCCTCCGCCTCCGCCCTGGCCGCCTCAGCCGCCTTACGGTCCAGAAATTCCTGCGCTGGCCCGCAGCAGCACCCTCAAGCCGCCCTCCGTGCCCTTGAACCTCGCCGCCGCCGGCACCGGCCCGCCGCCGCCGCCGCCGCCACCCGCCGCGGGGCTCGAGGCGTCCGCCGTGCCGCTTCCCAGCTCCGGAGGCGGCGGCGAGGGGAGCACGGCGCTGCCGGTCGCGCCGCCGCCGCCCACGTCGCCGGCGCCGACGCTGGAGGCGGCGGCGCCGGCGGCGGAAGCGGTGGCGGCGTCGCTGGCGGCAGCCCCAGATGCCGAGCCGGAGCCGGAGGCCGAGGCGGCGGCGGCGGCAGCGGGCTGGTCCCGGGGCCAGGGGCGGCTGGCTTTGGAGGTGGCCAGGTGGTGGGGGTACCACGCTGCGGGAAGGGGGCAACGGGGAGCACAAGTTGGCAGACGACATGAGCGTTGCTTGGGCCATCCACCTGACTGCCCTGCACCTGTCTAGCTAGCTGCAGGTACCACTTAAACCAGACCGCCAAGCGTATGCCCAACTAACCACGCCAGGTCCAGGTGCCACTTGACACTTGCTTAATCCAGACCGCCCAGAGGCCAACCGCCCCTCCCCAGGCACATCCACGGACAGCTAAGGGCCAACCAACCAGGGCCAACTACCCAGCACGCCCCACGCACCCTTCTTGGTGTATGCCATGACGTAGTCCTCCCAGCTCATGTGCTCCAGCAGCAGGGGCACCAGTGGCGACCAGTCCCAGCCGTCGCTGTCGGCGTAGCGCATGCACCACATGAGCGGCACGGAGCTGCGGGGAGGAATCGATGGGTGGGAGGTGAGGGACGTTTTGTGGCCTGGCCTGGCCTGGCCTGGCCTGGCATCGTGCACCTCATGACGCCGATCCCGATCCCGCCCTGCTGCCTTGCTAGCGGCTCACCCCTCTGTGTTACGGGACATGGCCAGAGCCGAGCGACCGCCGCCGGCGGCAGCGCTGCCGCTGGGGCCCGCCCCCGATCCACCTCCGTCGTCGCCGCCGCCCGCCGCCGGCTGTGACGGCCCCGCCGCTGTGGCCACCTCCGCCAGCGCCCCGCCGGAGTGCTCCAGCAGCCACCTCACAACGTCCAGGCGCTGCTCGGGGGTCACGGGCGGGAGCTTGCCGAAGTCCTCCTTGGTGATCGTCCAGGACCCGAGCATGCCGATCGAGGCAGGGGGGTCCTTGGACTGGCGCGGCCCGGACCAGCCCTTAGGCGGCCTGTGGCCAAGTATGGTTTGATCGGGGATAAGGGCCATCAATAAGCAACTATCAGGGCTGCTGCCAAAGCCGAAGCTGGCGGACGTCGCCCCAAGCACCACTAGAACGAAACGGGTTACCAACAAGCAACAGGGGTGCTGCCCACCCGGAAGTTGAGCCGCCGCCGCCCACGCACCGCTCATCGTACGTACACATCGTACGTACACAAAGCGTCGGCCGAGCGACCCATCAAGCACTAGTCCGGCAACCCGGCCGCCGCCCCCGTAGCCCGCACGCACCACTCCTCATGCCTCGTGAGCGCCACGTGCAGCGGCGAGCTGCTCTCCACGCACAACCTCCCCCAGTCCACCGCGCCGCCCGCCAGCCTGGGCAGGTGCGGCTCCACGTTCTCCATCTCCTTGCGGTGGAGTAAGTAGGCAGGCGTGCGCATGGAGGGAGTTACAGCATGCCGGTGCCGGTACGGGTGGTGAGATGTTGTGGGACGGAATGTTCTAGTGCGTTCCGGACCGCGACCCTTCGTGCACAGAGAGAATCTCCGCCCGTCGATGACCCTGTCAGATAGAGCGTTGCCTCTATGGCATGATTACGCATTCGGGTCTAGAGCACAGAACCTACGCCGGCTGGCCGATGAACGGTGACTGCCGTACACCAGCCGCCGCCCAGAAGAGTCTTAACCGGCCAGTAGTCGGGGACAGTCAACAGAGCTAGCCGCTCTAGGACTGCTCGCGGGATCACGCCCCGCCTAAGACGTGCTAGCGCTCTACCGTTGCCCTACAACATGAGACATGCCGGTACGACTGTACGACATGTACGGCAACTACCGCTGTGTACGGCATCCACGCGCAGTCACGCACTTCGATGTCCCCCAGGGCCACGGCCTTCATGAAGTAGTAGACGTGGTTCATGCAGGTCTGCACGTCGGTCTGCCACTTGCACATGTCCGCGGGGCCGCAGGGGCCCAGCAGCAGCGGAGGAGGGCCGGGATAGGGGCGGGCCGCCGCAGCGGCCGCAGCGCCGCTGCCGGTAGCACTGTGTTGGGAGGGAAGGGCGGGGCGGGCAGCGAGAGAGGGCAGCAGTCGGGGCCTGAGGCAGGGAGCAGGGCTGAGGTAGCAGCGGCGCTGCTGCAGGGAGGGGGTGTGGAGAAGTGTGATAGGGAGGCCGATTGTCGGGATGAGGGGAGGCAAGTCCGTCCGCAATGATCCACTCGAAAGATCTGCTGCAGTGAACCTCTCCAGAAAGACGCACCTCGGCACCTCGGTATCGCCCCGTCCACCTCCACCTCCACCTCCCGGTCCGCCCCCAGCCTGGCCGCGGCCGCGGCCGCGGGCGCCGGCGCGCCCACGGCCGCCCGCCGTCTGCTGCTGGGCCCCTGCCGGCGCTTCATGCTCTGCTGCTGCCGCTCCGCCTCCCGCGCCGGTCGCCGCAGCCGCACCGGCGCTTCCGTCGTCGTGTGGCGGCACTGCAGCAGGGGATGGCCGCTTGGCTCTGCCCGGTCTGCCGCCAGCTGCCCGGTGCTGCTGTGCGCCGCTGCCTCCCCCGCCTCCGCTGCCTCCCCCGCCTCCGCTGCCTCCCCCGCCTCCGCTGCCTCCCCCGCCGCCGCCGCCGCCACCGCCGCCGCCGCCGCCACCACCGCCGCCGCCGCCGCCGCCGCCGCCACCGCCCACGCCGCCTCCCGCTTTCTTGCCGGTCTTGTTTTGGATAATCATCAAGTAGTTGGCCGACATCCAGAAGAACTCCTCCCCCTTGGCCGTCTGCTGAGACTTCCACTCCGGGTCAGGTCCCAGCAGCGCCGTGGCCTGAGCGTTGGGCCAAGCAGACGTCGCTGAGTACTAGCGGGTAGAAGCATGAGCTCTCTTGTCTTAAAGACGTCTTAGACACGCGCTCACCTCTTCCTCTGTGGGTTCCCTGGCCTGAACGGAGTGAGTACAGGCAAGGCAACGTCAGAGGAATTGTTCTTGCGCCTAGGCGTTTAATAAGGGAGCAAACGGCTGGATGCCGTTGGCCCGCACGCACCCACCCCGTCTGCTTTTTGCGTGCCAGCCAGGATGAGCCAGAAGCGACGGCCGACGTTGCCCGGGTTCCCGTGGGGGTTCGCGTTGTTCAAGGGGCCTTTCACCTCGAGCAATCCGAACCTGGCCTCCAGGCTGCTCTCAGGGCCCCCTAGGCCCCCGATGGGTGCCAGGATGGCCTCGGGCTACGTACGGGAAGATAACGCAAACGGAGGGGCCAACACAGTTCTCTTGTTTGAAAGGGGCAACCAAGGTACGCGCCCACCCAATATCAAGATCACCATTCAACTGATGACGCCCACCCCAATACCAACACACCTGGGTGCGGGTGCCAGCGGTCGCGCCTGATAGATAGCTTGCCACAGCCAAAGCCCTGCATGCATGACAGCCAACAAGCGTCGGGTAGGTAGGCATGGCAACGTACGACACCCAGCTGATGTGCGCAACTGTAAACCTCCAGCACAAAACCTCTAGGTAACATGGCACGCACCTGTTTCTTCTTCGTACTCAGGTACACCACCTGCCACGCCACCTCGTCGTCCCTTGGCGGCGGCCACCCCGGGGTATCCGCTCCCCGCATGCCGATGAGGTACCGCCGCACCAACGGCTTCAGCTTAGCATCGTGGATCTCGACGCTCCAGTCGTGGATGGCAATGTATTTCGCCAGGAGGTTCGTGCCTGCCCTTGCCGAGCTGCCCGGTCGGGCGGCCCCGACAGGTCCGCTTCCGCCGCGCCTGCCGCAGCAGAGGTGACGGCGGCGGCAGAGGAAGAGGCGGCGGCGGCGGTGATGGGTTTGGTGGCGTCGGCAACCGTCCGCACCGCCCCGTCGAGGAGGCCGACTTATGCGGACAGGGCTTCGCATTCGACGAGAGCGCAGCCGCCGCCGGCGCCGCTGCCGCCGCCGCCAGACTGTGACGCGGCGTGGGCGAGGTAGTGCGGCTCGGCGGAGCTGAGCTCGTTGTACAGATCCCACAAGGTGATGACTGTGCCGCAGATCCCCGACCGCGCCGCCTGGAGCGCAGCTACGCCGGCTGCTGCGGATTCTGGCGGCGGCGCTACTTGCAGCGCAGCGGCGGCGGCGTCACTGGGCCCCGCCGCGTCGGCGGTGCTGCCCGGTTGCAGTGGCAGCGCTCCAGCGGCGGGCTGGAAAGTGAGAGGATGGCCGTGGCCTGCGGTGCCGCCGCCGTCTACGCCGTCCGACTGCGGCTGGAGCGGCGGTGCGGCTCCGCCTCCAGGTACTAAAGGCTGCGGCAGGCCTCCTGGGATGTGTGGAGCACATAACCGAAGAGTTTGGATCAACCTTGCTCGCTACCAGCGAGCCTACCTACTTCACTTGTCTACGGCATTAACGGTATGCCGAGCGAGGGCGTGGCGGCGGCTCTGGCGCCCAAGACCTATCCAACCCCGCTCCGTGCAAGCAAGCAACATCTGCAAACGGCCCACCCACCTGCCGCATCCAGCAAGGCGTCGTTCGGGAACTGCACCCCAGCGCCTTGCAGCCCACCTGCCGCCGCCGAAGCCCACGGGAACCGCGAGAGCTGAAGCGGCGAGAGCTGAGGCGGCGGCAGGTCCACTTGCGCTGCACGGCTGCTGCCGTCACCTGAGAGGGCAGCAGTACAGTACAGCAGAACGGCACAGCTTGTGGATACTGGATGGGCACAGCGTCCAGGGCGGACGTGCGCAACCAGGGCTGGTGTGAGCCTGAGGCAGGACCGACGCGGCGGTACAGGACGCAACGACCCGAGGACCAACCATCAGCCGCAGCTTCACCGCCGATGGGCCCGTTCGACTGTTGCTGCATTTGTTGTGCAGTCTCTGCGGGCACGGCGGTCGGAGCGTTCAGGCGCCAGGTTGCGAGTTTGTGATGGGCAAGTGCAGGGGGCGAGTGTGACAGGAGGACGGGCACGACGGGCACCGGTGGCGTGGTCTCAAACTGTGTAAATCGGCACGGTTTTGCTCATGTTGCTCACCTTGCCGTGTGTGCTCAGAAGAGGAGTGAGTTGCGACAGGCGCGAGGCACGATGCGTTCCGGCTCGCCCCAGCACCGCCGCGAGGACTTCCAGGAAACTGCTATGACACTGCTATGACCTCTCAGTCGCCTATAGTAGCATGGTGCACACCGGTGACGGGTTTTCGCGAGGCCTAGGGCAGCATGTGCGATGCGCGACTGGGCGGGCGAGCAACCGTCTAGGTCTGCGACACCGACAAGCCCTGTGTGAAGCACTGACATGCGAGAGCTGTGCAGGGTGCGGTGGATGGGGGCGGCGCAGATCTGGGACACCATCTCGGGAGTCCCACCGTGGAAGCCCCGGCGGGTTGGGGCGCCCCGCCGTGGAAGCCACGGTGAGGTCCGGCCGGGGCCGCGGGCGGGGTTTGGGGCGTGTCGTGCACTATTCATGTTCTCGTTCCCTTTCTTTAATCGCCTCTATAAACGTGCTTCAAACAGCTCGCGGCTTGGGACTCCCGACTTGACTCGCGCGCACCGCGACGGTTGACCTTCCGGAGTTCTGGGTCGCCCTGCCTCGCGCACGAAGCGAGCCGTCGATCACGCAGTATTATGCACAAAGCGGGAGAGCACTCGAGGGGCTGCATGCGGCTCAGTGCGCGCTCAAGGCCGGTCGCCGTGAGATACACGGCGGGTTGCGGGCGCATCCCCCAAACGCCTTCCTCCTCGTCAGCCGCCCATGCCGATCACAAGCACTGCCAAGTTACTATCCTTGTAGTGCCTCGCCCGGACCTGCGCGGCCCTGATTGCTGAGCGCCAGTCGTCGTCGCCGGGGCACCTGTCGCGTCGCTTGCGCGCTCGAGGCTCGCCTGCCTTGCCAGCTCTCACGAGTACAAAGCTAGGCTATGCACACGTTCACCTAATTGGCCTGCCCTGGCTCGGGCGCGCTCTCTTCGAGAGCTTTCTCGGATCCAAGCCCGCTTTCTCGCGTCTGCAGCTCACTCGCCTGCCGACGCTGGGGGGCAAGTGAGTCCCTGATTGCGATGCGAACCGGGGCAGGGGCTGGCGTCTCGCACGGGCCCGAACCCGCTGGCCCGTCCTCGCGCACCCCGCACTGCACCTCGCCCTCAGCTCGCGCCCCATCCCGCCCCATGCCTTCTTACCCTCGCTCTCCCCGCCTCAGGCCCGCTCCTCAGACGGCGGCAGAGCCCAGCAGCGCATGGCGGATGCGGGCGGGTTCGGGCCAGGCAGCGGCGGCAGCGGCGGCGGGGCTGGAGGTGACCGCAGCGCGCAAGCGGTCCTCGCCGCGTGGGAGGGCGAGGGCGACCTCGGGGACGATGAGGGCCACCTCCCCCTAGATCCCGGCGACTTGCTGCTACCGATACACGAGCCCATGGCAGTGGACCTCATTGCGGCGGCGGCGCCGGCGGCAGCGGAGGTGCCGGGGCCTGTCATCCCAGCACTACTGCCCCCGCCGCCACCGCCGCACGCGCTGCAAGTAGGGGCCATGTCCGGACCTGGGGCGGCGATCCCGGCGCTTGCAGCCTCTGGAGAAGGGGCGGCAGCGGCGGCTCTGCTAGCGCCTGTGCTAGGCTCTGGCGGCGCGGGCGGCGGCGGCGGCAGCTCGTCAGCGGCGCTGCTTATGGCGGCGGCCGCCGCTGTGGGCGTGACACAGGGCCAGGGGTTGCACCCCGGCGGCCCTGCAGAGGCGGTCTCAGGCGGTCAGGCAGCGGCAGGTGTGCAAAGGGTTGCCTGCCTTAGATGTGTGTTCTTGAAGCTGCTTGCTTGTGTGCTGACGCCTCCGAGCCCCATCCCACCTCTGCACCGCTCCCTTGCCCGTTCGCCCCTCTGCTGGCCCCACAGCGCGCCGGGCCCAGCCAACGGCCGACGCTGCTGCGGCCCGCAGGCGGGCGCTGGTTGAGCAGCTGGGAGGGCCGGGCTGCGCCTGCCGCCTTCTGCAGCCGCCGCTGGCTCGACTGCCAGCGGTCAGGACGAGGTAGGCCAGCTGGGACAGGGGCGTTGCTGTGTGCCGCAGTGCCTTGCGCTGTTGTGCGTTGCACAACTGCCTCTTCGGCCCTGCCCTCAGCTGCGTCCCCCGCCCTCTGCTGCTCTCTGTCGTCAAGCTCCCCACAACAACCGCCCATTCCCTCATTCCGCTCGCCCCCCCCTCATTACCCATCCCAGCCCGAGCAGCGTTCAGCGACGGCGTCTTGCAACCGCCGGCGGCAACAGCGGCAGCGGCAGCAGCGGCGCCGAAGAGGGGGTGGTCACCCTGGCACCAGACGCCATGCCGCTCGACCAGCTGGCCGCTGATCTGGAGGCAGCGCCATGGCCTGCGCCGCCGCCGCTGCTGCCGCCGCCGCCGCCACCCCAGTCTCCACCGCAGGAGGCGTCACTGTCCGGCGGAGCGGCGGCAGCACTAACTGCGGGGACCCCACCAGGGGGGCTGTGGGGCGGCGGCGGCGGCAGTAGTGCGAGTCTGCTGGGGCTGGCGGCCGCCGCCGCGGCGGCAGGGGCAGGGGCGTGGACGGCGGCAGGGGCGGGGGCGGGGGCGGGGGCTCCGGCTGGCGGCGGACCGGTCGGCCCGGTGCCTCTGGCGGCTCCTGCCGGTCCCCAGGGCCCGCAATCGCTGGGCCAAGGGGTGTCGGGTCCAGACGCCCAGGCCGCCGGTGCGTGGGCGGGTGTGGCAGCCTCCGTCCCTATACACTCCCCTCATGCCACACTGCTTGACGCTCGTGCCTGATGACGTGCCTGATGTGATAATTCACTCCGTCACACCCCTCCTCTTGCCTCCTCCTTCCCCCGCCGCCCACAGGGGCCTGGGCCACCGCCATGGCTGTGCAGCAGTTCCCGCCCGCCTGCCTGCTCCCGCCGGCCGCGGGCACCCACCCCACGGAGCTCCGCCTAGCGCACGCCATGTTCTGGGAGCCCACCTTCTGCGAGAACGTCCACCACCGCCTGGTGCACCTCGTGCGCAGCGGCGAGACCCCAGCCACGGTCTGGCCTCGCAAGAAACCGCACGAGGTGCTTTCCCAGGTGGCGTACGTCGCCAAGGGGGTGGTGAGTGGGTGAGCGTTACACCACGGCAGTGCCCAAATGTGCCCCGTACCGCATCACGCCGCCGCCTTCCAGGAATTCCGCTTGCCATGCATGGTGGCTGAATGGCCATCCCTAGCTTGCGTGCAGCGTCCACTGCATGCATCTTGTGGTTGATGCGGTGTGCCCCTCGTTGCACTTCGTCCCCAGCAACAAAGCGGCTTGGGAGAGCTGACCAGCCTAACCCGGAGCAAGGTGCAACTGGTAAGCACGCAGTAGCACTTCACTTTGGGGGCGCCGAGGGGCTGAGCCTTATATTGCTTTTACATGCACGTTACGTTACGTCCACGTTGCCTAGGGTAACGCCCTCACTGCCCGCCCGCATGACGCGTGCAGGTCCCTCCCATCGCGGGTGGCGACGACGGCAGCGGCGCTGGCCCCAGCGGAAGCTCAGCGCCGCCGGTCGCTGGGGGCTCCAGCGGCGGCGGTGGAGGTGGTCCTCCCCGCCGCCTTGGGCCGGCGGTATGCTGCTGCAGACCAGCGGCAACCTGGGGCCCGGCAACCGCTGCTGGCCAGCCGGCACGCCCGTACTGCGGTTCGTACTCGCGGCCCCGGGAGACCTGTCGTACGAGGAGGTACGTACGTATGTTTGAATGCCCGCCTCATGAGGTGATCGGGCCGGTATGTAACCCTTGCTCAGCTCCAGATGTGCATTTGGCTTCGCCCGGAATTCGGTCGAACCCCACGACGCTCCGGCGAACCCTGACGAACCCCGTCACATGTGAGCAACCCGTCCGTGCCGCATGCCGCCCCATGCCCTGGCTGCGTGTGCGACCCGACCAGGCGAAGGAGATCCTCCCCAACCCGGGCAGGGTGATCCCATCGACCTACCGGGCGGAGAAGCGGCACGTCTGGCACGCAAACGGCATGTCACTCGTGCGTGCTCGTCCAATCCAAGCAACGGTTGGAAGGAGATCCCAAGAAGGGGGGTGCAGGAGGCGCGGCTCCTACCGGAGGCAAGGGCGAGGAGGACAAGGGCGGCGACGGGGGACAGCCCGAGGCTGGGAGTTCAAACCCCGCCGGGGCGGCGGCGAGCGAGCCGCCTGCGCCCCAAGCCCCAAGCAGGGGCAGGCGGCAGGCAGCAGGTGGTGGCCGCAGCAGTGGCGGGAAGCAGGCCGGAGCGGCGGTGACAGGAGGCGAGAACAAGGAGCACGGCGGCAGGTGAATGCGGCGGGGGAGCCTACGGCACGAACTTGTTAGCGGGAACCCTATCAAGCATCAGGGCAAGGCCTGGTCGCTTGTTGAGATTAACCTCCCATGACTGCAAACGAATGCTTACCCGGATTTAACCTTCACTGCAGAGCAACATCAACAGCACTCGCCGCCAGCACGCCCCGCCGCCCGTCCCAGCCCACGAGCCCCAAGGAGCGCGTGTCGCCTGCTGTGTCCACCGTGGCCCCTTCGCGCCTGGGCACCCAGCGGCCAGCAGCGGCTCCTGCAAGGAGAGCCCCCCTCGTGGGCCTACGGTTTGGTTGGTCAAAGGCCAGCGGCCAGATGGGGCGCGGATGAGCAGCGTTGAAACGCGGGTGGGGGCGGCACTGTGAGCCGGCACCTGGTGCTTAGCTCATTGGTCTACGGTTCACGTGGGGCTTGCTTGGCGTGTGTGAACCGGGTGGGGCCGAACACGGGCACGGTAGGAGGGACGCCCGCAGCTTTACGGGAGGGCCGAGCTGGAGCCCAGAGACCCCGGGTCGACGGTCAAGATGGACATTGGCCTATAGTAGGTTCTTGTCCATGGGCTGATCGGTGGCTTGGGATAGCTGCAGAGGTAGGGCTGAGGGTGCGTGTATGGTACACGAACACGAACGGCCCCCTAAGTCTTTGCTGAGATGGCACGCATTGTCCAAGCGCCAGACCAGCTGCAAGAGAGGCTAGGTCCTCTGCCACATCACCACTGGCTAGGGGTCACCCGGC
Organism: Edaphochlamys debaryana; assembly: GCA_016858145.1. Classification (NCBI taxonomy): domain Eukaryota; kingdom Viridiplantae; phylum Chlorophyta; class Chlorophyceae; order Chlamydomonadales; genus Edaphochlamys; species Edaphochlamys debaryana. Next base: position 159,570 of record JAEHOE010000108.1, on the reverse strand, counting down.
ACGGGGGCTGGGGGCACCAACCTTGCATGGCCCCTGGGAGCGCCAGACCTCAAACCCCACGGCCGCACTGCTACCATGGGAGGCATCACCCCAGCAGAAGGAGCAACGGGGCAGACGCGTTTTGCACGTATCGCCGAAACGGGCTGGGCCCTAGCCCCCCTAAGCCCTAACACGGCGGAAGATCCACCTACCGGGGCTTTCACCCGGCTGATAGCAAAGTCTACTCCATTGCCAATGGCATTGGGGCAACGGCTATAATGACCAAACACTCTCCTGGCAGCACGCCACCCTGCCTCACGTGCGACGGGCAACCACCGAAGCCCACGGCGCGATCCACATCGACCCACATGGGGCGCACACAGACCCACGTCACGCTCGGGCATCCGCTGCGGGGCCCCAAACGCATGCAACCCCGCCCTACCTCCCAGCAAGGTGCTGTGCGGAGGCTTCCGGCAGACGCTCGCGGGCAAATTCGCAAGCGCATCCAACCCACAGTGGTCCGTTCATCATCATCATCCGCTCATCAATGTGCCCACAGATCTTGTGAGCAGCAATGTAGCAAGAGGCCTTGCTAAAGCGAGCTGTTGCTGCTGGAGGCCCTTGCCTCGAGCCAGCCCCATTCACTCAAGTCAGCATTTGCCACGGCTCAAGGGCACCTGCTTGCCCTTGCCCGCTAAAAGGCGCATCTGCAGACATCCACCGCTACGTGGTAAATCCCCATGGCCACAACAGGGCCTTGCCACCGGTCTTCAGGGGTCTTTCTTGCGGATGCATGGGTGCCAAGGCTACCAAGGCAGCCAGTCCGTGGCGGCACTGAGACGCAGAAATGCAGAGACATGATAATACCAGGTACGAGCATACGACATATCTTAATGTGGACCGTGATGAGCCTAGCTAGGCGGCCAGTACATTTCGGCACTCGGCAACGCAGGAACGCACAGACATGAGGATACGAGGTACGAGGGTACGACAATTACTCAAAACCCGATACCTAACGAGACCTTATGGGTCTGCTTTAAACGGCGAAGTCTGCATTCCCAGCTTCAGGCAGCCCTCTTCAAGGGCACACGACGGCCGTGCCCAGCAGCCCTGGCTCTGGGCCTGATAGACACCGTTACGTCCTGCCACCTCGACTTCCATCCCCCAAACCCTCATGTGTAAGAAACGGTACGTAAGCGCATCACCTCGATGCTCTCAGCAATCCCTCACGGGCGCCTCGCCCGCCAAGACGTGACTGATGAACCCCCTACGCGTCGCCACGCACACACACATCGCCACGCACATCCCCATTCCCTATCCCGACTCCCGCCCCTGCCCCTGCGCCCTCTGCCCCCGAGTAACCGCCACACCAGTATCCTACAGCACTATGTTGCTCTCCTCATCCGTGTCCCCCTCATGGTCATTGCCCTCAGGCTGCAGCTACCCCGCGGCCTCCCTGGCGGCCCGCCTCTGCGCCCGTGCCCACGCCAGCACCTCCGCGCGGTCACCCCTTGGCCGCCTTGACCGCACTCGGCCAGTCCACGGGGAACCCTAGCTTCAGGAGCGACCGTGGCACCGGGAGAGGCGCGGCGAAGCAGCCCGCCGCCTCCTCAAACGTGCCTCCGTTCGGGGGTCCAAAGGGCACGTCCAGCGATGGACCTCACGATTATGGATACCCCCCCTTACCCCCGCCACCGTGCCGAAGCATGCGCTGTGCGCTCCAAAACCCGCCACCGCTATGCCCACTCCACCGCGTAGCTGCGTCGCAGTTACTGCTTACGGCCAGGCTGCAGAGGAGGCCGCAAGGGCTCCGGGGGCCACAGGCCACGTCAGAGTCCCAGCCGCCCAACCTTGAGCCATCGCAGCCGTTTAACCTGGCATGACGAGGGGCGAGAGGGGGCTGGGTGAACTGGACATGGGAGTGACCTGTAGCGGGCGTGCCGTGGCGGGTGGCTCCAGGCAGCGGCAAGATGCCGCGCCGTGCACTCCTTTTCCTGAGCCGTTTCCCCCCCCCCCCGCCCCCCACTGCCACCTACCTCGTGGAACGGAGCTCTTACGCAGAGGGGCGGCCACGGCTGTAGGCGCGTTGAAGGAGCACTGCTGTCTCATCTATCAGCACACTGGCCCTCAACCCGCGCGGTCGATCCGGAGCTGAAGCTCCCGGTTTTGCTTCTCCATGTTCTCCAGCTGCCGCGCCTGGCTCTCCTCTTTGTCCTGCAGCCGCTGGTAGATTGCGTTGGTCGGCTGGTGGTCCTGCGCTGCGACCTGCCCGTCGATCTGCAGCACCATGTTGCACGCCAGCAGCACGCCGGCGATGGCGCCAAAGATGTTGATGACGGCCGACGGCCTCGCTGCAAAGCTCTGCGGCTCGGGCTCGGCGAGCTCGGGCTCAGCTGTCTTCTTTGAGGTGTTGAAGCCGCAGCGAGTAACCACACGCGCCGCCCGGCGTTGGCTCATGAGTGGACGCGTCGGGCGGAAAGAGGGCCGCGCGGCAAGGCAAGCGTTCATTTCGAGGTGTCGCACTAAATGTCTTTGCGAGCTCGCGTGTACAGAGCGCTCTAAACCGCAAGTTGCTAAGTCCTAAACAGTACACAGTATCAGTATCCTAACAGCGTGGCTTGCCTTGGCTTGATTGTTGGCCATGTTGGGGGTCAGCGCATCCCGCCAATCCCGCCATCCCACGACCAGCAAGCAGTACGGAGGAGGGTATATCGCGGAAAAGGCCGGATCCTTTCCCGGCCCCACTTCAACCCTGCCTTCGCCACCACGCATCACCCCTCGGCTTCACCCTAATCCTCAAGGCATAGCTAGGGGCAGTTGGCCCTGCAGGTGCTCTTGACCTCCAGTGCGGCCAGGCTAGGCTAGACTCAACCCGATAGAGCTTCACTGCCGTCCTCCAGTTCCGTCATGCGCTGCTGCTCTCCTTCACGGGAAGACCGGATCAGGCGTATACATAGACTAAGTACTAGCTGGCGTCAACAGCTGACACCAGCAGCGTGCAGGCACATCGTCAGCGCCAAGAGGACGCAATAGCTCACGTGGTCGAGCCCCGAACAGCACCACAACACTCTCCTGGCAGCACGACGGCCCGCCTCACGTGCGCCGGGAAGCCAGCGAGTCACATCAGGCGCACATCGACCCACATCCCATCCCATCGGGGCATCCGCTATAGCTGCGGGGCCCCACACGCATGCAGCCCCGCCCCCGGAAGACGCTAGCCCTCCCTCCATCCAAAGAGGGTGGTAGCCACAACTTGCCGTCTAGAGAGAGCAATCTGACTAGAGAGCAAACCTGTCCCCCACATCCCAGCGACCGTGACTTATTTGCCCACGGGAACCCACGGGGACCCAACATCCCGACGTAGTGCCACGACGAAGCTTGCTCACCCCAGTAGGGCCTTCAGCCATCACCGCAAATATGCACGCCACGCTCAAGACCGCCTGCTCGCCGCAATAGGCCCTTGCCAACCGGTCTCTTTTGTAAATCTTCAGGCTTCAGCAGAAGCGGCCAGATCATGGCGGCACTCGGTAACGCAAATGCTCACCACTCAGGTCAATTCAGACATGCGTATACTACATCATGGTATCTGTCATCCCTATCGCTGACCACATAACCAGCCAGGGCAGTATGCATTCCAAGATACAGGCAGCCTTCTCCCAGGGCACCCGTTGCGCATCTCCAGTTCGGTCCACTGAGCCCCACTCACGCTCAGCACTCCCTCACAGACTCCTCAACCGCCAAGACGCGACTGATGACCCCCCTATGAGCCGGCACGCTCCGTGTCGTTGTCAAAACCAATCCTCCTCGTCGCTCTCCTCATCGGTCTCCTCCTCGCTCTCCTCCTCCTCCTCGCCCTCGGGCTGCAGCTCCCCCGCTGCTGCCCTGGCGGCCTGCCACTGCGCCCGGGCCCACGCCCGCACCTCCGCGCGGTCACCCCTGGGCCGCCTCTTGGCTGCCTTGACCGCATCCGCCCAATCCACGGGGAACCCAGCCTCCACGAGCCACCTCAGCACCGGGAGGGGCGCGGCGCACCGGCCAATCGCCTCATCAAACGCGCGTCCGTCCGGGGGGCCGAAGGGGACGCCCAGCCGTCGAAGGACCTCGAGGGTGTGCATATCGCCGTTGAGCGCAGCGGCGACGTAGGGGCCGCCGTCTGCCTGCATTGAGGTGCGGGAACGCAACCCGGAAAGGCGGCAACGAGGCGGGGCGTGGGGGATGGAACCGTGACGCGAGTGACGAGTCAGTCAACCGCCACACAGCCAGGATCCCGCTCGATGGCCCCCTGCTTTACCTCAAGTCCCCCCACTCCGGGGGGCAACTTGAACGAACTAGGCTTCCCTACCAACCCAAGACCAAGCCCACCAGAAGCGTCCATCCCGTGCCGCATCGGTCTAGCGTGCCAAGGGCAGTCGGGCTCCCCATGCCCCCCACCCCGCTCCTGCTCCGCTCACCGGCATGGGGCACCCCTGCTCCGCCAGAAACTCCAGAGCCGCCTCGCGGCCTGCCGCCGCGGCACCCTGCCGGCCGTGGGCCCCCCGACTTTCGTCCCAGGACCGCGTGTCGAAGGGGCAGTCCAGCTCTTTCAGCCAGGCCAATGTGCACACGTCGCCGGAGATCGAAGCATATGCAGCGAGCTCCGGGCTCAGCTGCACGTCGCGGCCCTGCCTGCGGGCCTCCTCGAGCAGCCAGGCACTAACCTCTCGGTAGCCGGCGCGGAGCGAGTCCTGCAGGGAGTGCACCGGGTTGGGGAGGCGCCCCGCGCCCGCTAGGAGCTGCAGCTTGGCCACGCTGCCGCCCGCCGCCGACGGGTCTAGAGGCGGAAACGCGGCAGGGGATGGCGGCAGCCGCTGCAGCAGCCACCGCACCGACTCGGCGCTTCCCTTGTCACTCCGAAGTGCGGAGTCGAGGCAGCGATAGTCGGGTTGGAAGCCGTGGGCCCCCACGAGCCACTCCATGCGCGTAACGCCGTCGGGCCGGGCAGCGACATAGCAGCCAGCGTCGTAGGTGACGGGCACGCCCTCCGCCGCCAGCCAGTCCACCTTCTCACGCCAGTCGGGGGTCGGGCTGGCGGCGGCGGAGGCGAGGATGTAGCCTTTGGAGCCCGTGTCAAGTGCGGAGCCCTCCTGCAGGCGCCTCCACCACCGCTGGAGCGTCGGCAGGTCGCAGCCGGTCGCGATGCCCATGAGAAGATAGAAGCAGTCGCGGTTCCTGGTGTTGGGCGGCAGCTGCTGGTACAGCCACTCCAGAAGCTCGGTGTGCCCCCCCTTGCCAGCAGCGTGCAGGTCCGAGCAATCCAGTTCGGCCCCGTGTGCGAGCAGCCACTCGCACCCCGCCCTGTTGCCGGCGGCCGCGGCAATTTCCAGAGCGGTGCGGTCTCCTAGGTAGGGGTGGTCCAAAAGGCAGCCCCGCTCCAGGAGCCAGCGGCACGCGTCCAGCTCCAAGGCCGCCGCTGCGGCCCCCATCTCCAGCGGCGTTGGGACGACACCCGCCACCGCGATCATCCGCTCCAGGCTGACCACATCACCAGAGGCAGCAGCCAGGCATACGAGGTCGTGCCGCTGGTCGAGGCTCATATCCCGCAGGGCGCCGGGGGCCGACATGTGGGCGACCAGCGCGGGAATGGCGTGTCGCGGGACAGGCTGCTTCAAGGAGACCGTGTTCTTGAGCGAGACACTAGCGGCAAGTGAGTCCACCAGCCGCAGTCCGCATGCCACCTCGTTCTCGGGCAGGAAGGTCGCGACGCGCTCGATAAGTTCGGGCATCCACACTTGCGAGGCGTCCTCGAAATCGCCATGACCAGGGTTGACAGCCATCTAGATCAAGGCAGCTCCTAGAAGTCAGCTAGCTACTCCGCAGCGCGGTGGAGTTCGGGTGCGAACGATGCGCGCCAAGCGCGGGAAAGCATCAGCACAACAGCTCTCCAGATGATACTGCGCAAGCGCAGCCACTGTAGGGTGCTACTACTTGAGCTAGAGGAGCATGGCGTTCCGCGAGCTACGGCGCCCAGGATCGGGCGATGCTGCCGTGCTGTACGGGAAGCAGTTGTGCACGCGTGAGAGTACGGCAGCTTGCCCGGTCTCGGCAGTGAGGTGACGTGGACGAGTGCCTCGCGTCTGGCCTGATAGCAGGGCAGGGGGCAACCTGGGGCACGCGGGCGTGCGGTTTCGGGCGGGCTGCGGGCTGAGAAGCTGTACCGGCCCGACCGGCCCGAGCTCACTTCCGCGGTGAGTTCCGCCCGTGTCATACACCGGCCAAGGCCAAAGTCCCACCGGCCCACATGGGAGGAGCTACAGAAGCCTTGACGGGTACAGCAGACTGTGGCAGGTGTGGCACTGTGCTAACTCCTCCAAGCCTGGCGCCCAGAGGCCGGAGCCCGAGGGGGACGTGAGCGCCTGGCATTGACTGACGGCGGTAGAATATCGAGCGGGGTCCTACAGGCCCGGCCCTAGCAACGTGGCGTGACGACCAAAAGTCTGTCACTGTGCTTGGGTGTCGGTGTGCAGGTGGCACACCCAGTAGGTAGCGCTCTCGCTCAACCCCTCCCCTTCTGGAGACGGTTCCTGCTCTAACCATTGCACCCTTCAGCTGCCCAGTGGCCTCGCCTCCGAAAGTGGAGGCGGCCTCATCAGCACCACAGTTTCATGCCACTAGCCACTAACCTCATACCCGTCGACCCGTGATGTCCTGTCCACACTTCCGCTTCTCGAAAGGTGTTGCATCCTGCCCACACATGGATCGATCGCCCTCGATCGCCCCACGCGTTTCCCCTCTAACCCCGCTAACTACAACCAGTTGCCCACCTTCAGGGAGGTTCCACGCAAGCAGGTGGCATGGTTTATGCGTGACGCAGGCACTACACTACGACAAGCGGGGCGCCCCCATGGGGGCGGAAAAGGGCTGAGCCCCTCACCCATCTGCTACGCGACCCATTCCCCGTGGTAACCGTGGGCGCACTATACTCCAACCGAGCTTTAACGCGTAATTAGCAGGTTGTCGGGGGACTCGCACCCCTCGGCACAGACTTAGCTGCCCGGTCTTATCTACACGGACACCGCTCCGCCACCTCCTAGCCACCGCTACCCGCCACCACCCTGACGCGTGGAGGTTGAGCTCCCAGACATGTCGCCGGCATGTTGGAGCGTGGTCGATACGTTTCCCTGCTCTCAGTCGCAAGCGATAGGGATAAGGGAACTGCAGCTTGTGGCATCGCGGGCTAGGCGTAACAGCATACACTACAAAAAGACCGCCTCGTTCCCGGCAGCGCCCCGGACAGCTACAGCGCACACGCATTTATCTCGGCTTGGTCGGCAGAATCGCCGCACACACGGCAGTTCATGATTCTAGTCAGCTTCACGGAAGTTGACGCTGGCCACCGGCCGGGGCCCTCCACCCCGCAAGCAGGGACAGGGTCCCAGACTCCCAGGGGATGCCCTGACCCAACAATGGGGCTCTACCCATAACAAATCCTCGTCCATCTCCGCGCGCTGGGACAGGGTGTGCGAGTCCCGGTGGAGGTGCCCTTGCCTACCTGGCAGACCCAGGGCACCTGCTGCCCCTGAGCTAGATGCCTAGAGCATGTCCAGCTAGCTAGCTTCCCAACGTAGTGGAGCAAGCGCGGTCCTCTCTGTTTCCTGCTAGAGCTTGGCCGGCGGGCCCTCGGCCGCTGCGTACATCGCCCGCGCGTTCTCCTCGTACTGCCGCCGGCGGGGCGCCAGCACGGCCGCCTCGTGCTGATCCTCCTCCGCCTCCAGCCGCTGCAGCTGCGCCGGGGTCAGCTCCGTGGACAGCACCTCCCTGCCATCGTACGGCAGTGTACGGCAGTGTAGGGAGGAGTGGGGATACGAGGGGGCGAGGAGGGAAGCGGCAGGGAGGGGGAGGAGGTGAGGGAGGCGTGGGGTGACAGCAGGCAGGAAATCCGGATGCCTCCGCTCTTACTTGTCAGTACCCCTCACGTTTCTCCGCTCCAGCCATACCCCGGCGTAGCTCACCCCAGGTGGTGGAGCAGCGTGTCGGCCTCCCTCCGACCAAACACCATGGGCGGCTTCATCTTGACCACGTTGTCGTACGGCCCATCCGTGGACAGCAGCACGCATCGGGCCCGCATGCGCTCCTTGATCCACCTGGATCCAGATCATGGGCGGGTGGTGAGGACGTGGGGGAAGGTAAGGAAAGGTGCCGCGCGCACCGGCCCTCACACCTTTCTCCCTCGTGCAGCTTCTGCAAGGCACTGCACCTAGCCCAAGCCCCTCTTCCCCTCTCCCAACACCCAGCCCTGCGTCCGTGGCGCGTGCCGCCGCCCCTCCCCGAGCCCGCTCCCTCCTCCCGCCCACCCGCCCACGCACGCGCCCGCTCACCGAGCCGTCCGTGGCGCGTGCCGCCGCCCCTCCCCCGGGCGCACCACCTCCACCCCCAGGAACAGGCCCATGCCCCGCACGTCCCCCAGCAGGGAGGGGTGCGCGGCCTGCAGGGACCGGAGCCCGGCCAGCAGGTACGCGCCGGTCTGTGGGAGGCAAGGGTAGGGGATGGATGGGTAAGAAAGGGAGGTAGCTTGGGCGAAGGGGTGCGCGGCCTGGAGCGCGCGGAGGCCGGACAGCAGGTAACAGCCGGTCTGTGGGGCGGGGAGGGGGAGGAAGGCGTAGCAAGGAGGCTTTGCTGGCAAAGTGTGGGCCCGAAGCTAATGAGAAGTGGGCAGAAGAATGCTCCCTTTCCCGCCCCCATCCGGGGGTTTCAATAACGCTTCAGTCCTCGTGCCACCACCGCCGCGCCCCACCTGCTCTGCCTGCTGCGGCAGGCGGTCGCGGCACAGCACGCGCATCACGGCCATGCCCGCCTGCGTGATGCGCGGGAAGAGCGGGGCGCGGACAGCGGGGTTCACACGGCGCAGTGGGAGGGGGAAGGCGTGCAGCGAGAGGGCCTGCGGTCTGCTTGGCGGGCGCACGGTGCAGCACGTGTCTCACGTGCAGGAAGAGTTCGCGGCGGCCCCGTACCTGTACGGCTGCCGTACTGCCGCCGTACGTATTGAAGTACTCCATGCCGGAGGCGGCGAAGGCGTTGGCGAGGGCCCGGGTGGTGGCGAGGGCGGCCATGGGGTAGCCATTGCCTGTTGGGCAAAGCGAGGAGGGAGTTGAGAGGGCTGGGTAGGTCATGAGAGACTGATGTACACCGGTATGTCTAGCTGTCGGCGCCCTTCGGCCGTGCACACCCTGTTCGTACGGTCTCACCGATGGGCTTGCCCATGGTCACGATATCCGGCCGTACGTCCTGGGTACGGAATCCCCACCAGGCGCCGCCGCAGCGCCCGAAGCCGCACTGGACCTCGTCTGCCACCACTACGGCCCCCTCGGCCCGGACCTCGGCATAGAGGCCCTGACAGGGGGGCAGACATAGGAAGGGGGGATGCGGGGAGGTGGGGACAGACAGGCAAGGGGTGGAGTTTTGAAGCGGTGCAACGTGGTGCACGAAGATAGGAGCGCTGTGACCTTCTGCGTGACGATCGCCATGCCGTCCCCGAGACGCCGAAACCTTGCTCCCTTTAGCTCACTCAGCCCCATCTTGGCCGCTCACGGCTCAGCTTAATCTTACTTCGCAACCACACAACCCCGCACACCACTGAGCCACGCCCCCTCATGCTCCCGCACCTGCAGGTACCCGGGCGGTAGCACGACCTGGCCTCCGCATGACAGCACGCTCTCCACGAACACCGCGCCCAGCCGCCCCCCCGCCGCACGCGCCGCAGCCACCGCAGCACGCCCAGCACGCCGCCCGTCCAAGTGCTCCCCCCTGCGCTCAGGAGCGTGAGCAGAGGGGCAGAGGAGCAGGGAATGCAGCGAAGTCATGCGAGGGTGTAGCGGATGTGCACGTACGGCAGATGTACGGCATGCCGCCAGGGGGGCTCGAGGACACGTAACTGCTGCTCCATCCCGGTGGTGCAGGGCGCACCGGAATGTGTCTGGGCAGGGGATGACGTGGACGTGGGGGGGCTTGCCGCCGCCCCCTGTGCCCCAGAACTTGTACGGGGACAGCGGGATGAGGCTGCGGGGTAGGGGCAGCAGGGGGAGGGGAGGAGGAGGAGGGAGTGAGGACACAGTTGGGGTGGGGGCCTCGAGGTAGACAGGGATTGAGACGATGCGGCATTGCTAAACCTAAGCAGGGCTTCGCTGAGGCTGTGCACCTCACCTGCTGAGGTGGCCGTGGTATGCCCCGCCCATGACTGCAGCAGGGAGGGGAGGGCGTGCAAAGGGTGATGGGGACTTGAGAGGGAGGCGCCCGTGAGGCCTAGCCAGTTGCATTGCCACCCCTAGAAACCTCTCCCAACCCCCCCCCCCCCCCCCTGCTGCAGGGATGCGAGACAGGACCAGCCCGGCCCACCTGCCACGTGCGTCTGCCCAGGCCGCGCAGCCATCGCAATCCGCAACGCCAGGTCGTTGGCCTCCGAACCGCTGCACACCAGGTACACAACCTCCAGCGGTTGGCCGTTGGCGTCAAGCAGTTGATCTGCGTATGGATGGCCGTTGGGCGGTTGGTTCGAGGCCGCCGGTGTCCGAGGGCTGGCGGAGACGCAGCCGCAGGGGCAGGCCCCGGTGTTGCAATCGCAACCGCTGCGGTTGGAGCTGCCGCTCTCGGCCCTTTCGTCCCAACGGTCACCCTTGGCGGTTGTGCCGTTGAGCGACGCTAGCAGCAGGGAAGAGTAGCGAGGCAGGTCGGGGTGAAGGAAGCGGGAGTTGGTGTTGATCGTGCTGAGCTGTGAGCCGATGGCCGCCGCCACCTGAGGAGGTGGGGGCCAGGGGAAGTTTTACAGTAGTGAAAGGAGAGGCGGTTGCGGCGCAAAGGAAGAACACGATTCGGCTTGTCGAGTTGCGTACAGCTGAGCAAGACCGGGGTCAGCAGTAGCGGCAGATGGGCATTGTACGGGATCATGGAGGTAGCGGCGAGCGAGGTGTGGGTGAGGCGGGAGCGGCACCGCCGGGCTGTCGGACGCAGTGCCGTGTTGCCTAGCCCTCCTTGCTGTGACTCTCCATCGCTCCTTCCTCATCGTAAGCCGCCCCGCCTCACCTCCGGTTGCCCGTGCCCCACGTGCGCCACGTTGTTGATGCAGTCGAGGTACGGCGTCCCGTGCTCGTCGTACATGTACGTGCCTTGGCCGCGCACCATCCTGTGGGCATGGTGGAGGGGCGGCGGGGTTAGCTTTGGGAGCACCGGTTCCCACACGTCGCCATGATGACAGACCATGAAGCCTTTTGTCACGGTTATCAAGGAAGACCGCTTGGTCTTGAGAGCACTGCGACGGGCCGGCAGAGCCCGTTGCTTGCATTCTAGGCCGCCCATGCACCTTTCCGCACCCCACCCGACGCAGCCCCAGCCGACCCACATGATCGGCTTCTCGTACGACAGTGACGTGTTGGGCCCGTACATCTGCCTCCGCGCCGCCAGCACGGCTTCGTACGAGTCATCCGTGCCGCACCCTCCGCCGCAGCCGCCGCTGCTGTCGGCTCCCTCAACTGCCTTTGCCGGGCCGCCCGTACACCCCCCGGCCAGGCCGCACGTGGAATCAGCCGCGGCAGCGGCGGCTCGCATGAGGGCGGGGCCGGGGCGGGGGTTGGGGCTGCATCCAACCTCCCGCTCAGAGGTGGCGCTGCAAGTTGTTCGGCAGAGCGGTCCGCATTCACACGCGATGCCGTCTCCTAGCATGGCGGCTGCCCGGAGGCCCCAAGGGGGCGGGTGAAGAGGTGTGGCACTTCGGGCCGTCAAACGCAGGCCCTTGGCGGGCGTTCCTCGGCTGGCCTGATTGGGGATGTATGAGCGGGAGAGAAGGGATGGGAAGAGTCGGGGAGAAGGGCGGGGCATGTGAAGGGGTAAGGAGGCTAAGACGGGTGGCCTGTGGTGAGGAGGTGCTCTGGACTCTGGTGTCAACAGGGCTGGAGCGGGGCGAGGGCAGGGTCAGCAGCGCCCCGGGTTTTGGCATGAGGCCAACGAAAGCGAACCAGTTAGCCGGCGCTAGGACGCTGGGTTCGAGAGTGCCGGGGAGGCCCTGATGCTGGGCAGGCGGCGCCAGCGGGGGGCGAAGGAGGCCGGAAGGACGAAACCCGGTCCCCCGGTCCACGTCACGTCGGCGTCGGCAAACCGGAGGCCCGAGAACCGAGGCCCGAGGGCGCGGGGGCTTCGAAACCCGCCCCCATCGCGATCTCACCGTGCGGAGGGCCCACTGGACGGGCGTGCGCGGGCGTCGCCGTCCGGGTCAGCGCAACAGCGTGGAATTGCAGTGAGGGATGCCCAAGCCGACCAACGCGCAACCCCGCGGTTTGGCCAGCACGAGTCTGGGACTGCTACGAGGGATGCCTGCCGAACCGACTGATTGGATGCGGCGTCGCGATGAGCGGTCGCTACACTAGTGTCGGGAAAGCAGTTCACCAGTAGTTTACTTGTCTAGTGGAATGCCAATGAATTTAGTGAATTAGCTCACACACGCTCGTGCTCCACGAAGGGGGCATCGCGCGAGCTGATACGCATCTCTGCAATTTCAGAGCTAGGGTTCGCCATGGCCTGCGCGCCTCCGCTAGCCTTGCCGCGACCGCATGAGCTGCTGACGCCGAGCGGTGTTAGGAGGCAGGACCCCTTCCACTGGTAAGGGCCGCGGGTGATCAGCATGCCATCCATGGGGTTAAAAGTGCACAACCGCGCGTGCCGCTTCGGCATCAACCCATGCCTCCCTAAGCGGAGGTCTTGTGCACCTGTGTCGGCTCAGGCTTCGCGACGATGCGTGCCGCGACCCAGACGTGCTGGCCCATCTGCGGGGGGAGAATGCCCACGCCCGGCACGTACTCGGGCGCTACAGCCAGGTATGCTCTGAAGAGCGCTCGCAGCCCAGGTTCCCGAGCTGAAGGAGTGCTGTCAAAGGGAGCTTAGAAACAACGAGTGACTGTGCGAGGCCCTGCCGGCGGGGCCTGCTGAGGCAGCCGTGAGCACCCCTCCAGGCCTTCCGCTATCGGGCCTGGGTCTTGCCGCACGTCCTCGCGACCCGAGCACCCGACCCCAACCCAAGCCCAAGAACTGCCGGCCTATCTATCCTGCTCTTTCATCCTACGACTCCGTCGTCGATCCCCAACCCTTGCCCTCTTGCCGCACAGCTGGAGCGCTTGGTCCTTTCCCGCATGGCTTCCCGCGTGCCCCGCACCGAGGCGACCCCGCCCTCCCCATCCCGGGATCTGTCGTACATGTACTACAAAACACGGGGACCCGGCCAGGATTACTGGGTGCACCGCCGTCGGCGTACGGCCGTACGACCGCCCTCGGGTACGAAGACCTCTCGCACAGCATGTGCCGCCGGGCGCAGACACAACGGTGACCCCCCCGTCTTTCCGCTGTCGCCGCCTTTTGCGGTTTATAGGCGTCGCAGGGGTCAAGGCCGTACTACCAACGATGGGCCCCATGTCGTACGCGCCAGATGTGGCGGAGGCTGAGCACGTGTTGCTAGATGTCAACCGCCTGGCACGCGGGCTGTCGTACTGCGACGTGGGGGACGCCAAGGTGAGTGGCCTGCACGGGACCTGCTTGGGCCTCCTTGGGCTAATCCTGGACCTCCTTGGGCCTATCTGGGTGGGCCAACGGCTTAGAGACATACTGACGGCGCCTGACGTAAGCCCCGCCCTGACGCGGTTTGGCTTGCCCCATCGCAGCCCTCCCCCTGCGGTCGCTGGGTGGCGTACACGCTGGACCGTACGGGAGGGGAGTCGTACGAGCTCCACGTGGCGGCCGTGGGGGGCGCAGGTGAGGCAGGGCTGACTAAGACGGCGCTGTGGGCAGCGACCGCGTGTGTTCTCCGTGTGCGGGAGAGGGTACCGCACAGGGGGGAGGAGGAAGAGGCAAGGGTGCCGTGCAGTGGGGAGGAGGAAGAGGGCCATAGGGAAGGCACGGGAGTGAGCCGCCAGACCGAGCGTCACCCCTGCTTCACCTGGATTCACTCGTGCGGTACCCTGCCTGTCCCGCTCGCGTAGGTGCACCCGACGTCAGGTCCGAGGCCGGGGACAGCCCCAGGCCCAGCCGCACCCCCAGCCCAGAGCACAGCGGCGGCAGCGACAGTGGTCGTGGAGGCGGCCTGAGCTCGAGCGGCCCCGAGGACGGTGGTGGCGGCAGTGACAGGAGTGCGAGCGGCGAGGGCAGCCTGGCAGGAGAAGATGGCACCCGCTGCGTGCGATGCTGTGGACCGGGTGTGGAGTGGAGCCGGGACGGGGGGTTCGTCTACGCGCTGCGCCTGGTGAGGGGCCCGACGCAATCAAGGGGGGAGCGGAGGCGGATGTTGGCGAGAAGCGGGCAGCTTAAAAAGTGCTTGGCAGCTCGGGCAAAGCGTAGCAAAGTGTCTCAGCTCAGGCTGGGACGCTCTGTCCGTGTCCTGCTGCGCCTCACATTTGCTGCGCGGGCGATCCTGCACCGTGCGTTCCCTAGCATGCGGCCTCTCCTGGCCCTCTTGCCCGGCCCCCAACACCCCCTGCACGCCCTCCGCAGACGCCCCGCACACACGAGGCCTTCCAGCTCCCGCGCTGCCGTCTGCTGGATCCAGATCCAGATCCAGACTCGGGCCAAAATCCAGATCCGAGCCTGGATCTCCAGCCTCGCCTGGGGGAGCCCGAGGTGCTGCTCGAGGTGTGTGCGCTGCGGACGGCTTGGTGGGTGGTCTTTCCCACCCCCCCGGATTGGTCCCGGGGTCCGCCCTCGAGCTGCCCTGGCTCGGATGTGCCCACATGCCCACGTGCCGTACCACCGAAAGCTCCCCATCCTCTTGCGCCGCCCCCCCCCCCAGGACCAGGTCCCTGGATCCACTCTGGATCTGGCGGGGCGCACCTCGTGCGGCCGCTTCCTGCTCGTGGCCAGGAGCAGCAGGGTGAGGGGGCTGCAGCAGGAATGGGAGGATCGAGCGGGATCTGGATCTGGATTTTGATCTGGGTTGGTTGGGTTCAGGCTCGTGGCCCGGGGCTTTTTGTCGATGGCCGGGAGCAGCGAGGTGGGGGGCTTTGCTAGCGTTGGTATGGGCTGAGAGCTTGGTTCTTGAATGGCTTCGAGCTGGAGGTTCGACCCACGGTGAGTGAAGTGAGCGCAGCGTGGTGGCGCTCACACCAACCACAAACGCCGCCTTCCATGAAACCACCGTGATACAGGGATGCAGGACGCTGCTGGCACTAGAGGAGGCTGACGGACCCTGGGAGGCAAGCGGTAATGCGGGCGAAAGCAGTGAGGAGATGGGCGCAGCGTCCAAGCCCGCCCTGCCGCCCGGCCTCACGCTGTACGGCCCCGGCGGCAATGCCAAACACCAGCCGCCAACGGACGGCCACCTGCCCAACCCCCAATCGCCCGGCGGTGACGGTTATGTCGGTGGCAGTTACCGTTGGGTGGTTGTGTCTCCCGAGTCGGACGAGTGTGACGTCCTCCGTGCGGACCACCTCTTCAGCATCAGGCCGGACTCGGCGACCGCAGCCGCCGGCTCAACCGCCGTCGCAACCGCCTCAACCGCCTCAACCGCCTCGGGCCAGAACCGTACGGCAGCTTCCGAATCGTTTGCGGTACTATTGGACACGGATGACGCCCCAGACGGTTGCGTCTGCGCCGTGACGGACGGGGACCTGAGCAACCGAGTGGTGAGTGTGTGGGAGCTCAACAGAATCCATGACAGTTGACAGAATCCATGACAGTTGACAGAATCCATGACGAGTCAACTTCGCCTGTCTTCCATGTATTCCGCACTCTGCTGAAGGACCGTCGTCCAACGCCACGGGGGTTGAATGAGTTGCCCTCTCCCTCGTTGTCCCCCACGCGCCAGGTGTTGCTCCCGGGCCGCAGCGGCCGTCAGGTGGTTGACCTGGCCGTGTGCGGCCGTTGCAGTACGGCAGATGGTACGACAGGCGGGCGCTACCTTGTCGTACATACGCTCGAGGCGATGCAGGTAATGTGTACGCGTCGATGAGGGGGGATGGCTGTTACCGTCCAAGCAGTCCAGGCCTGAGTCCAGGCCCCTACTCTGCCCCGCCATCGCAGGCCTCCGTGCAAGTGTACGACATGTCCGGTGTACGGCAGGCTGTGGCGGCGGCCCGTGGCGGCGAGACGGTGCTGTCGCGGAGGCGCTGGCGATTGTCCACCGCTTCCGGTAGCGCCGGGGCCGGCGGCGGCGGGGCCGGTGGCGGCGGGGCTGGCGGCGGCGGGGCTGGCGGCGGCGGCGGCAACTTTGCTGCAGAGGTGCCATGCGACGCCAAGCCAGGGGATGAGGGGGTGGGGTCACGAGGAGGAGCCGACAGACCCAGGGAGGAGGAGGAGGGCGAGGACGAGCGCTGTGGCTGCCCGTTAGCTCCAGGGCAGGGCGCTAACGATGGCGAAGCTGACGTGGAGGAGGGCGGGGTGCCAGAGGTGAGGCATCGGGGCGGCTCGCGGCTGGGCGCAAGGGGCTCCGGGGTAGGGGTGTGAGGGTGTGAGAGGGAGGGCGCGAGGGAGGGGCACCCAAACGCTACCATGTCCGAGTCACATCCGGCCCTGTGTCTCCTCCTCACGCACCCGCAGGGCCTTCACCGCTCGCCATCCGTCTCCGCCTCCAGCTCCTCCTCAGTTTCTAGATCCAGTTCCGCATCAAGCTCCGGATCTGGATCCGATGGAGAACCCGGCGCCGACTCGTCGGGATCCGAGCGCGCGACTCCTCCCAGGGCCCGCCCCCGGCTGCCCGCGTGCCGCCTCCCGCTGATCTGGAGCTACAGCCCGGGGGGTGGCACGGGTGGCACTGCAGCGGAAAGACAAGGCGGCGGCGGCGACGGTGGCCGTGGCGGCGGCGGTGGCGGTGGCGGCGGCGCCGGCAGCGACGTCAGCGGCAGTGGCGGTGGCGGCGGCGAGGGCGGTGGTGGCGGTGGTGGGGTCAGCGCTGGATTCGGCGGAGGGTCCGAAGGGGCCCAGCCCGTGTCCAGCCTGGCGCTCGTGCGTGGGTGCTGGCCGAGTGATCTGCCGTACGTGCGGCTGTCGTACAGGTGAGGCTCACCCATCCGCTACACACCTTGCCCGAGCCCGAGGTGGCGGTTGCGTAAAGTGAACTTCTCAACCAATAACCCACGTGCACATTTTGTGCCGTACAGCAACCTCACGACGCCCGTGACTACGGTGGATCTGGATCTGGCGGCGCAGAAAGCATACGTACGGCAGGTAGGCAGCGCGGCGGGGTTTCCAAGGTGCCAGGGAGCATGAGAGCATAGGCTGGCTGGTTGACCAGGCCGAATGAGGCCGACCTTAGTGAGATCCGCACCCCTGCGACCTGTCTCCTCTCTTGGGTCCTCCCCCTGCTTGATCCGGCCCCTCCCCCTCCTTCGTTCCAGGTGGAGGACGTTGCCGGGGCGCCCCCGCTGCCCGCTGGGTACACCAGGCAAGCATGACACCCTGTGGCAGCCTGTAGCAGCTCTGCAATGCGGCAGCCTCAGCTTTCCCAAACGCCGTGACCATCGGTAGCCGCTTCCCGCTAGCCCTCCCTCGCTCTATTGGGTCTGGTGATCATACCACCCTGTCTCCCTCCCCGCTTTACCCACCGCAGTGCCACGCTTTGGGCGACAGCTCCCGACGGCACGCGTGTCCCCGCCACCCTGGCATGCCGTACAGATGCGTGGCCGCCCCACACGGGCGTTCCGCTGCCGGCTGTGCTCCAGGCAGGTGCCTCGGTTGGGGCCTTGGGGGCAGGGCTGGAGAAGGAGTGGGGATGGGGGAGTTAAGCTGTGTAGGGTGGCGTTACACTAAGCGCTGCCAAAGCTTCGGTCACTGTCCCCATTACTGCTCCCATTACTGTGAGGATGGAGACCACATCCCCCGCCGGCAGGTGTACGGCGCGTACGGCAGGAAACTGCTGCCGGACTTCAACCCGTCTGACCTGGCTCTGATGGACGGAGTCCCGCCGCCCGCCGTTGCCGCCGCCGTCACCAGCGGCGGCGACGGCGACGCTCCCGAGGACACGTCCGGTGGCGGCGCCGCCGTTGCGGGCTCTCCCTCTGCTGGTGCCGGCGGCGGCGGCGGCGGCAGCGATGGCGGCAGCGGCGGCGCGGGCGGCGGCGGCGGCGGCCCCTGCCTGCTGGTGCTTGCTCACGTGAGGGGCGGCTGCGAGCTGGGCGCGGGATGGCACGTGGGCGGGAAGCGGCGGCGCAAGACCAACACAGCAGGTGCGAGCCAGGTCCATTGGGGAAATGGGAAACGGGGACGAGGTTACGCGAAAAGCAGGCCAGCAAAGTGCAATCGTTAAATCGTTTCCTACGACCCTGGCCAGGTCCATGGGGGGCAGCACGTTAGGTCCGGCACTGGGTTGGGCCTCTCTTTGCCCGCCCTGCCCCAACCCCTCTTCCTTGCCTGGGTACCCTCTGCCCCCCGGCCCTGTATGCCTGCCCACGTCGTTGATCCCGTGCAATCATGTCGTACACCTTCCGTACACATGCCGACCCAGATGACTTGGTGGCTGTGGCGCGGGCGCTGGTGGAGGGCGGCTACTGCCGACCGGAGGCGATGGGGCTGTGGGGGCGGTCCGCGGGTGGGTGCCGGGCTCGCAGGGCGCAGGGGTTGGGTGGAGTGTGGAGGAGGGGGCTGCGGGATACGGTAGCGAAGTGGGTTACGGCACGGGGCCAAAGGGGCAGTTACGGGCATGTAAGTGCAAGGCGGTGTCGAAGGTGGGCGCTGTTTACGTCCGCCACCATTCGCCCAGTGAGCCAGTCGGGGAATGCTCGAGTGGGTAAGGGCACGGGGGTGGGTCGGGCGGCGCCGCCGGGCACGTGCGGGAGCAAGGGGTTCGCGAGGGCTGCTGCACCCCTCCCACCGCGCTGACTTGCTCCGCTCCCTCCTGAAGGTAAGAGTTGTACGCCTGCTGCCTGCTTTTCGCACGCAATACGCTACCCCCCGGGACATCCCGTTGCCCCACAGGCGGTCTCGCGGCGGCCATGGCACTCCAGCGGTCCCCGGGGCTGTTCCGCGCCGCGGTGCTGGACGTGCCCTTCCTGGAGGTGGGGCGGGGGGACGGAGGGGGCTGCGGGGTGTGTATTTGTGGGAGGCACGGAGGGCTCACGGAAGGCATGATGGGCACGGGGGGTGCGCCGCGGTGCTGGACGTGCCCTTCCTGGAGGTGGGGCGGGGGGACGGAGGGGGCTGCGGGGTGTGTATTGGGGGAAGGCACTCAGGGCTCACGGAAGGCACGGGGGCACGGGAGTTGCGCCGCGGTGCTGGACGTGCCCTTCCTGGAGGTGGGGGGGCGGGGGTGGAGGGGGCGGCGGCGGAGAGCCGGCGTGCGGAGGGGTGTGCATTAAGGGTAGGGGAAGGCAAGGAGACAGGGGCAGGGATCAGCAGGATACACGCCCCGCGTCCGCCCCCACAAGCCCCGAGCTGCCTGAGGGATCACTTCCACCGCCCAACCCCCCCTTCCCCACAGGTGCTGGGAGCCATGTGTGACCCCGGGCTGCGCCTCACAGCCAAGGAGCGACCCGAGTGGGGGGACCCGCTGGCGTCCCAGGTGGGGATTCGGGATACTGTCAAGGCGTGGAAGGGGCCCTCGTCAGGTCAGGCAGGCTGGTGGGGCACTCCTGTTGGATGACAGGACGGGAAGGGACGGGACGGGATGGGGTATGAACAGGGCGGGGAAAGGGCCTCAGGCGACTCGCGCAGCCTGGCCCCTGGCCTCATGGCGGGGAACGGGCCCTCGGCGACCCGCGGGTCGTGGGCCCTGGCCTCATTGAGCCCACACCAGCTCCAGGGAGGGAAGGCAGCATGGCGCGTGAAGGCGGCCCTCTGCCTCCGCACATTTCGCGTTCCTCCTCCGCCCATCATCAGTCCGTCCCATGCGCCGTGCCCTCCTCCCTCCGCACCCCAGGCCGACTACGACTGCATCTTGTCGTATAATCCGTACGACAACGTGGAGGTACGACACCGATGTCCAGGGCAGGGGCTCGCGTTGCACCGCCGCATCCACACCCAAGCCACCCCACTTCCCGCGTCGCTCCACTGCTCCTCGGCTCTTCCTTCCTGTCCCTCCCAACCTCACACCCCGCCAACAACCTCTCTCCCTCTCCCCTGCCACAGGCTGTGGCCCAAGCGCCGCCCGCCCTGCTCGTCACCGCCAGCCTGTACGACACACGTGTGCCGTACTGGGGCCCCGCCAAGTACGTGGCCCGACTGAGGGCCGCCATCATGGCCCGATCGGCCACCCCGCCCGCCCACATAGCGGGAGGTGCGGCCCCTTCCCCTGGCGCCTCTGGTGCCCCGACCTCCACCACGGCTTGCTCAGGAGGGGCAGGGGCTGCCGCCGCCGCCGGACCTAGCTCGGCAGGGGTGGCCGCCGCGGGCGGAGCAGGTACGAGCACAGGAGGCGCGTGGGGTCAGCGAGGACTCAAGCAGGCCGCGGGCGCTACTGAAACTGAGCCCAGAGGACCTCTTGGGGAGGACGCGGCTGCAGAGAGGGGCGGAGCCGGTTCGGAGGAGTGCTCTAGAGGCCGAGGAGTAGGCGCGGGGGGAGGAGAAGAGGGGGGTGGGAGGCGTGGGGGAAGGCGCGGGGCCGGGGCCGTGGGCGGGGGGGAGGCCGTGGGAACGGGGGCTCCGGGGATGGGAGGCGGCGAGGACGGGGGCTCCACGGGGCGCCCCCTGATGCTTCTCACGGAGATGGGCGCTGGAGGACACTTTGCGGCGAGTGGGGCCAGCTCGCGGCTTGGGGAGCGGGCAATGCGGGTGGCTTTCCTCCTGGGGGAGCTCGCAGCGCAGGAAGGGCCTTAGCTCTGCCCAGTCGCCTATGGCGGCTGCTGGTCCTCGGGTCGGACATTCGAACGAATGAGAAGCGCGCCTTGAGGCCTTTGACTATATAAGGGTCGCAGTCTGGTGGGCTCGGAATGGGGTTTCAGCCGCTGGCACGTATCGGAGCAGGTTCTGGTGTGCGATTAAGAAGCTGCATGTGCGGGGGTTGCGGTTGGCTGAGGATGGCGCGGGCAAAACACGTCGTGTCTTTAGTCGCAGGCGTAGCATCCGTCTACTGCATGCTGCTGGTCTGCTAGTTGAATGTTTGTGCCTGCACAATCTTTGCCATATCATGAAGTGCCTGGACTCCCAGTCAACCCGCGCCCAACGGTGCCAGCTCTCACTTGACTAGCTTGACGTGTGACCTTTCTTGGCGTGCACAGTGGATTATCGATAGCTGTTCTTTTGATAACGCTAGCTACGTGCCGATTGTCGCTTATTGTGTACGCCTCGGCACTCTGCAACGCCGATCGTAGTCGTCGCGCTGGCCAGACGCCCACCGATGGTGCGGTGGCGCCAAGCGCTACTCGCCTTTACGCTCGCGGCGCTGGCGATATACGCAGGTTTGGCTGGGCGCGGGAGTGCTTGGCTCGTTTTGGCGGGCGACGGGCGAGCACGTCAGTCCTACCCAGGTGTTGGCACAGCGATACATAAACGTGGATAAAGAATCCGATGGAGAAGCGGAGCGGCGTAGGAGGGCTGTCGTGTGACACCCCGTCGACTTGCGGGCGCATGGCCCGACGCCGCGACGCCGCGGTGCCGCAAACTAGCACCTGCTGGACATGAGAAACACAACCCAAGGCAGAGACGGGGCGCCAGAAATCTTACCAGTTATTGAAGAGTGGCGCTAGCCGGCAGCCGTGCCCACGGACCCCGCTGGCAGCTCGTGGCAGCCCCCTGCACCTGATGGCACCTGACCGCCTGCTCGGCCCTGTGTCGCGGGTACCTCTTCCCCAAACCCCAGATCCTCCTTCCCTATTTAAACTTCAATCCCCTTCCTTTCCTCGCGACCTTCCTGCACAGATGCTGCTCCAAAGCGACCATTCGTCAGGACGCGGCGCGCAGTTCCCGTTAAGAAGGTCACAGCCCCTCCACCCCGTGCCGTACGGCCCCCGCCAAGCAAGCTAGGGCCCGTGGCCACGCCCTCCCCCTCGCCCTCTACCTCTCCCTCGCCGTCGCCATCCGCGACGCCCTCCCCCTCACCCAAGGCTTCTCCTTCCCCTTCCCCTTCGCCTGCTGCCTCCCCTTCGCCTGCTCCCACGCCATCCCCCCACCCCTCCCCCCAAGCCTCCCCCCAACCCTCCCCCAAGCCCTCCCCCAAGCCCTCCCCCAAGCCCTCCCCCAAGCCCTCCCCCAAGCCCTCTCCATCCCCTGACGGACGGATTAGCTGCCAGACGTGCTTTCTGCTGTCTATCACGGGCCCGGATAACACGAGCTCCAGCTCGACATGGGATTGGGCCAGGTGCGTGCACAAGGCTCGTGGGGGCCCCATGGTGCGGGATGCCATTGAGGGTATTGAGCCCGGTCGCTCGGGCGAAGAGGACCAGTGGACAAAGGGAAGGGGGCGTTGGAGAGCAGGAAGTATTGGGCCAGGTGCATGCACAAGGGTCGCGGGGGCCCCGTGGTGCAGGCTGGGACTAGAGGAAGTGGGCCAGAGGATTGGGGGACAGGGCCGTCAGGGCATGGCATATGGCCCTGTAGAGCGCTAGTCGGAGGTATGTACGCATAGGGGCCTGCCAACCCTGTGCATGTGTTCGAGGAGCGGAGGAGCAGAGAGGATTGGGAACGAGCGGAGGGCGGCCCCGCTCCCCAAGCTCTCCACCTCCAGCACTGCGCTGCACTGGCTTCATTGAGTGGTGCCGTGCCTCTTCCCCTCCCACATGCCCCATCCTTCCCCTCACCACCCGCCTTCCTCAACCCCACCCTCACCCCCATTCCCAACACCCCCGTGTGTTTGCAGCTACAAGCCGTGCGCCTTCGAGGGCTGGTCAGCGCAGCCCGGGGTGAACGCGTTCGATTCGTGTTGCTCGATGGCCGAGTTCTATCTGGCTAAGAACTTCGACTACGCCTCGGTGAGAGCTGCCAGAACACGAGAAGGATGTGGTCACCGGGCAGAGCTTGCCTTCAAGTAGCTTGTGGAGTGGGGTATGCACGGGTCCGGGGGCGGCTTCAACCCTCAAGCGGTCCCCCGCGCCCTGACAACATGCCCCCCCGCGTTGATGTGTCCCTCTTGCACCAGGACTATGAGAACCCGTTCGACCCGCTCTCGGTGAACCTCACGCTCGACGGCTTCGATGTCGTGGCATGCGACCGGACCAGCCTGCGCATATGCGGCTCCGTGCGGAGCGAGGTGCGCACGGCTCGCTCTTGAGGGCTGTCAGGGCATTTCGGCCTCCGTGGCGACACCTCCGGTGCTCATCCTCATCCTCATCCTCATCCTCGAGCTGCCGCCCTTGACTTGCAGGTGCTGGGCCCGGCGCTCACAGCCGCCGTCAACATGACTGACTGGCTCAACAACCGCATCGGAAACTTTCAGAACCTTTTTGGAATCACGGACACCTCGGTGAGCCGGTGCCGAGCGCGGCCTGGGCTGCGTTCTGAGGGGCTAGGGAGAGCAAGCGTGCTCTTGCGCCGTCTGCGCTAGCTCCAGCTGCGCGCGGCCTGCAGGGTTGTGTGGGCCGATTAGGCCGCTGCTCGGATGGGAGGCTGCGGCATACGCCCTCCCTCTGCCCTCCCTTCGCCTGCCCTTCCCCCCTTCCCTGCCGCCTCCCCTCGCAGTGTCCCATGGGGCTGTGGAACAGCACCGCCCGCCTCACCACGGTGGACCCTGACACTGGGGCGCCGGACGGCAGCTGCATGCCCGTCAACTCGGTGCTGCCCATGCAGGCAAGGCGGGTGTGAAGGGCTGCTCGTGTGAGGCGCGTGTGAATGGCTGCTCGCTTGAGCTGAGGGTGTAAAGCGTGCGTGTGTACACGGAGCATCTGCGTGCAAGGGTGTGCACGATGGGTGGGTGTGTTAGGGGGCAGTGGTGCCGCCCCTGCAGGCAGGGCGCATGCAGGGGTGGGGGCGGCGGCCGGGCCGGCAGGGGGGGAGGGAGGCACGAAGCCAGGGATTCCACTGGCGACATGGCACCCGGCAAGGGGCTTGGACAATACGCTCCTATCTCGCCGCTCGCATGTGACGCTTCCGCCCCGCAAACCCCACTCCGATCCCACAGTGTGGCGCGGACCGCACTCTGTGGTACAGCGGCGCTGTGCTGCCTTTCCCCAACGACGAGTGAGACTGGGACCGGGAGCGGGGGGACTGCGGGGACTGCTCCAGCTCCTTATCCCAACCTCAGCCCAACCTCAGCCCAACCTTGTGACCTACTTAACCCGCTGTTGTCCCCCCTTGACCGCAACTGCAGCTGTGACCAGAGCGTTGGGGCCACCCCCTTCGCCGCCGAGCCGTACATGGAGGTCGTTCCGGGGGAGGAGCTGACGTTGGACTGCGTCAACCTGGTTGCCGTACAGCCAAATGACACGAGCGTAAGTAAAGGTGTGCGGCACGGGGTTTAGGGCTCTGGCCTCGCCATATGGTGCCCGATCGGTGTCGGTGCGTTTGTCTGCCGCGCCTTCAAAACAGGTGAGGCGCTGAGGGGCGTGGGCTTAGCGTCCGTCTTACCCAACGCCAGCCTGCCCCCCCCCCCGCCGCCCCGCGTCCCTCGCCGCCCCTGACAGTCCGCCTGTGGCCGCGTCACGACCCTTGATGTCGTACACTTCTGGATGTACGACGACGACTTCCACCGGGGGTACTTCGACCAGGGTGTCGTACTCCGTACGGTGGATGCCAAGAGCGGCGCATACACGACACGACCGCTTACAGGCGAGTGGCAGGCGTGCGGGTTGGAGCGCGCTGGGCAGCAAGGGTCCCGCGCGAGCTGCGCCGTTGGAAACGGGTCGCCAGATCGGCAGCAGCAGAGCCGATACTCACACTAACAAGAGCTTCCAGCGCTTTTAAATCTAAACCCTACCCTGCGCCCGGCTCCTTGCTTACCCGCAGTGTCCTGGGGGCCGCTCGGTGAAAATGTGCTAGTGCTGTCAGGGCTGGGCCTTAAACGTGCGGACATGGCCGCGCTGAAGCCGCAGGTGTGCTTCGCGCACACCGACCCGCTGGACAACGTGTGGCAGGCACAGACGGTGGGTGGGCAGGAGCCATGGGAACGGATTGAAACGCTAACGGCGGGGCCATGAGGGCAGGCAGGGCCTGAGAGAGTAGGTTGCGCGGAACAATGTGGGTCGGGTGGCATGGCCCGGCGGGTGCTGATCCATTCGACGGCACGCTAACATGTGCACCCGTGTTCGGCACCCGCAGGCGGATGTGACGGGCTTCGTGTGGTCAGCACTGTACGACAGCAGCGGGGCGTGCTGCCCGGTAGGTCACGGAACGGGTCGGGGACTCGGGGATGCAAGAGGCGTTGGACTTGACACCAAGGTGCCTCGCTACTCATCGGCCGGCCCCAGACAGGCTTTGAGGCCTAGAAGTGCACTCCGAATAGCCGGTGCGGACGCCTCCCTAGCCCTGCCCCTCAGCCCGTCCCCTGCCTCCCGTTCAACAGACATACTACTCGAACCGGTTTTGAGCGCCAGAGCGCAACCAGCGGCCACTGCCGCACGAGTCACAGCCTGGGTTGAGCTTGCGGCATGCAGCAGGCAAGCAGCGTGCACTGCACGGCAGCCGCCTGGATTCAGTTGGGATCCCCCGGAGCTGTCGGCAGCTGCCCTTGCGGCACCAACGTGCTGTGGAAGGGGCGCTGGGCCCCAGGCTATCCGCACCTGGAGTACCGTGGAGGGTCCACGCGGTGCTGTGGATGCGGATTCGCGTCAGTTAGAGGAGCATCGCAGCCCAGGGGTGAAGTCCACGGGAGCGCCAGCCCCTGATGGTCTGGTCGGGTCGGGTGGGCCCAGAGCATCAAGGCTAGGCGGAGGGGTAGGGCATGGACCGACGAGGGCTGGGGCACATGAGAGGGACAAGGAGGAAGCAATACTCTTCAGGGATCTTCTCTTTCCTCGGTGTCAGCCCACGGGCTTCTCTTGTTTTGCGTGAAACGTCCCCTCACTCTTACACAAGGCGCAGTGTGTGTGTGGGGGGGCATTCCCGGGGCGCTTCTGGACGGCCCCACCGTGCCGCGGGGCCCTCTTTGGAAGTGTGGAGAGATGTCTCCGAAGCACGAAAGGGCTTAGGTTCAGGCCAGGTAGGCAAGGATGATTTCGCATGCGTTGCGCAGATCCGTGGATGAACACCTGACGGCATGTGGCTTGAACGGGGGGCAACTGACTCCGTATTCGGACTCGTGATGCGCATTTGGGAGGCGGAGGCACAGCGCGGACCTAGACTTCCAGAGATACGAGGTTGGAGGCGGCTGCACCGGGTGCGTGTGCGCTCTTCAAGGGCTGTTCTTCATGTGTGGAGTTGCGGACCTGTCCGGACCGCTACGGGTATTGACGGGCAGGGTGCAACGCGCAGGAACGGGAAGGGTCGGAACCGGGAGAGCGCGCTGTCTCTTAAGTATTCGGGCTAGAATGTCTTCTTACGTTGGCCGCCCATGCACGAGGGGTTGTGGGTTGCCGAGGGTTGCCGAGTGCGACGGGCCGAGCAATTGCATCGGTGTGGCCGCATCCGTACGAGGCTTTCGCGCCTCCGGACACGCTTGGGCGCGCGAAGATGGTTTGGCCACAGCCCTAGAGACTTTGGCCCCGCCTGCGTGCTACTGCCGCCATTACACACGACAGCGCAGTGGTAGCGGTTAGGTTCGCAGGCACGGTTGCGGAGGCCTTTTGCTAATTACTGAGAGACGTCCCGTAGTGTGGGCCACACGGCCAAGTCGCGTGCTCTCATCAAAAGCGGACAAGCGTAGCTCGCAAGATGGCGATATTAAGGGGAGCATTGCTGAGCCTCGCGGCCATGGCTTTACTCCTCTGCGCTAGCTCCGCATCAGCAGGTGCGTTTCATCATACGGCAGTGGTAACGCGCACCACGCCGATAGAGCCAAAGCGTTCATCTCGCGGAGAGCACTAGGGTGCCTCTTTGCTGCGCCTCCTAGATCACGTTCATAAGCGTAGAGGGAGATGCGGAGCACTGATCTTGGGCGCGTGGCGGTGATGTTGCGCGTGACGGGATATTTGCTGACCGGACCGCCGGCGCCCACACCCCGCGCCCCAAACCGCGCGCACCGACCCCCCAACTCTGTTGCGGGCAACCCCACCCTGCCCCACCGGCCGGCTCACGAGGGCCACTCCTCTCTCCCCGTCCTTCCCCACCCGACTCTAACTGCGGCTGCTTTCCACCCTGCAGGCAGTGCTTACGGCCGGCGCTTCAAGTCAAGGTTCGGCTTCGCGCCGCCGCCGACCAAGCGGCCACCCCCACGCCGGGTTTCTCCGGAGTACCCGGAGATACCCCGCCTGCCCCAGCTCCCCCCGCCGCCCCCGCCGCGCCCTCCCAAACGGCCCGCTACCCCTTCTCGCGTGAGTGTGACGAAGCGGATGAAGCAAACTCAGGAGGCATTAACTTATGCGAGCGGTGACGGAGCCAATGCGGTGCTCTTAGTGACCACCACCATCCAACCAACAAAATTGCACCCCGTCCCACCCTGCCCCCTCCCGGACCTCAGCCCCCCGCGCGCCCGCCCATTGCCCCCGCCGCGCCCGGTCGTGCCCTCGAAACGTGTGAGACGTGCTTCATTCTGGACATCACGGGTCCGGACAATACCAGCTCTTCCGCTACATGGAACTGGCTCAGGCAAGCGGGCCTGTGCTGTGCTGTGCTGTGCTGAGCGTGTGCTGTGCGTGTCATGCTCTGGGTCTGTGCATGTCGTGTTCTTGGTGTGATGGCTGTGTGCGTACACGTGCCTTGCCCGCACCGGTCCGTCTTACCCACGCTTCCCCAGCTCCCGCACTCACACCCCAACACTCTATGGTATCCCTCCGCGCTCTCCCACCCCGCAGCTACAAGTCGTGTGCCTACGAGGGCTGGTCCGCGAACACAGCGGACAACATGTACGCCACATGCTGCGCCCTGGCCCAGGTAGGGAAGCCCGCTCCGTCCATTCCCAGAACGAATGAACGCCGGCGCCTCGCGTGCATCCCTCTGGGCCTCCCTAGGCGCGGAGCAGCTGGCTGGATGCTGAATACCCCATCGGATGTGCTCCCATGCTCGGTGCCCTATTCCTCCCTGGGCCGCACGTTGCCTTGCACGTTACCACGCGGTGCCACTGTCCTCCGTGCCGCCGCCCCGCAGGACTCGCTGGCCGCTTCCCTGACCATGCCCTTTGACTATGACAGCCCCGACCGCCTCTTCACGGCAAACATCACACTCGCGGGATTCGACACGGTCCGGTGCTCGCGCACCACTCTGCGCGTGTGCGGCAACGTCACCAGCGACCTCTTGGGCGCCGACCTGTGGGCGGCGGCTCAGAAGAGCAACCGGTGCGGGGGCGGGTTGGGGGCAGCAGCAGCGGGTTGGGGGCAGCAGCAGCGGCCGTACACAAGCAGCGGCTGTACACAAGCAGCGGCCGTACACAAGCTGTGAGCATTGGTTACAGCTGAGATGTCCCTCTTGTGTTGTGAATGTGCTTTTGGTGTGAATGCCAGCGCGGAATGGGAGCAGACGGGTGGGCTTTGCGCACAAGTTCCGTAGGCGCTGTCGTCTGACGGTAGTGTCATCTGAGCTGCCTTTCCTCCCCACGCGCCTCGCAGGTGGCTAATGGACCAGGTCCTGACTTTCCACGGACTCTTCGGCAACACAGACGACTCGGTGAGGCGCTGCTGGACGGCATGTGCTCTTTCGTAGCGCCTTTCAGCAAAAGGGCTGGGCTGCATGCAGCCCCTGGATGACGCCCTGTTCACGGGAGCGGTCTTTGGGGGGGCGGCGGCAGACGTGCTTTTGCCACCTTCCCTCTTCCTCTCCCTCCTGCCCCCCCGCCTCTCTCCATGGCCTTGTTGAAGAGCACGGTCCACGCACAACTCCATGTTACGACGCGCGTCCTGTAGCCTTACCCCTCCCCCCGTTCCCTTTGCCCCCCCTTGCCTCCCTTTCCCTTCCCTGTCCTTTCCCTTTCCCCTGCCACCTCCCTTCACAGTGTCCCATGGGCATGTGGAACAGCACGGCCCGCCTCACCACCGCAATGCCCAACTCGGACAAGCCCGACACCACGTGCATGCCGGTGCGTGGGGCAGGCGGGTGGGGGGTGTGCAGGAGGGTGGGGTTGGGGCAGGCGGGTTGGGGTGTGCAGGCGGGTGGGGTTGGGGCAGGCGGGTGGGCGGGGGACACGCGTACGCTGCCCGCTTAGGCATGCCGCTCTACAGGGTTGCGGCCGGCGGGCAGGTGACCGTGGGAGTCCTTAGTCAGGGGGTGGCACGCGGTCGTCGTCCCCTGCACAGGCATCGCGTGTTTGGGATGCTGCGCCGGTGGCCTCTGTTATCCAACTGGCTAAGCCAATTCAAGAATGAAGTGTAACGGGCCGGATACGGTCCACCGTATTCCGTCACACGTGGAGTCACATGGAGGTTGCTCATGCCTACATTGTTGACAAGGTCCTGTATCCTGCTACCAACTTCCCAAACGCCCGGCGCCATGCCCAGATTGATGCGACCCTGCCTTTGTACTGCGGTCTCGACAAGGACTGGAACCTGGGTAACGACATCCCCGACTTCCCCAACTCGGAGTGAGTGATTGAATGGCTTGAAAGGGCCGCGACACGTGCTCGCTAGGTTGCCAAGGAGGTGGCGAGAAGCAGGTCGTGGTTTTGAAGTGTGGGTGCTGGGGGGTCGGGTAGGAACCTTTACCCCAGCCCAGGACTGGGATGTGGACTCCAGCAACCTCGGTGGGTGGGGTCCCGAGCTGGCCTGACACTCTGTCTCATCCCCCCTGCACGCAGCTGCGTTGAAGAGATGGGCGCCACCCCCTTCGCCGTGGATCCCTACATGGAGGTGGTGAAGGACGTGGATCTGGTGAGATATCTTGGGATCTGAATATGTATCCGTGTACGGCTATGGATCCGGGACCCAGTCGGCAGTTTCCGAGTTTTGGGTGTGGGACCCCGCCTACGGCCCATGTCCCCCTTAGCTTGGCAGCCGCCACCCGCGCGCGCATCCCCTTACGCTCACACCCCACAGATACCCTGTTGCAGAGGGTTGGGGTCTCCTCCTTTCGCAGCACAACTCACCAGTCCAGCTACCCCCTGAGTTGACTTCCGGCACCCCAATATCGAATCCCGCCTCAGGCCGACGGAACCAAGGTATCTCTGGACTGCATCCATATCAACGTGACGGCGCCTAAGGACGAAAGCGTAAGCCAGCCAGCGGGCCTGGGTTGGTGTGCCCCTGGCGGGCGCCAAGGGAGCGAGGAGGAGCAACACGCGGGGGATCTGTGCTCCACTCTGGGGATAGAGGGTCGCTCCGCCGGTGGCTGCTCGTCGATGCAGGCCTTCTTCTAGCGATGTGTGGTGACGAGGCTTCGATTCCCAAAGGGTCAACGCACGCCACAAACCCTAAGCGCCCAGGTTCCAGAGTCTTACTGTACCCCGCCGCCCCCGTCCGTCCCGACAGTCGTCTTGTGCCGCCGTGTCGACGCTCGACAAGGTTTCATTCTGGATGTGGGATGACGACGCAAACAAGATGATGTTCGACAGGGGCGTCTGGCTGCGGATCAAGAACGCCGCGGGCGAGTACGAGCTCAAGCCCCTGACAGGTGAGTGCCGTACACTTCCGTACGTCCACCGTGAGTACGGAGCTGTAGCCGGACGCGCCGAACGCCAGGCGCCACTCCTCCTCCTCCACCTCGTCCTCTGGCTGCAGTTGGTCTTAGTCACCTGTGACTAACCGCTGCCCTGCCTGCATCCTTTCTGCTTGTACTGCAGTCACGTGGGGCCCTACGGGGGACAACGCAATGTTTGCCTCGGGCCTGGGCCTGAGCCTGGATGACGTGGACACACGTGCGCCCATGGTGTGCTTTGCCCGCGATCCAGACGCCGTGAGTCATTAAGCAACCGCCGCGCCCTTGGCATCCTAACCTTGTCAGGCGAATAACCGGTATACGGCCTGTGTTGAAAGGGCAGGGCAGGTCTACTGGAACCTGTAGTGAATTGGGTCGGGAGCAGGCCAACGGCAGGTCTCGGCACCTCCCCCGACACCAGCCCTCGGCCTGCGCCCGTGCCTCAACCCCGGCCACCCCCATAGCACCTGACCCGTCCTTCCTCCTCTTGTGCCGCCCCTCTTCCCCTGCCCATTCCAGTGGGGCGTGTGGGAGACTCAGCCCGTGGATGGCACAGGTTTCATCTGGACGGCGCTGTACGACGCAAGCGAGAAATGCTGCCCCACCTACTATGCCAACCGGTTCTAAGCCTAAGGCGCATCGCTCAAGCACGGATGTTTGGCGGCAACGTGTCGCTGACTTATGGTCTTACGGTGAACTGCATGGTCCTCATTGGTTGGGACGAGGGGGCGCGCTTGCGCATTTGGCGGATGTGAGCCGGGGGACGTCTGGCGCCGGCAGCAGGATGCGGAGGTTGAAGCGCAGGGATGACGCGAGGATGCGAGCGACTGGTTGGTTGAAGTGGAGATTTGGACATGCATGTGTCGGTGGGCTGTATCCGGCTGGACTGGCGGTGTCCTGAATCATACTTGTGCAACATAGCGCATGTAGGGGGTGCTTAAGGTACAGTAATCCCCAGTGGCATGGTGCAGGTCCTTGCGCTTGTATTCACTTAAATAGAGCAGTCGTGCAGTTGAGGCATGTGCATACATATATAAAGGCGGCATCCTAGCAGGCTGCCTCATTGCGGCAGGCCCTATTACGGGCGCATTGCATTGGCTGTTTTGGCACAGTTGGCATCAAGGACATTTCTCCTGGGCACTCATTCGCAAGCACGTGATTCATCATGTGCCCTGTTGTTGCATTGGAACGCGTTGTGTTGTCGAGATTGAGGGAGGGGGCGTGCCGAAGGGCTGCGCCTGGCCGGTGATGGGTGGGTGAGGGCGGATTGTCCGATTCTGAATTGCCCCACGGGTGCTAGGAAAGGGCAAGGGGACAAGGATTGCAAGTTTCTACTGATGGTCAGGTCGCCGAGCCCCCAATTGTTGCCAGAGCTGGTTCGGTCCGGAACGCAAGACCACTACCCCGGCCAGCCGCCCAGCCCCGTCTGCGGCCGTCCCTGAGGTCTGGGCGCAGGCGCCAGGGTCCTGGGGCCCCGAGGCCCTGCATGGCTCCCCGGCGCGAGGGCGAGCTGGGACGCCCTACGGGGCTTCGAGCCCTGGACGTGAGCACCTTAGGCCCTGGCCCCAGGGGCACCCAGGGTCTGCATGTCTCGGCGCGAGCGACGGGACGCAGGGGTTGGGGCCCTGAGGCCGGACGTCCATGGCTTGCGGCGAGCGGGACGCCCTGGGCGCCGGGGCGAGTGGCGGGGCTGGTCACCGGTAAGTCAACTAAGGCTGTCCGTGGCCGTCCCTCAGCGTCGAGACCAGGGCCCTTGGGGCCAGAGGCCTGTATGGCTCGGGGCAAGGGCGTCGTGGGGGGGGCGAGCGGGAAGCGCTGGGCAGGCCTGGGCTTGGGGGCGGCCGTGAGGGCGGGACGGGTGGACGCCGTCGGCGCTAGCATGTGCTCACACCAGATTCAAGGTGTGGCGATAGCCCGTCGTTGCTTTGTCCCAACTGTGTTATGCTGCTCTCGCAAAAGCAGCTTGACGAGAAACCCGCGTGGTTGTACGACAACCCCGAATTCATGCAAGCCTTGCGCGGGCTCCACATCTCCTCAGCCTGCATACACGGACACAGACGCAACCTTCACAGCACCTGACCTGACCTCAATTGCTCACGGCTAGCTCCAGCTCCTATTCCGCCTCAATCGAACTCGATTCAGCGCTAGCGGCGCGAGAATGCCTCGGTCGCTCTCTCCGATGCTCCTCCTGGTGCTGGCAGTCCAAGCGCAAGCCAGCGACGGTGCAGAAGGTGCGTATCGGGAAGAGGCGGTAAAAGTCTTCCGACATGCGGCGCCGGAAGTCCGGGCAGAGCACTCTGCAGCGACCAGCGACCAGCCCGTACCAGCCCCGTACCTAAGTCTCGTCTTATGAGGACATCCCGGTTGTCTGGGACATGACCCACTTGCTAGCGCCACCGCCCGAGGCGCGCGTCGATGATGCGCACACACACACACGCTGGGCGCGGGGAGCTCCCAAGCGGGAATCCCTGACCTTCCAGTCTGCTACCTGTCTAACCAGCGCCCTCCCCATCGCCCCTGGCTTCTCACCCCTCAGACAAGGCCAAGGGGGCACCTGACGCCAAGTCCCAAGCGCGCCCCCACCCTCACCCTCACGCGGCAACCAGCGAGCCCGCCAAACGGGCCGCCATGGACTCCAAGCGCCAGAGCCGCTGCTCCCCACCGCAGCGGCACCCCTCGGCGGCCCGGAGCCAGGCTGTGCCCAAGCAACAGCGCCTCACCACGAGGCGCTGAGTGCCGCAACCACCCCATCTACGTACGACTCAAGTCCAAGACGACAACATCCAAGCCAGCACCTGCCCGTCAGCAAGCACGCTGGACTACCCACAGCAGCAGCAGCCCTTCGTTCCCCACGAGTGCCCTGTTTCTCAGCCCGTACTCCTAAAAGGAGGCCAGCTCCCTCATGAGGCAAGGCCGTGGGGGCCCAGCTGCTCCTCTCGTCGCATCACCTGGGGGCCAGAGCCTCTGCTGGGACCCGGCCGCAGCCTCCAGAGGAGTCTAGAGCCGTCCATGTCGCATCGCCCGGGGGGCCAGCCCCGGAAAGCTCGGCTGCGGCGAACCCTCTGGGTACCGAACGCAGCCTGCAGGAGGAGACTGGCCAAGAGCCCCACCTATCCCTACCGAAGGGGGCCCAGGCCACTTCGCCGATTGCACCTGCCAGGTCCCGCCAGCGGCCGCGGGGGCCAAGCTTCCTCATCCTCAGTGCTGGCCGGTCGGGTGGCGATGTGGGTCACGATGTCGCCGCCCTTGAGCGCCGTCGGAGATCAGCTCCCGATCAGGTCGGGCGTCGAGACGCCAGGTCCTACCACACCTTCCTGCTTCCTGTCCGTGCCAGATTGGGGCCGGTCAAAGAGCAGCCACCTTTCCACATAGTAAGCCTTGGGTGCAAGGTCAGCTGGGCGCCGGCGCCCACACGGACGACGGACCACATGCCTTGCGCTCCCGAGTTGTCCCGGTGGCTCCGACCCCTGGCCACTCGTGCTCGACAAAGAGAGGCGGATAGCATGTTGCCACTTGCCAGAGGCCTAACAGCCGCAGTGGCTGCGAGATTTTGAGCCCTGGCGACGGGCTCCTGCACACCGTTTGCCCGAGCGCTGGCAACTGTGTTAGGGCAGGGTCCCGGGCTGGACGGCGTTTTGGACTGTACGCACGGTTGGTTGACGTGCCCTTTGGCTGGGCTAATGATTGTGAAGAAGGTTGAATGCACTTGGGATCCCGGCCAGTGCTGCTATATTCCTGGGGCTTGGCTTTTGGCTGTTTCAGGAAGTACCCCCTCAAGGGCCCATGACTTTCGGTACATGTGCACGAAGGTTGGCTTGCTGCGTGCTGTTGCTTTCGCATAGCTCGGATTTAAAATGAAGGGGACGAGAGACGGTCGAGCTAGGACCAAAGAGAAATCCGCACGATGGGCCCTTGGCCCCTTGCGGTTTCGGGCGACATATGTAGGATGCTTGAGAGGGTCACGGGTCTTCGGTCAAGTG
Organism: Edaphochlamys debaryana; assembly: GCA_016858145.1. NCBI lineage: Eukaryota > Viridiplantae > Chlorophyta > Chlorophyceae > Chlamydomonadales > Edaphochlamys > Edaphochlamys debaryana. Next base: position 125,095 of record JAEHOE010000108.1, on the reverse strand, counting down.
GCCACATGCCCGCGTAAGGCCGCATGGAATTTTGCTCTCTTAGGGTCCTGTAAGCCGCTGGCATGGGCGGGTGTTCTTGCGTTCTTGCCCGGCCCGTCCGCAGTTCCCGAACGTGCTGACATAGCTCACGGTACCCTGCGCCACAGCACAGTGAGGTGTGGACCGCAGGCCCACAGCATACCCCGGGGATCGGGGAGCGTGCCGTCGTGCATTGCGCTTCATTGTACTTTGCTTTAATCTCGGGGATCCCTGGGGGGTTAGACCCGGCTAGCCACACTTTGCATTGACCCAGGGGGGAACCGGGGGACTGCTGGATTGAGGCAAATGAAGGGCTTCGTGGTGCTGAAACGCCCCGCCCTACAGGTATATGCAGATTGTATCGCAGGTTTAGCGCGACTGCGCACATTGTCCAGCGCCTAGTAGCACTCGTTGTCGCCGAAACGGCTACCATGTCCGCCTCGACGTGTCGACCGTTAGCGACCGTTAGTGTGACCCTCCGCCAGCCCCTACGAGTGGCCGGTGCCCGAACGCCGCGACAACCGTCGCTCCATAGCATAGTGCCTTCGTTCATTTCGCGCGGCAATCGCGATCGCGAGCGAGGTGGCCCGGCGTTGGCGACTGGCGCCCACCTCCGCACACAACCGGACCTCGGAACTTGGTGTGCGAGACCGACGAGCTTGATTATACTGCAATAGTCTCGTGGAAGCACTCGCATAGCTTGACTTAAACACGTCACAGATACTATAGACGTGGGTATCAAGCATTGCAACATGCGGCCCTCGGCGCTTTGCGTATTACTACTGGCGGCAGGCGCATGGCAGCTAGAAGCAAGAAGTGAGTCACTGGGAAGTGGGACAAGGAGTATCGGGGCAGTGGCTTTCACTGGCGTGCGTGTTAGCGAGAGGCCGGCGGGGTGGACAGAAAGCTTACCCCTCAGCGCACTGGTGAAAGCCGTCTAGATGCTGTGGCAGACGCGAAACACTCTCGACGGGGGAGACCGTCCTCGTGGAGATGGGTCGCGCGATTCCATCCGCGGTTGCTGTTTCCGACAGCACAATCCTGTGTGGCCGTGCGCGATACCTGCCTTATCGCGATCGACGAGCATGTAGAGGCGCACGGGGCGCAAGGTTTCCACTGAGTGTTTCTCTGCCCGCCAACCGGGGGCAGCCCGTCCGGCGGCTCCGGCCGGTAGCCCCAGGCAGCCCGCCCCATCGGCCCCCATCACTGTCGTCATTCATGCACTCGTGCCTGCCACGCCTCACCGTACTCCACACGCCCCATCGCCTCAGGCTTCTCATGGTCGAGCGGCAAAGGGACTTTCTTGATGAACATGCCGCCCCTGCGGCGGGCCCCGCCGCCCAGCCGCCGCAGTTCGCCGCCCCCACCCCCGCCCGTGTACAAGTGCAAAACCTGCTTCCAACTCGAGGTCGTGGGGCCAGACAACACCCCCGAAACCACCACTTGGGACTTCCTCGGGTAAGTAGTAATACTAGCTAGCCCATACCCAGTAGGTGGCGCTACACGCTAAACCTCTCACAGTCTCGGCTCGGAGCCTGGTGCCCATTATGATTTCTTCAACCTGTGTGTAGGGTGCCTGATACTGCCTGAGACGTCCCCAACTTGACTTAACACTTACTTGTCCGCCCACCCGCCGCCCTACCCCGTGAATCCCGATCAGTGCGAAGTCGTGCGCTGAGGAGGGTTTCTACCCCATCCCCCCCTCCTCGGGCCCGCTGCCCACGTGCTGCGAGCGGGCCCGCATGTACCTGGCGGACACGCTGGCGCTCGACGCCGATTACGGCCTGGATCCGGATCTGGATGTGGATCTGACTGGATTCGAGGAGCTCACGTGCACCAAGACCAGCATCAGGATCTGCGGTGACGTCACGGCCCCCCACGGTGGGACGGGTACACAGCGGCTGGGGCCGGGGCTAGGGCCGGAGCTGGGGTTGGCCGGGACTCTTAGACCGGTTGGCACTGTGGCTCGCCCATGACCAATCCAATCGCCCGCCGGCCTGTGCGCCGGCATTCATCGTCCCGTTCCCGCTTGACGCCCTTGCGGCCCCTCCCGGTTGCAACCACGCTCCACCTTGCAGCGGGCGAGGCGCTCAAGGCCTACCTGGAGCAGAGCCTGTCCCTGAGCACGTGGACCACCAACATGGTCACCGCACTGAGCGCGGGCTTCGGAAACAGCGGCGGCACGGTGAGGCCACACTGTGAAGATTGTAAAGTCTGGGGTGCTTGGGGCCGGCGAGGCTTCGGAAACAGCGGCGGCACGGTAAGGCCACGCTGTTGCAAACGCAGCCCCATTGGACTTTGATGAGGGGGGTCGGGTGCTGGGGCCCGGCGAGGCTTTGTTAGCAGCGGCGGAACGGTGAGGCTGGAGTGGTGCGACCGTAGCCCACTGGGTGATGAGGGAGTGGGGGAGGGGGCGCAGGGGTGCGGGGTGGCTGGGGGGCGGGGACACCGGAACCAGCATCGGCACGGTAAGGCCGCTTCGTAGCTTCACCTGAGCGGGGCTGGGGGGCTGGGGCCCGGGGGTCCGACAAGACTTGGGGAACAGTGGCGGCACGGTGAGGTAAGGCCACACTGTTAAGAGCGTAGGCCAACCGATGAGGGGGGCGGGGTTTGGGTACTGGGGGCCGGCTCGGGGACAGCGGGGGCACGGGCCTCTCAACGTAGGTCCAGTCGAGGTGAGCAGGTGAGCAGGTGGGGGCATGCGACGGGGGCTGGGGGGTGGGGGTCAGGTAGTTGGGGCCAAGAAGGCTGGGGTTCGGGGCGTGGAGACACAGCGCTCCACAGCGCTCCTGTGGGGCTCCTTGGGAGCTGGGAGCTGTGCACGTCGTACGGCAGGTGCCACGTCATGGGGTGCGCAGGACGGAGGGGTCGTTGAGGGGTGAACAGTAGCGGCACGTTGCCAATGCAACGGGAACGGCACGTTGCCAATGCGGTGTCGGAGGTTCCATTGGGAGCACTTGTTCCATTGGGAGCCACGAGCTGGGGGCTGGGGAGTAGTCTCCTCTTAGTAAGGGATTGCTGAAAGAAAAGGATACACAGCAGACGGATTACCGTCTGAGGGAATGACTTGGGTTACACAGGGAGTCCCTGATAGCTTAGTCATAAGCTGAGGCGGGCCTTAACAGTGCGCAGACAGGCGGCGGAGCAGCTAAGAACCCCTCCTCAGGGGGGCCTGGGTGCGTGCAGCGAGCTTGTCCGGGGTCCCGAGCTCTACCCCTCCCTCACCCCCCCTTCCTCCCGCCCCTTCCCCCCTTCCCCTCTGCCCCCCCCCCAGTGCCCCATGGCCATGATCGGCAGCAGCGCCCGCGTGGTGACGGTGGACCCCCTCAGCGGCGAGCCGGACGCTGCCTGCCTGCCCTTTGACGTGGACGCCCAGGCCTCGTGCGCGCAGCCGTCGCTGGCCTTCCTCAAGGAGATCCGCGACGTGTCGCCCTTCCCCAACGACACGTGAGCAGGATCTAAAGGGGGATTCGGGGACGGGGTCTCGTCGGTTAAGGCGGTCTGGGTAAAGGAGATCCGCGACGTGTCGCCCTTCCCCAACGACACGTGAGCAGGATCTAAAGGGGGATTCGGGGACGGGGTCTCGTCGGTTAAGGCGGTCTGGGTAAAGGAGATCCGCGACGTGTCGCCCTTCCCCAACGACACGTGAGCCAGAAAACAAGGGAGGGGCATGTGGGCAGGGGATGGGAAACGGGTCTGATCGCCTGAGTCATGCTCCTCTCGCATGCCCTCCCTTGCCGCTCCCTTCCTGCGGCCCACTGCTCCTGCCCGCGCCCCCGCCCCCTTTCTCCTATCCCGCCTCCGCCCCTGTCCCCTCCCCATTTTCCCCCTTCTCCCTCGCGCCCCGCCCCGCACCCCAGCTGCGCCTCCGCCCCCGGCTCCACAGCCCTTCACTCACGCTCCGCCCCCCTCCCCCCGCCCCCCTCCCCCGCCCCCTTCCCCCCTCCGCCCCTCGCAGCTGCGCCTCCGCCCCCGGCTCCACGCCCTTCGCCCTGGAGCGATACATGGTGGTGGTGGAGGAGGACGCGGAGTACCACCTGGCCTGCATGGCCATCACGCCCAACACGCCCAAGGACGCGGCGGTGGGTGCTGGTTCCTAGGTGGCATGGGGGCTAGACCGGGCTGCATTGGGCTATGATTGGGCTGTGGCCAACACTCCCGAGGAGGCGGCGGTGGGTACTCGTTCCTAGGTGGCGTGGGGCTAGGTCGGGATGCATTGGGCTATGGCCATAACGGCCAACACGTCCAAGGGCGCGGCGGTGGGTGCTGGGGTGGTTGTGGTGGGGTGGCTTCTGGGCTAGGCTGGGGTGCGCTGGGGTCCTTCCCTGCAGGGCCCGGGATGAGGGGCGTACGGTTCGGCGCTTGGCTACGAGTTGCTCGATTGACCGAGACTCCCTCCCTCCAACCCCCCAACCCCACACCCGCGTCCCCACTCCCCAGTCCGCTTGTGCCTCGGCTGACTCCTTGGACAAGGTGGCGGTGCTGACACGCCCCCCCTCCCCTAACCGTAACCACTTTTCCCCCCCTTCCCCTGTCCCCCCCTTCCCCTGTCCCCCCAGTCGGCTTGCGCCTCGGCTGACTCCCTGGACAAGGTAGCGGTGCTGCTGTGGGACGACGAGGACTTTGGAACGGCCAGCTACCTGCAGGCAGGGCGGGAATGGGAGGGGAGGGGGCGCAAGAGGAGACAGGTCACTGCCTGTCCGCGTGTTTCTAGTGGTGAGATGTAGGGGGCACGCCAAGCAGTTTGCTCCCCGCCCGACTCTGTCCGCAAGAGGGCACGCTGTGTTGCGGCACGCTGTTTGGGCCCTAGTCAAACCCCCGCAGACGAGGTTCAAAGCGTTGACGGCTCCCCCGCCCCGGCCGTTCTCAATCGCAGGAGGGCGTGTTGCTGCGCCAAAAGGACGCCGAGGGAGGCTACGTCACCAAGGACCTAACGGGTAAGGGCGGGAGGAGCAGGGCAGGGACGGAGGCTTCCAGCAGGTTCCAGCTGTGCGCTTTGCCAAGCCCGTCAAGCACCAACCGCCACCGTGCCTCAGCAACGGTCCTTGTTCGGTCCGCCTGTCTCCCTGCCCCTTTCTGACACCAGCGCATCCTTCGCGTCCGCCTGCCCCCCCCCCCCCCCGCAGTCTCAACCGGCCCGCCCGGCTCCAACTCGTTCTACCTCTCCGGACTGGGCCTAACCACCGCTGACCTGGCGTCGGAGCCGGCGGTTTGCTTCCGCTACCCCGCGGATTCGGATCCAATCTGGCTCTACTACCCCGTGGATCCGCTGGGCAACCTGTGGACCGCGCTGTACGACGCGAGCGGGAAATGCTGCCCCACCTACTATGCCAACCGATTCTAATCTCGTTTTGCATTGCGAGAGCGTGAACATCGTAAGGGAGGAGGGTTTGCTTGATCTAGGGGCAGCACCGCAGGGGCTCGGAGACGGGGCAGGGCGACGTTCGCATTGATGGGGACTTAACGACGGTCGCGTCAACACTCACCACGTGGATCAGCAAGTACGGCAAAGGTTCTTCGGGAGTGGGGCGGGGGCACTCGGGGCGCTCGGGGCAGGGGCAGAGGGGGGCAGCGGGGATGCGGGAAGGGGGGACGTGGGGGAGGGCTGGGGAAGGGCAAGAACCCAGGTGGAACTGGGGTTCGCGGAACACAATGCGTGAGCCAGGCACAAGGCATGTAAGCCAAAGGTCAAGAATTGATGTGTGTATCGGCACTGGTTGCCGGTGCGAGGCGTTGTGAGCCGACAGCCGGAGACAGGTGCATGCGCGCAATTCTTCTCGCGCAACGAGTTCGCCCACTCTCAGCCCAGCTCTTACAGCACAACACGCACCACATAACGACTCCCACAATGGCCGCGCCGTTCGTGCCGCGACGGCAAGTACAACCTCGCGCACAAACAGGTCCGCACGCAGAGCCTGTGCGAAGAGTTCTCATTGCTAGCAAGAACCCAGTCAAGCTGAAAGCCGCCCAGCAGGCCCTGGCGCAGTGCTTCCCCACTCTGCAATTGGAGGTCATCGCCCGCGACGCGCCGTCGGGCGTCCCCGACCAGCCCTTTGGCGATGAGGAGACACTCCTGGGGTGAGGCTTTAGCGCGTACACACATACACGTCTCTCGCTCTCATACACCCGCCTGATGTCCCCACCGTCCACCGTCCACATTTCCCCCAACCCGCCCCTGCTGGGTGCGAACTACAGAGCAAGGAACCGCGTTGCTGCCCTGGGTGCCGACGCATCGGAGCGCGGAGACCTGGTGCTGGCCATCGAGGGGGGCGTGGGCCCCTCGGCCCAGGGCCAGGCGGGTCCGGTCGAGTGCTTCGCATGGGTGTGCGTGCGCTGCCCCGTCACCGGTGAGACAGGGGCCATCAGGGGCCATCACTTCAGCGATGCGCTTAATAACCACACATCATCCATAACCATGTGGCGGCTAGCCTACACTACCACTTGCTTGTTCACTACCGCTTGGTTTGGGAGCTCGGACAGTGCCCTTGAAGACCACCCCTCCACCCTCCCCCGCCGCCACTCCCCTCCCCGGCCCCCCTTACCCCCCTCCACCACCCCCAGGCGCCGAGAGCACCTCCCGCTCCGGCTCCTTCGCGCTGCCCCCGCCCCTGTGCGCCCTCATCACGGGCCCCGCCGCCCTGGAGCTGGGCGCAGCGGACGACCGCCTGTTCGGGCGGCAGCGCAGCGGGCAGGGCTCCGGCACCATCGGACGCCTCAGCAACGGGGTGCTGGACCGCACGCAGTACTACGTGCAGGCGAGGCCGGGCTGGGATCGGGTGGGGGTGGGGGTGGGGGTGGGCGTGGGTTTACCTCAGCAAAGGATTGCACGCGATGGGGAGGGTATGCGTTGGGGCTGCTTGGGGATTGTGGGTCCGGGAGTGGCTTGTGCACGTTGGGGTGCTGAAGAGCAGTGGACCGTGCAACTGTCGGTGATGGGCACGACGGCCGACGGCCCAAGCCAAAACGGTGGTCGGTCCGGTCCGCCACGCTCAGTCTCCACGCTGACGCTATGGCAACGCTGCCGCCTGCGGGTTGGGTCATCGCGTATGTAACTGTATCTGTATCTGCCTGGCCGCGTGCGCCCGCCCACCCGCCTGCCCTCGAGCTCCGCCCGCACCCTCACCCCCGCCCCCACCCCCCCCCTCCCCCACCCCGACGCAGGCCTGTATCTGTGCCCTGGTGCCGTACATGCAGCCCGAGTACTACGGAGAGCCGTACGGCGCATTCCTGGGGAAGAAGAGTGCTCTGGAGGAGTCATAACTTCCATTATTGCGATGTAGGCGGAATCCCGGGGGCATTTCCTTGCCATGGCCCTGGCTAGCCCCGGCTAGTTGCTACACGGCGTCCGGCTGAGCATGCTGAGGCCTGCCGGACTGCGTTGCCGCCTCAGGGCAGGCGGAGGACGTTGTTGAGACCTGGTTCCCGGAAAGAGACAACGGCGTAAGGGAGGACTGGGCACTTCTGTGAGGGGCACTGTCGCTCGCAGCTCGCGAAGGCAGGACTGAAGGTCAACTGCTAGCAGGGGCAGGACGGTGGGAATTCTGGGTACCGGGGAGAAGGTGGGCGTAAGGCAGACGGAGGATTGGGCCTGTTTTGCATGAGGTGGCCCCGGGAAGCTTGCAAAGGCCAGCGCCTGCCGATGCGTCATGCGCATCTGAAGGGGCAAGGGTGCAAAGAGCCCAGGCATGGTGGCGTCGGGTCCGTCCTTGTCTCGTCTGAGGCCTGAACGGTGTGGGCCGTGGTGTATGTCCTTATAGTGTACCGGTAGGGTCAACTTACGAGCAGGGGTGCGGTGCGTGGAAGAGGAACTGGGCACAGACCACTGCGGGCCCAGCGTGCATGGTCCAGCCTGACGGCTCTGGACCGTCTGGCGTAAAGTTGCAGTAAGCAGAGGAAGCGCGGGTACTGGCTGGATGTTGGCGTGGGGCTGACACGGACACACGGAAAGGCGGACGGCGGCGTGCGGAGGCTGCAGGAGCCCCCGCGTAGTACACAAGCTTCGACGCTTGGGAGGTTCTGTGCTCGCAGGGGCCGGACGCTTGGGAGGGCGGGTGGGCCGCGGAAGCCCGCGGTCAGGCTCAAGTGGGATGGGGGGCAGCGCTGCGGCCGGACACAGTGGAAAGTTGTGAGCTTTTTGCACGGGCGTGTAGGACCATAGCAATCCTGGTTACAGGGGGGGGGGTTAAGGCATCAACGAAGCCAAGGTTATGGGGTCCCACAGAGGGCTTGGGAAAGGAGGCTTCACGTTAGGACGGAGGGGCCGTGGCGGCGTGTCGGGCACATACAGCTTGGAGCAAGCCGACCAGCGCGGCAGCGTTTTGCCTGCAGTCCACCGTCGAGAGCCATGGGCGGAGGCCGGCGAAGCCGGAACACTGGCCCGCGGAAATGGTGGGCCCAACCGGGTGTCCGGGTCGGTGGGTCAATTCAGCAAACCAGCTACCCGAGGAGTACAATCGCAGTTTCATTTCCAGAATGGCGTATGACGCGGTCGCGGTGTGGTCGTCCGCATTGCGGCCGAGTCCGGACTGGACCCGCCAGTCAAGGACGTCCAGCACGAACCGCCTTAGGTGCACACGTAACACTGTTGCCTTTGAACAGTCTACCTATCACGTCACTCACCGCCACGCTCTCTGCGACTGAGCACAAGGTCCAAAACACTGCTCGCAACATCGTCTTCCTTCTTTTCAGCCCCCCTAGATTTTGCTTTACCATCGCATTGTAGCTACAAATCAAACACGTATAGGGAGGCTTGCAGCGGCATTAGGCATCTGGAAGCCACTAGGGGACTTCGAGGGCCGTTCTTCGTAGCTGCGCCTGGCCCGGATGGGGGCGGGGTGCTCGAGCGAGAAGGCTGCTGCAACAACCCAGGTAACATTGCGCTAGGGGGGGAGGTGCGTGCCGCGTCCCAATCCGCCTACTTCTCGCGGCATTTCACACTTCGCAGGAGCCTGTGGTGGCCTCCAAAGCGGCGCCTGGGAGTAAAGGGGATGCAGACAAGGCAGCGGCGCCGGAGATGGTGAAGCCCGCACCAGGGTCCGCCCCGGTTGCCGCCAAGGCAGAACCAGAACCGGCGCTGAAATCCCAGGATGACCTGGGGGACGAGGACGACGTCGGGGACGACGTTTCGAAGCGGGACCCAGAGGCGCGCCGTGAGGCGCTAACACGATGCTTCCAGGCCCTAGACAAGGACAAGTCCGGGTGAGCAAGGGGGGGGGGCGGGCAAACCCTGGCAAGGGGACGACTGCCCAGCGGTCTCCTAGCTCGGCCTTTCCCCCCGGACCTGAGCATGCGCTGGGAACCACCGGGAAGGCCTCAAGTGCATTGCACCCAGTGGCCAGCGACCCTCGACCTGCCCCTGCCTTCTCTTCTAACCGCCCTGGGCCGCCTGCTCTCAGCCCTTGGCCCGCCAAGGCAGACACAGCACCCCATGCCTGTGTCTTTGGTTGCACCTTGGCCCATCGAGTTCACCTCACTGAACGTGCCCTCCTCTTCACTCAACTGCAGGACCATTGACTTCAAGGAGCTTAAGCAGTACCTGTTCCGGACGGTGGGGCCAGGGGGCGGGGGTGGGGGCGGGGGTTTGGGCGGGGGTTTGGGCGGGGGTGGGGCCGTGGCCACCCCTGGGAGGACCCCCAAGCGGGTGGGTGGGCGGCAAAGCAGATTTCCGTACTCGGGCCGGTCAGGCAACCGTAGGTTCCTACATACTCAGTGGGGGGCAAGCGGGGCTGACTGATGTGCGTTAGTACCTTGGGGGCGGGGGGCAGGGCCTTCCGAACTTGCCTCCAGTCAAGGCTGCTCGGGGCAGCAGGATGGCGATGGAGAGCGGGCGTGAGGTGCGAGGCGGGGTGGGTGGGGGAGCCTAACAGCCTCGCTCCTGCGAGCGGAGTCGGGCAGGAGCGGCAGGGTCGGGCAGTCGGTGTGGGGGCGGCGGCAACAGAGCTGTCTATGGTCCGCCCGGTCCGCCCGGGTCCGCTGCTTGGAGCTGCGGGGTCAGCCGGGAACGAGCAGGGTCTTCTAGGAGAGGGGGCACGCGCAGCTGGCAGCCTTTGGGGCGGTGCGCACCGGGGATAACCGTTGGAGGGCGGGGGGTGGGGGGTTTCAGGGTTTAGGGCTGGGGGGCTGCCTGCCCCACGCACCCACCGGACCGGCCTCGCATGGCTAGGATGGCGAGCCGTGGGTGGGCTCCGTGAGGGCACTGGGTTCCAACATTGAGGCCAGAACGGGCCGGGGTGGGCTGGGGGCTGGGCATCAATACAGAGGCACTGCGTGGGGGCGTGCGAGGGGTGAGCGGAAAAGTGATCGTATAGAGGCACAGTACACGCGTATGAGGGGGGGATGGGGGAGCGTAGGCGGTGGTCACGGACGGTCAATCTGCTGGCGGGGGCCAGGCCAGCGAGCTCGCTTCGGTGGGAGGCCTGGGCCTGATGGCAAGCAAGCCCACGCGGCCCCATTCAGCAGCTCTCAGCCATCAGTATTGCAGAAGTTAGGCCGGCGTGCAGCCTGCTTTCTTCGGCCCCCGCTCCAGTCCAGGATGTTGACAGCCCACGCTGACCCTGCCCTGCCCCGCTGCCCACATGACCCCCCCACCTGCCTTGGCCTGGGCTAGGGAGACATGGTACACCCCGAATGGCCCCCGAGGCTGGCTTGGAAGCCGTCCTCCTCTACCTCGCCCTCCTCTTCACCCTCCTCCGCCACCTCTTCTCCCGTTGGCGTCCCCAGGGTGTCAACATTGACCAAATCACGGGCCGCGCCGAGGAGCTCATGCGGAAGATGGATCTGAATGAGGACAATCTGATCTCCGAGGAGGAGTTCACGCACATGGTCAGTTGGGCGGTTGGCGGTTGGGTGGTTGGGCGGTTGACCTTGGGGGTGTTGGAGGCTTGTTTGGCTGCAGTCCTGCAGGGCGGGGCACTCTGGTGCACTCTGGAGGGTAGGAAGGTTCTGGGCGGTGTGGCCTACAGGACAGGGCCAGGGTGGGGCCCACCGGGCGTAAATGCCAGGGCAACTGTCAACGTACTGAGGGTAGAGCGTGCACATGCGCTGAAGGAGGCCGTGCCAGCCTGCGCATAACGTCGTTAAGCAGGCGCGCGAGCGTAAGGAGCAATGCCTTGACACGCTCAGGGCACACAGCACGCAAGGGCACTGATGTCTCGAGACCCAAAATCTCGTCTTACCTATTTTCTGAGGCTACATGCCTCTGCAGAATACACTATTGGCTGAGCCCTCGCCTATGCACCCAAGCCCCGTCTCCCCATGCTAATGCGGCTACCGTCAAACCGACTTGGACGCGCCGCAGTCCGCCCAGTCCTAACCTCGCGATAGCAGCCATGCAGCATCATGCCACCAGGCAACTCCGCTGTCGTCCTGACCTCCTCCCCTCCCCTCTCCTCTACCAAATACAGATGGATGCGCTGCTGTCCGCCAAGTCTGTCTCATCGGGCGTCCGCCTTACACACTCCTCTTGGCCACGACATCAGCAATTAACCCCCAACCCATTCTGCCCTTCCTGCCTCCCGCCCTCCCCTCCTTCAACAGATGGATGCGCTGCTGTCCGCTAAGTCGGACGAGGACCTGGAGGTGTGGGTGGCCGAGGTGGTGTTCACCGCCACCTCCCGCAACGTGGTGGGGTTCGGGGACTCTCTGGGCGAGGTTCTGGCCGAGCTCAACCTCAGCGGGGAGCAGGTGCGGGGGCAAGGAGGTGGGGGGGAAGGGAGGGGGGGGAGGTTGTGAAATGGGGTGGGGTTTGAGGGGGGGTTGTGAAATGGTTGGAGGGTAGTGGGGTGGAGAGGGAAGTGGAGGGAGGGAGAGGGGTGCTGGCGGAGCTCACCCTGAGTGGGGAGCAGGTGCGGGGGGAAAGGGGGCGGTGGGTTTGGAGGGGTGGGGAGGAGCAGGGCAGGGTGGGGAAGTGTAGGGCGGAGAAGGGAAGGGACGGTGAGGGGGCCGGGAGGAGCACCACCGCAAGGGGAGCGGGTGCGGGTGTGAGTCGCCTTGTGGCAAATGGCGGGGCGTAGAGCCGCCAGACTGCGCTCGAAGGTTGCGCTGCAGCGCTGCACTCACCACCCCCGTCCATGGTTGATCCACATAGCTACAATCCAACATCCATCGCCCCGACCCCCCCTCTCCAGGTCGACACGCTCAAGCGCTGTTTCAAGGCGCTGGACAAGGACCTGTCGGGGTGGGTCGGGGATGCAAGGGAGGGGATGCAGGCAGGGTGGGGATGCAGGGCGGGGATGCAGGGTGGGGATGCAGGGTGGGGATGCAGGGTTGGGGATGCAGGGTGGGGATGCAGGGTGGGCATGACGGGTGGCCGAGGGAGTGAAGATGGGGAAAGGAAGTGAGAGGGGGCTGGGCCTGGAGGGAAGCAGTTGGGTGGGCGGTGCCGAGCCGTGGTGCTTGTGTGCACGTGACGAGCATGCCCGGGTCACAGGGGGAGGCCGGCGACGGAAAGCTGGCGCGGTGAGGGCAGGGGAGCCTGGCTGAACTGTGGCGAGTGGACTGTGCTGTGCGCGTCTCCTGACGTGTGTCACATCGTACGGCACCTGTCGTACGTGTCGTACTGCAGGTTCGTAGAGCTGGACGACCTCAAGGTGGCGCTCAAGGCCTCGGTGAGTGCCCTATGTACGACACGAGTGCGCGGGGAGTTGCACATTCGGTCCATGGACGGGACGCGCAGCGTCCTCCGCGGCCCTGCGCCTCCTCTCACAGCCGTAGTCCACGCCACGCTTGAACCCGGGCACCCCCTCCCCCAGTGCCGTTCGCCATCTCGCGCTCATCTTACCCCTTTCCCCCCCTCCCCCTGTCAGGGCCTGGACTTCGACAAGCTATCTGAGGAGGTGCACGTGCTCATGGCCAAGCTGGACAAGGTGAGGAGAGGGAGAGAGGGGGGGCTTGGGAGCCAGGAAGGCATAGCTTGTTGAGGTAAGTGCCGCCGGGGGGTTCAGGCAAGCTCAGCCCCTGGCTCAGCGGTGTTCGCATGGCGGCGGGACAGAGGGAGGGCTGAGGGTCGGAACCGGGGGTCGGAACGGATCAGGTGGCCGTGTGAGGCTCAGTGCGGTGGGGGCCTGCGCCGGAGGTATGGCGCTAGATGCCTAGCGTAAGACAGTCAGGTGGTCTGGGCCAGAGGCCAAAAGATTCAGGTGCAGCCCGGGCCGTTACACGCTACGCCGGATGCATCGCGGCACCCGCAAACGCGCAGAGCCCAACCGATGCCACAAACCCATTGCCACCACCTTCCAGCCCAACCCTCTCCCCTGTGGGGGCCCCCTGTGGCAACGCCAACCCACAGCAGCCTCCTCAACTCTGTCTCTTGCGTGTGCCTGTCATATGTCCCCTCGTTTCATGGACTTGCCCCCGCATTCAGCACCTGCTCTATCCATAGCAGCAACACACATTACGGACACATATTGGACTCCAGCTGTTCCCTGCGGCCCATTCTTCAATAACAGCACAACCCCGCCCAGCGCCCAACGTGCACAATCTCCTTGACCGCTGTCGTGATTGCAACTGAACCCCTTGCACGCCTTGGTCGTATCCTCGTGCTCATGCGTACGACCTGACCCTTGCGTCAGTTCGCGCCTGACCCCTGAACCACAGCCAACACGACCTCAACCTCCCCTGCCCCGACTGATGCAAACCTCAGTCGCCCGGCCAAACCGTCCTCACGCGCCCGTGTATTCCCTGTCCTGCTCAGCTCAATACAACCTCCTCCCACCCGCCCTTCCGCCCGCCCGCCTTCGCCACAGAACCAGGACCAGCGCATATCGGAGCAGGAGTTCTTCGTGGCGCTGTCAACCGTGCGCAAGTCGCTGGGCTCCGACGAGGCCTTCGCAGACTTGCTCCTTGCCTTCATCGCTTTCTCAGAGGCCAAGATGCCGCCACAGCCCGAGCCGCCCGCCGAGCCGCCGGCGGCCGAGTAACGGCCGGCGGATGGCCTGGCATTACGGGATGGTTGCGATGAAATGGCGGCTGCGGTGGGGTTGTGCGGGGCGCACGGGAGGGCGGAGGCTGGCTGGCTGGAATGCCAGCCGTTGGTGCTGTGATGGCGCTGGTGGGCTGGAATGCATAACGCCAGACGCCACGACTGGTTACGGTCTGGCCCTGGGCAGAGGCCCCCGGCTATCCCGTGCTGGCAGCGGCCAGAGGCCGCCGCGCCTGTACTCTAGTCATATCCTCCTTTCCATCCCCCGGCCTGTGGCTCCGCGGCTGAAACAGGCCTCCGTATCCTCCCGCCCACGAAGACGCTGCCTGACGCTGCATGTGCAATGACTCCGGGAGTGCCGACAGCGGCGAAAGCCGCGCGGCTGGGGGCTGTTACTGGTTGAGGACCACGCGAGCAACGACGTTGGTTGCCTGCAAGCAGAGGTGACGGGAGAGGTTGGGCCGCGTTTGACGTGCATGGACTACTTCCTGACATGCTGCGTGGTGAAATGGGTGGTGAGCGCTGAATACGTGTGGGTTCCTGGGCTTGCTCAAGTACTGTTGATGGGTGCCGCAAGCGCGGCTATACGAAGAAAGGTCTGGATGTAAGGTGCTGTGGTACGAGCACGCCCCACGGTCCCAGCCCCTTCCCTCGTCGCCCTCCCCCTCCGCGCGCCTACCCACCTCCTGGTATCGGTCCATACACCGGCTCAGGCACTGCTGGTCTTTGCTGCTTAGGCTGCTGCCCGGCTGGCTGAGGCACGCCTTGAAGCACTTGTCGCGGACGGTCTGCGCCAGGGTCATCACCGGGGCCAGGCATCGCGTCAACCGAGGGCCCAGTGGTCATGACAGACGCTGCAGGGCCCCGTTGCGCACCTGGTAGAACTCCTGCACCATCTGCATCTGGAGCTGCGTCTTGACCTGCAGAGCAGGGCCCAAAGCGTGTCCCATCCAGCATCTCGGCCGCCTCGTCTGTGCTCCACGAGCAGGCCCCCCTTTGCTCGTAAGCCGTACCTGCTCCATGATCGTGTGATCATCCGCCTTCTGCCCCGGAGCGCCCATTCCTCCGTAGCTCATTTTCAGCAAGGCAGATGTGGAGGCAGCTAGGGAGGCAGCTAGGGAGCAGCTACTCAGCTAACTGGTATGCAGAGGTGACGGTTCCTGTGAAAGCGATTGTGTTTTCAGCTTCGGTCGCTGGTGTGGCGACCCCGCATGAGCCGCATCGACACTGCGCGGGGAGGGCACGGGCGCCCTTTACCGGTCGTGCACGCCGTCGGTATGCGTTCCGGCGTATCGATTACAATGCAGCACCCTGCCGTGGGCTGACGCGTGTTGGCTGGCCGACCATGGCCGCGCCCGCAACCCAGCAGCTCGGCGAGGAGCAGGCTGACGCGGCCCCAAGCGCCAGTGGCTTCCTGGTACTGTTACAGAACCTCAGCGCAGCCTCATTAACGCAAACGGCTCCAGACGGCTTCGCCCCGGGGCCATGGCTGCCCGTGCCCAGCAGCAGCATTCCTGCCCAGGTGGTGTCGCTGCTCCAAGCCGCTCACCTGCAGCTCGCCACTCTTAGCGGCCGGGACTGGCCGCAGCAGGTAGGCTTTGCCGGTACTAGCTGGGCCCGTGTGGGTGCTTGGGCAGTTGGGCCCAACGGGGCACTGCACTACCCGTGTCGGCTCCCAACCAGCCCTTTCCGCACACGCCGTCGCACCCTTCTACTTCAATACCCAGCCCCAAACACATCTGACGCCATCTTATTTGACATCCCAACAGGCCTGCCGTACATCCTCCGTGTCGTACGTCGTCGCCTCGGAGAGCACGCAGGAGCAAGTGCGCGACAGCTACGAGCCCCTGCCGCACGTGACCATCCGCCCCCCCGGACTCGCCAACCGCCCCAGCGCCCGGGCATCGGCCCTGGCCGACTTTGTGCAGAACCAGGTGTGCACGTACGGCACTGCACGGCACGTGCTCGGCAGTCACAAGGCGCCGACGGCGGTCGCAGTTTGAGGGGCAGAGTGGCATCATCTGACTGTCCCTGCGCAGCTGCTTGCCAGGCCATCCTTCCTTCCTTCCACACGCCAATCCCACGTCACTGTACGGTAAACCCTTCCGTAGCCTCCCCAGCCCCTGCCCCTTCTGCCCCCTCCGCTCCCTTGCCCCCTCCGCTCCCTTGCCCCCTCCGCTCCCAGGCTACGGCCCTGGCGGTCCTGCCCTGGCGCAGCGAGCATGAGGTCCGCTCGTACCTCCTGGATCCAGCCCGCCGCCGGGCCGCGCTGGCGGCGCACGGCGGCGCGCTGTACGGCAGCCGAGGTGCGTGTACGGCTGCTTCAGAGATCATATGCGCTGGTTCGTAGGACTGAAATGGTTGTGCCGAAAATCCCCAACAACGGACGGACTGGTCTGACATGCTCGGCGCCTGAGTATCCGACGTCTTGCCAAGCGCTCCCGCTGCCGGTACTGATCCCGTGGGCTGTGCGCAGATCTGAGCGGGGTACGGCACGAGCTGTACCGCGACCGCACGTTTGTCGTACTTCACTACCACTGGGATGGCGAGCGGCTCTGGCCATGTGCGGCGGAAGACCAGCAGCCGCAGCAGCCGGCGGCGGCGGTGGCGCCAGCGGCGACCGCGGCGGCGGCAGCATCCCTGCCTTCAGCAGAGGCGGCGGGCGAGTCGGGGGATAGGCCCAACGGGGCTGCCGCAAGTATCGAGCGTCTGGACGCGGCAGCGGTTTCTGGTTCGGAGGCGGTGCCACCTGCGCCGCACTACACCGTCGCAGACAGCAACCTGCAGGCAAGTGTATCGCTTTTGTGTCAGGACAGGGCAGTGGCGGCTGTATACGGTATTTCACGCCATCTGTCGGGTTGGTCTTTGCAAAAGGCTGCTACCAATAGGAAACCTGTTCACGGCGTGTCAGGGAAGACACTCTCAGATGGACTTGCGAGCTGGTGAATGGTTAAGACGACGGCCGTGTTGCTGCCCGCCACAGATTGGTCTGCTCGTACGGAAGGGCGTGGGCGGTACATATCCGTACCAGATCGCCGCCCGTACACTGGAGGAGAAGGGCTTGATGCCGGGAGTCGCACGGCGCAAGCAGCCCGGCCCTGGCCGCCCCGCCGCCTCCGCCAAGCCCGCAGCGGCCGCGCCGGCCACCGCCTCCGCCGCCGCTGCCGCCCCTCAGGCTGCGGCCTCGGCCGAAACGCCGTCCCCCGTACCTCACGATCCGGTCACGGCTGCCACGAGAGGGACCATGTCCTCCGCCGCTGCGTTGTCGGCCTCGGCCTCTGCAGCGGCAGCAGCCGCAGCGGCGGCCCCGGTAGTTACCTCAACGGCGGCCCCGCCGGCGGTGACGGCCCCGGCGGCGACGGCCCCGGCGGTGACGGCCCCAGCGGTTGGTGGACACGCGGTCGGGGGGCCCAATGCACCCATGCCAGCCGACCCACATGGGGCCGACCCACATGGGGCCGGAGGCCGCACCGCTGCAGCCGGAGGTCACCCGGCTGGGGACGCCGCAGGGGCCCTGAGCTCGGGACCTGGACCCGCGCGACCCTCGGCCGTGGAAGACGCTGGGGCGGGGCCGGGTTCTGGTCCTACCGGGTCTCCGGGTGGAGGGCTGGTGGGGGAGGTGGTTGTCGAGGAGGAGGAGCAGGACGGGGGCATGGACCCGGTGGAGCCTGCAGCAGCGGCAGCGGCCGGCGCGGACGCGAGCGCGAGCTCAGTGGCTGGGGCCAACAGGCTGGCAGCGCCTGAAGCCACGTCGGGGACTGCGGCAGGAGGCGTGAGCCCGGGTTTCGAGCCTGGGGCCGGCGGAAGCCCTGGCGCCACGGCTGCGGAGAGGCCCCCATTGACGGCCGCGGCGGAGGGTCCCCGGGCGGCGGTGGCGGTGGAGGCGGGGGCATGCAGCGCAGCTGACACGGCCACTGCAGACGCCACATCAGCAGCGACAGTCTCCTCAGCCGCCGCAATGGCGACTGGGCCGTCGACAGTAGCGGCAGTGACAGCTGACCCGGGGCCACGCAATCAACAGCCGTTGGGAGCGGCGGGGGCACGCCGCGGCCCGAGCATCGCCGCCGCCTCAAGCCGCGCCAACGGCGCCGGCGGGAATGGGGTAACAATAACCGCCGCCAGCCTGAAGCTGTACAGCTTCTGTTGTCGGTTGGAGATGTACGTCGAGGAGGCCACGTGGCGCAGCACGCCGCGGTTTGTACGCGACGAGCTGTACACTGCCCTACAGGAGGTGGAGGCGCGGCTGGCGCACATGTTCAACGACTGGGGCCACGAGGAGCTGGTACGGCACACGGCGCGCGTGCTACGCCGCCTGTGCCTGCCAACAGCACAGCACGCAGCATCGCAGCACGGCATCGTCTCCGCATCAGGAGGCGCCGCGGCGGCCGACCCACATCAGCAGGCATCGCAGCACGCATCACACGTTACGCAGGCATCGCAGCAGGAGCGTCACCAGCAGGCATCGGAGTACGACAGTCAGCAGGCATCCATGCATGAGCAGCATTCTTCTGACCATGCACATGGGGCGGCATTTCAGCCCAACCTGGCGCAAACAGCGCCGGCCGGACCGGGCACGTCTGTGCCACATTCCTTTGTGACGGCACCGGCCACAGCCGGCGGAGCACAATCAATAACAGAGGTTCTGATAACCTCGCCGCCGGTTGCCGTGTCAACACCCGCCACGTCACCCTTCATGGCGGCTGCATGGCGGGTGGCGGACGTGGCAGCTGCGCCCACCAACTCCCAGTCTCTCTCGGCACAAGCGCAGCCCGCTCGAGGTGAGCAGCTGCAGCCGCCAACACCAGCGCGCGGAACTGCGGCTGCGGCTGCGTCGGCCGCCGCCGCCGCCGCCGCACCCACCAGCTCCTGTGCTGTCGCTGCGGCGGCGGCCGCCGCCGCTGTTACGAGCCTCTCTGCACCCGCTACAACCTCCCAACCGCGCGCTTGTGAGTGCTGAAGAGAAGGCTGACTTTCGTCGCCCCAGCATCACTCAGCTTCTTTCCCTTGTCCAGACCCGTTAGCTATCCCAACCTCGTTGCCCCCCACATTCTTCCCGCGCTAGCGCCTGCACCAATAGCATCCTATCCCTTCCTGTAGGCGCTCTCCTTACAACCTCGTCGTCCGCGGTTGCGGCCACGACTGCCCTGATCAGTGGGCGCAGCGGTAGCGCCGCCAGCTCCCTGCCCGCACCGCCGGCGCCGCCCGCTACGCCCGCGCGAGCCGCACGCGGCCCGGCACACACCGCATCCCCATCCGCAGCCTGTGTCCCTGTCTCTGTGTCTGTTTCCGAAGCTGCCGCCGACCTTGCCCCGGGGGTGCACGTGGCCCCAATCCACGTGGAGCCATCTGCACCCGAGCTTGGGTGCCGTCCGATGGACGTAGACGGCGGCGGCGTTGGCGGCGGCGGGTGCAGTCGCGTCGGCGGCGGCGCCGTAGCGGTTGCGGTCGCGGCGGAAGCGACGGCGGCGGCGGGTGCGCTGGCGGCGGCGGCGCCAGCAGCAGCGATGACGGCGGTGGCGGCAGAGGACGCGTTTGCGGCTACGGAAGCCGCAGGGGTGTCAGGCGGCGCCGCGGTCTCCGAGGCGGACACAGCAGTAGCGGTCAGGAGCGCGGAGGCCGCAGGGGACGCAGCAGTGGAGACGGGTTTGGAGGCAGGGGCGGGGCTGGAGGCGGGGACGGAGGTAGTGGCAGCTGCGCCTGAGGCCATGGAAGTGGACGGCAGCGGCGGCGCTGCTGCCGCCGCTGCCGAGTCCGCCGCCGCCGTCGCCGCCGCTGCTACGCGGGCTGTGCCCGCCTTCGTATCGGCGCCAGGCCTCCCTGCTACCGATGCTGCTGCCGGCATTGATTCGGCGGTAATGGTTGCCGGAACGGCGTCGGCAACTCCAGACCCAGCCGCCGCCGCAGCTGCTGCCGCCGCCGCCGCCGCCGCGGCGGCCCGGTTCTTCCTCGCTGCTGCAAGCGCCGCCACCGCCACGCCGGGTGGTGGAGGGCCGGGCGCGGCAACGCCTGCGCCCGTGACGGCGGCGGCAGCGCAGCTGCAGCAGTGGGCGGTGCTCGCGATTGCGGCTTCCGCCGCCGCGGCCGCGGCTGCCGCCGCTGGCGGCGGCAGCGGCGCCGCTGCTGTGACCAAGCCCACTTTACCTCGTATCCCCGGTGGATTTGCCGGGGTCTATGCGGCCGTCGCTACGGCCAGCGCACACATCGCGGCCGGGGCCCTTCGCCCCGCCGCCGCCGGCCCCGCCGCCGCCGGGGCTACGGCCATTCCGTCCGCGGCGACCGCCGCCGCCGCGGAGGCAGCCGCCGCCTTCCCGTGGCCCCTGTACCTCATCGGCACCCGTGACAGCTTCACGTACCACCTCGTCCCCCGCCGTACCGCCGTACAGTCGACCGATGGACGTACATTTGTCCGTACGGAGTACTTTTTCCACGAGGACGAGCTGCCATCCGACTATTGGAGCTTCGCGGGTGAGCCAGTCTGTGATGCGTGTGTACGTATGCAAGTACGCAATAAGAGTATGCTCCAACAAGGTTGGCGTGAACTTGGCGTGAAGGGCTGCTCGTGTGAGCCGGGGAGTCGCAGGCGCGGCGGAAAGCCGGGGCCCACTAAATTTGGTACGAAACGTGTTTGGTGTGCGTCGGGACCTCCACATACCCTTCCTTCCGTTCACTGTGTGCAGGCAAGCCCACCCACGAGGTCCTGGCGGATACCCAGCGGCGCCTGGCGGAGGCCGCCGCCGCCGGCGTGACGCCTACCGCCGCCGCCGCGGACTACGCCCCCGTCGCCGCCGCCGTCGACCCCCTGGCGGCGGTGGCGGCGGTGGCGACGGTCGCGGAGCCTGCCGCCGCCGGCGCTGCGGCGACAGCTGCCCCAGCGGAGGCTGCCGCCAGCGGCGGCGGCGGCAGCGGCGGCGAGGGTGACGGAGGCGGGGACGATGGGCTGGCGGCGCTGGAGGCAATCGCTGATGTGCTCGGGGACATGCTCGGACGCATCGGCGGCGGTGACGACGGCGGCAGCAGCGGTGACGGCGACGGCAGTGTTGGCAGCGGCGACGTGGCGGAGGTCAGCGGCGGTGCTATGGACGTTGACGTTGACGGCACCTCCGCCACCGCCGCCGCCGCTGCCGCCGCGGCCTTACCCGCGTCCACCCCCGCCGCCGGCTCCGCCGCCGCCCCGACCATCTTCCCGCCTGTAGAGCCGCCGCCGCCGGGCCTTCTGCCCGTTGGCGTCGTAACCTACAACCGCCTCTTCACAACCGACGAGCTAGACCACATGGAGCAGGAGGCGGACCAGACGGACTGTCTGGCCAAGTCCGGACAGCTGCCGCCGGACTGCTTCCATGCCTCGTACGGCTCCGTCAAGGGCGGCGAGGCGGCGGGCGGCGACCCCAAACGCACCAAGATGTTCTTTGGGGCCAGGTGCGTCGCGGGGTCGGGACGGGGGGGGGCCGGCGGGGGGCAGGGAACACAGGTTCAAGGGGGTGTCAACCCAGGGGTCAACCGCTTATATATTGGCATCTGAGGTCGGGGATCGCACCGAGAGGTTCCTTGGGGCCAGGTGGGGTCGTTAAGGCTTTGTAGGGGTCGGTATGAATAGGGGCGGCAAAGAGGTTGGGCCCTGATTCCGGACTCGGGAAGGCCCGCCGGGGCGCGAGCGACTGCCACGACCAGGGCCCAGCGATAAGGCTTCGAGGGGGCGTTCAGTTGTGCGCCAGGCTAGGCGGGTCACGGGATCGGGACTGGTGGCCAGGCCAGGCGGAATTGCGGATCTAAGATTCAGATTCTGACATCCAGGTTCTGGGATCCAAGTTCGCATGTTCTGATTGTTAGCTGCGCCGCACCGGCCGGCAGCAAAGCGGGCTCTTCAAGCTGTGAGCGCCTGCCTTGTTGCCTTTGATAAGTGAGTTGAGGCCCCGGCCGGTTCAAGCCCCGGCCGCTGCGACACAGCCAGCTTCTGCGGGACGAGCTCTGAATGGCTTTGGCTACAGAATGTAGCCGCTGTGCGGGATGCCCTCCCCATGTTGAACCGGCGAGGAGAGAGGCTTGCGTTCCGCTCCAGCGCTGCCACCCCCAGCTTTGCCTTGCCACAGCCCTGCGGTTCTGCGTTTTTGGCGGGGTGGCATGGGCGAACCCACTAGTTTGGGCTCAGGACACCGATGTGCCGCTCGCTGGGGGATCACATGTCATCGTGGCCCCACTTGGGATGCGGTAGCGAGATGCATGTGATCTCTCGGCCAAACAGGAGAAGGCGCACGGCGCACAGTGTGGCCAAGGGCGGCCCTTCCTACCTCTCTTGCTCACCCGTTCACCTCCTCACACCCCTAAAACCCACACGCCTGCCTTCCTGATACCTATGGTCCCCCACCCGACACCCAGTTAACCGCAACCCCCCCCACCACCGGTCCTCCACGTACCTCGAGATGTGCCGTCTTTCATTCTCAATCTCATTCTCTCATCCCTTCCCCCCCTTATCTACCCCACCTTGCAGGTACCTCTGGACCCGAGCGCAGCTGTCCCACCCCAACGCCCGAGTGGCGGGGGGCGTGAGGGTGGACGTGCCGCAACCGCTGCGCTGGATGCGGCAGCGGGTGGGTGGCGGTTGGCGGTTGGCGGTTGGCGACTGGCGGCTGGCGGCTGGCGGTTAGCGGTAGCGCAGGCATGAACGCGCGCATGCTTGCACCACAGCCTGTGCCCTGCCTTGCCTGTTGCTCTCTTTTTTTCATATGACGCCGCCACCTGAATGGTCCGCCGCCGCTATTGCCCCCGGACCTGGACAGGCCGAGGCACCCCTTGTGGGCGCCGGCGTCATTCCGCGGGACTTCGTGGATTCCATCGCGCTCAACCTGTACCACGACGGATCCGAGGGGATCCAGGTGAGCGGCGATGGAGATTCAGGTCCAGATCCAGATCCCCTCCTTGTCACCACCTGTACACAAGGACCCGCTGCCCTCGCCGTCGCCTTGGCAGAGCCATTTTGACGACGCAGCGCGCTTCCGGCGCCCGATCTACTCTGTGCGTCTGTACAGCGACTCTCGCCTGTCCTTTGGCGGGTCGCTGTTTGGCGCAACCAACAACGCTTTCTTCGTACCCATGCCGCGCGGGTGAGATCTCGTCGTTGGGAGTTGGCGGTTGCTGAGAGGGAGCGGCTGGAGGAGGTTGCGCAATTCGCTGCCATGCCGCGTGCATGGGTGAGGGCCGGGCGTTGCTTGGAGGTTGCAGCTCTGACCAGGGCAAAACAGGCGGTTGGGGTGGGGTGGGGCGCCTGTGATTCCGGTGGCAGGGCCAACCAGCTGTGACGATCCTGCAGACAGACTGTCCCAAACACATACAAACATTTCCATTGCTGCTGCCCCCGCAGGTGCGTTACGGTTATGGAGGACGACTCGTACGCGGCCAACGGAATCAAGCACTGCGTGCGGCCCGCAGACATGGCTGGGAAGAGCGCGGCGCTCATCCTACGGGGCATCGAGCCGGCGGCCATGCGAGCGGCACAGGTACGTGGGGGCCCTTTACTAAGCTGGTTTGTCTCATATCCTATGGTTTCCCGTGGTGAGGTTTTGTGCGAGGTCCATGATTTGCTCATCTTTCGGTTCACTGCCAGTCTATCTGTTTACCGCAATGGCACCTGATTCTGCCGTGAACTACATTCACGCGCCCTCACCTTACCCCCTCCTCCCACCACCCAAGGACCTGCTGGTCCTCGAGACCGCCGACCGCCTGACTCGCTCCCTCCGCATAGTGGAGGAAGCCACGGGGCCGCCGCGCTCCGCCGAGGCCTCGCGCTCCGGTGCCGGCCGCACGGCGGGGCGCGGCTACGGCTACGGCGGCGCCTACCCGCCGGGCCGCCGGGCTGACGACAAAGGTGCGCTGCGCTTGGCGCATGGATTTCGTTTGACGTTCGCGTTTGTCGCGATGTTGGCGGCGCTCTTGTAGGTTCCAGTAGGTTCCCTCTGTTGCATGCATGCTTCCCGGTAAGCCGACGACAGAGGTGTGCTGCGCTTGGCGCGTGAAGCCCTTGTCGCGGCGTTCTGGCACTTGGGCACGGCTACCTTACTGGGCCCCGACCCGCGATCTTCGCACTCCTCCTCGACAGCCCTCATCTCTCGCGTGAACAAAACCCGCACGCTCCCCGCCCCCGCCCGCTTGTATGCCTGCCGGCTTGCCGTCTAGGCCGGCTGCAGGGTGCGGCCGCACGCCCCTCTTCCCTCCCTTCACTTCCACGCGTGCTTGTCTGCCTGCCTATCCACCAGGCCGGCTCCCGGGTGCGGCCGCGCGCCCCTCTGACGCCACCGCTGCCCGCATCGTGGGGCGCCTGCTGGGGGAGATGGTGGACAGGGTGGAGCGCCAGGCGAGGTCAGTGACGGTTGGTCGGGTGGTTGTCGGTTGGGTGTTCCGGTTGGGTGTTCCGGTTGGGTGGTTGTACTCTATCATGTGCGGGTGCTGATGGTCCGGCTGGATCCTGCTGGGTGCGGTAGGCTGGATCGAGGGGCAAGGTCAGCGACGGGTCGGGTGGGTGGGACTCCGCACATGCCAGGGTGCGGCAGGTGCGCGCTGGTCAGCACGGACAGAGGGCGTTGGGGCGCCGGTAACGGTAGAACCGCGGGTGATTGCGTGTTATGAGTGCTTGTGTCCCCAAGACTCTGACGCCGTCCGTCACGTATCCCTCCGTTCGTTTCCCGCACTCCCACCCGCACGCTGGTGGGCCACAGGCGCCAGGCGGCGCTTGAAGCGGCAGTTGCATCTATCGTACGGCGCATGACGTGGCTCGTGTCACATGCCGCCGCACGGGAGCAGCTGGGCCTGCCGGCGGTAAGCACCGTACGGCTGACGACGTACGGCTGACGACGTACGGCATGGTTGTTTGCTCTTGCGGGGAGGGGTTACATCGTGGCGCGGTCTTACTGGCATGTGTGAATCTTTGACTGCATTATCACGTGTTTGGGGCCTTTCAACTGGCAGGTGCCGTACCCATCTTCGGCCGAGGGCGGCACTACATGGAACGGCGGCGGCGGCGGCAGCGGTTGGGCCGGCGGCGGCGGTGGCTGCGGCGGCGGCGGCTTCCTGAGGCTGTGGGGCCGGGGTCGGGGCGCGGCTGGCCGGTTCGGCGCTGGCTCTGGGGCGGGGCTGGCGGCGCCCCGGCTGTCTTCCGTGTTCAGTCACGTCGGACCGGAGGAGCGGCAGGTGCGTGCTGGGTTTGGGGCTGGGTTGAATGGCGAATGCTCGGCCTCGATCGATCAAGTCGTACGGCGGTTGACTCCAGCGGCCTGCTGCATCACGTCTTGCTTTCAAGTTTGCTTACGGCATGACCTTGGTCAAATGCGCGCAGATCCGCAAGGTCGTTAACGTCATGATCACGCACGTGGAGGCGGCGGCACGTGCGGAGCGTGAGGCGGCCGCGATCCAATCCGTCATGGATCGCATGCTGGATCGCGTCGAAGCCGCCGAATCTGGCATTGGATCTGGATCCAGGCCTCCTCACCTGGGCGGCCGGGGCAGAGGCGCCGCTGGCAGGAAGCGAGCTCACCTAAGCGGCGGCGCGGGCGGTAGGAATGCGGGCGGTAGGAATGCGGGCGAAAGAGCGGAAGGCGGCAGAGGCGCACGGCCCAAGCTCCGCAGAATCGGACCTGTGTTTGCGATCTCGCTCTCGCCTACCGGCGTCGGCGCCAAGCGGCGGCAACGGCCGCTGCCGACGGCGCCACCAGGCCCAGCGGAGGCAGCAGGCAAGGTGCCAGCGGCAACGGCAGGGGCAGCGGCGGCGGCGGTGGTGGCGGCGGAACAGTACTCGCCGCCAGGCTGCTTTGCGCACGTTGACGCCAGCGCCCTCGACGGCACCGACGTCGGCGTCGCCGTCGGCAGCCCCGCCGCCGCCGACGCCGACGCGTCGGCCTCCGCCGGGCCCTTTGCTCCCGGCAGCCCCTGCCCCTCCTCCGCCAAGCCGCGCCGCCGCCGCCGCCGGCGCCTCGACGACCCGTCTTCCGCCTCGCCGCCCGCCGCCGCCGCCGGCACCTCCGCCGCCGCCGCTGCTGCCGCTGCCGCCGCCACCTCCAAGGCCAACTACGAGGCCGCCGGCGACGACCAGGCCGTTGCTGCTGACGGCGCCGTCGAGCCAGAGACCGTTGAGGAGCAGTGGGGTGCCAAATGGAGCGAGCCGCGGTTACTGCGGGCCGCAACCCGACTGGCCCTGGCTGGCGCTGAGCTGGGCGGACCGCACCTGCGGCGTGTGGTACGGCAGGTACGGCACCGTGTGTTGAAGGGCTACTGGGTCCAAGCGGGGTAACTGGCGGTGCGGCACCGTTGAGTTGGTTGGGTGAGCAGGCCACGTGGTGAGCAGGCCACGTGCGCCGCCGGCAAGGCTGATTGGCTTCCGGCAGGCTACATTGGCTGCATGAGTAATCAATGCTGACGTCACGTGCTCACGTGCGTCACGTGTAGGCGCTCAAGGTGGACGGGTTCCGCATGCTGCGCTGGATCCGTACCCGACGGGCGGCGGTGCTGGCGGCGGCCAAGGCTGCTTCGGCGGCTTCGGCGGCCAAAGCTGCTGCCAACGGCAGCGACGCCGCCGCTGCCGCTGCCGCTGCGGCGGCGCTGCCGGGCGCAGCGAAGACGGTGGAGCAGGCGGAAGCCGTAATCAGCGGCAGTTGTACGGCTTGTGGTGTGCTGTCGTACACGCAGCTCCTGCTAGGCGATGAGCACTGCAGCAGCGGTGGCGGCGGCGGCGGCAGCTCTGGCGGAGCTGCGGATGGCAAGAGTGACGGCGACGAAACAGCGTCGGAGATCGTTTGGCTGGACACTCCTCCGCCGACGTTGGATGCGGAGGCGGAGGTGGCTGTGTCGACGGAGGCTGTCGCCGCGCCCGTCAGCCCCGGCAGCGGCGGCGTCGGCGGCAGCAGGAGCTGTGGCGTCGGCGAGGTGCCGCGGCTCTGGCAGCGGGTGTACGACAGGGCTCTAGACGCACAAGCTGTCGCCGCCGCTGCCGCCACCGCCGCTGCCGCCAAGGCGAGAGACGCCGCCGCTGCCGACGGCGCCGCCGCCGACGGACCCACAGCCAGCGATACTGCGGGCGGCGGCGGCAGCGGCAGCGGCAGCGGCAGCGGCAGTGGCGACGGCGACGGCGACGGCGACGCAGGGCTGCGGGTGCTGACGGAGGTGAGCCCCGCACAGCTCCTGGCCCACGCCGTGCTCAGCCAGGTGGTCGCCGCCGCCGCGGCGGCGGCCGCAGCGGAAGTCGAGCCGGCGGATGTGGCAACGGCGGCGGCGGCGGCGTCAGCAATGGCGGCGGCGCCAGGTGCTGGCGGCAGACGGCCGTCGCCGCCTGCCGCGGCGGCGTCAAGCCCCGACGTCGCCGCTGCGCCGGCCTGCTCGACGGTGGTCGCGGCGACGGCAGAGGCGGCAGCGGCGCCGGGGCCTGACGCCGCCGCGCCGGCGGCACTGGTCGCGTGCCCGGCGGCAGCGGCGCCGTGGCCCAGGGCAGCCTCCGTCGGCATCGCCGAGGCCGAGGCCCAGGCCCTGGCCACGCCTCCAGAGCCGACACAGGGTGCTGCCTTGCGGCTTGAGGCGACGGCACGATCATCCGCATCAGGATCCGCGGAATCCGCATCCATCGCGCCAGCTGCAGCCGCCGCAGGCACTGCCGCCGCCGCCTCCGCCGCCGCCGCTAGCGATGGCAGCGCGGGGCGGGGTGCGACGTGGGCGCCGGAGCGTGAGGCAGCTGCGCGTGTACACCCTGTGGATTCGAGGTCGCTGGTTGCAGATCCCGAGCCGCCTACTGTTGCTGCTGCTGCCGTACAGATCCGCGCGATCCAGCATGTGACCGTGGCCGCCTCCTTGACCCCGACGGCACCACTGGTGCTGGTACCCGCCTGCTTGCCGCCCGCCGCTGCCGCCCCGGCTCCCGCCCCCGCCGCACCTGCCGCCGTCGCCGCCCCGGTGCCTGCCGCCGCCGCCGTTACGACGCCCGCTTCATGGCACAGCATGCACAGCGTACGGCACGTTCTGGACGCACCTGTGACAACGGCGGCGGCGACGGCAGCGGCGACGGCTGCCGTCACAGGCACCCCTCAAGCGCCACCCTGCGTAACGCCCGCCAGCGCCGCCGCCACTGCACCCGCCGCACTGGCGTCTGCGCCAGAGGTCTCTGTCACCGCCAGCGCCGCCGCCGCCGCCGTCACCAGCTCTTCACCCGTCGCTCAACCGCCGCCGCCGCCGAGGACTCCCGCCAAGGCGCCGGCGGTGCCAGCGGCGGCGCCGGCAGCAGTCCCCGCACCCGCCACGCCCGCTGCCGCTGCCCGGTCGAGCGGCGCCCGAGGCGGCATTATGAGTGGAGGGAGTGCCGCACCTGCTGCCGAGCCGTCGGGGTCAAAGCGGAAGCAGCGGCCCGTGTCCAGCCTGCCGGTGACTGTCTGCATGGTGAGTTCGGGGCCCGGAGGAATGAACCCGCCGCGGCTACGGACGGGGTGTCCCGGCAGGATCCCGGGGACGCTTCACAGCTGTCAGTCTTTTTAGATTGGCCGAACTTAACTTGCTGTTGTACCTGACGGTTTCCTGTTGTGTTTTGCCAGGTGTGCTACGAGGCGCTGACGTCCGAGGGCGAGGCGCGCGGTGGCATGGCGCCCGGGGGCGCGCACTGGGGCTGCGAGGGGCCGTGCCGCCGGGCCTTCCACACCGCCTGCGTCGCGCCGTACAAGCCTGAGAAGTACGAGCTGGTGAGTGCCTTACAGTACGGTATCGTACCGGGTTTTGGGGGCTGCGTGCACGTTACTGACGCCGTCGTTTCGGCTGCCGCGACCTGCCAGCATGCCTCTCTGCATCTCCCTCGTCCCACACCTCTCGCATTCCTCCAACCACCCATTCCTCCACCTCAGACCAAAGCCATATGCGAAGCCTGCTTCAAGTGCGCACCCCCCTCGTTTCCCATGCCTCCCTTCCACCCTCTTCCACCTCCCTCCCTCCCTCTCTCCCTTACACCCTCCCCCCCTTCCTGCCTCCCTCCACCTCAGACCAAGGCCATCTGTGAGGCCTGCTTCAAGGACGCCCACCCCTGCGCCCTGTGCGGCCGCCAAGCCGCCGACGACTCCACCGGGGCCGCGGGGCTGACTAAGTGCGGCCAGGCCAACTGCGGCAGGTGGTACCATGCAGACTGCGTGGCCGCACACCCCTTCACCAAACCCACGGGCGGAGCCGGCGGCGGCACGGGGCGCGGCCGCGGCCGCGGCGGCGGCCGGGGCGGCGGCGGTGGAGGGAGGGGTGGAGGAGGCGGAGCGGCGGGCGGGCTTGGGAAGTTTCGCTGCCCGCTGCACACGTGCGCGGCGTGTACGGGAAGCGGCGAGGGTGCCGTACTGATGGCTTGCGCCACGTGCGCTACGGCGTACCACGCCAAGTGCAAGCCGCCCGATGCGGAGCTTCTTGCCAAGAAGCTGCTGCTCTGCCCAGCATGCGTAGCGTCACCGGCCAAAGCACGCAAGACGTAGGCCCTGCAGCCGTACAGTCGTACAGCCGTACGGCCGTACAATCCACGGCTCTGCCAGAGCGGAGCGTGGCTGGATGGGGCAGTACCGGTATGGCGAAGGGAGGCGGAGGGTCTGGATAGGGGGGTTGGGGCAGGGCGACTGTGAGGCGTGCTGTGGCCAGAATAGCCAGAACAGTCGTGAGGGCTATGGCAAAGGAGTCAGATGCTGCTACTGTGCGCTTGTCTGCGGCCCAGTGGGGCCCAGTGGCCCTGCAACCGGGTTCTTGTGGCCCTGTGGGACTTAGACTTCAGGGGCGTTGTTCCCATGAGATAAGAGTTTGGGACCTGCAGTCCGACCTGGACTTCACGTTGACGCTGTTCACGCTAAAGATGTTGTGATGGTCTCGTGGGATGCGCGATTGCCTTGATATAAGTTCATGGTCTGGATAATACTGCACGAGTGCCCCCGCCCCCGGCATACACCGGACGACAGAATTGTCTGGGTTTTGGTGAGTGGGGCATCTGCCTCTGTGCATTTGTTGCATGTCAGCAAAGGTGCTGCACCTCTACACGATTGTATAGTAAGCATTAGATGTACATTTGCCGTACATGGCCCATTGAGCTGAGTAGGCGCTCCTGGGGGGATGGAGCAGGATCGTGGGCTCGGACCTTGTGAGTTGTGACCATCCCAACTTGAGGGCAAGCCACGGACTTGCCAGGGTTAGAGACCTTGCTTGGTCACGCTGCACCGAACGCTTGCGTTCTTGGTGACGACTCTCTCGTGCTGACAGGGTTGACGCCTCACATGCGCTGAACCATGGCTGCAGTGCGCCCGTATGTTCTGGGCAGCACGCCCGCAATAGTCAGGAAGGCGTTGTGCGTGGAAGGCGCTGGACGAATGGAGGGGTAGGGTTTCCTTGCATGTAAGATGAGCTGTGAAGTACAGAGCAAGAGCCTTCCCCTAGCAGCCGCCAGCTTTGCACCATGCCCACGCCGGGCTGCCCCAGCTGGATGGGGTACGCACGGCCTGTTGCGACAAGCCAAGCAAGGGTCTGACGCTCTGACCATCCTCCCTTCACACATTCTGAACGCGTATACGCGTTGCCTGAAGACTTGGCCCCTGAGCATGCATACCTTCAGAGAGCTGATCTCACAAAGCGCAGACCCCTTCCTGGCTGGGTGGGCCTTGCCCCTGAACAAGTCCCGGTAGCGCTCCATGGTCTCCCTCTCAGGGGGGCACACTGGGGTCAAGAGCCTCAAGACTGCCAACTAGGGGTGTTGCAAGAGTGGATCGCTGTAAGACGCGTCTTGACTTGGCCCCTGACCAAGCATACTTCACGCCAGAAGAGTCTGAGCGTTCCTCCCATAAAGCACAGGGCCAGCTTCGGCAGATTGGACCTAAGGCACACGCTTTGGCTAAAGCGCGTGCACCATGGGCCACAGCACAACTACGGTACCCCTAGTCCTGCCCGCGTCTGACTTGATCCGGTTCATGCCCCCGCGGCCCCGCCTCCCCCGTTTCAAATCCAGGGCAATACCCAACCTACTCAAGGAACAGGAATACCGTACGCTGTCCGAGCAGCGGTGGTGGATGCTGTTGCGCAAGGGCAATAAGGGGCAACTGCAAGTGGACCACTGCAATCCGGTCCACAATCGAGCCTCGCCAACTCTCAACCCGGCACACTTGTCACCACCCGCGTCAGGGGTTGCATCACCTCGCCAACCAACTGATGCGGCTCTCGAAAAGTGCAACCACACCCTCCTCCCCCGTCCGTGACCGGTTGCTGCTTCCCTCGTCGCTTCTTAAACAGAGGGCGGGAGGGGGTCCTCTTGAGCTGAGGAGGGACTCAGTTGGCGGGGGGCGTGCCTTCAAGACCGGGTCTCCAGGATCGTTGTAAACCACTTGGCCTGGGGTAGCAACTTGCCCGTCGTGGCCCCTCTTCGCAGTGCCAACTGCTAATGCGGAGTGTAGCGGCCTAGCGGGTGAGGGCTTGGGCCTTGGTCAGCGGAAGAGATAGGTTTGGCTCATGGCTAGTCTCCTCTGCAGGCTGCGGCCGGGACCCAGAGGGGGTCGACGCAGCTATCCGGGTCTGGGGCCCCGGGGTGATGCGACGAGAGGGACAGCTGGGCCCCCAAGGCCTTGTCTCATGAGGGAGCTGACCTCCCTTCCGGTGGAGGGATGGAGAGAACTGGTCACTCGTGGGGAGTGAAGGACTGCCTCTGCTGTGGGTAGCCCAGCGTGCTTGCTGACGGGCAGGTGCTGGCGGTCATGTTGTCGAATTGGACTTGAGTCGTAGATGGTGTGGTTGCGCCGCTCAGTGCCTCGTGGTGAGGCGTTGCTGCTTTGGCACGGCCTGGCACCGGGCCGCCGAGGGGTGCCGCTGCGGTGGGGAGCAGCGGCTCTGGCGCTTGGAGTCCTTTGCGGCCCGTTTGGCGGGCTTGCTGGTTGCCGCGTGAGGGAGGGGGCGCGCTTGGGACTTGGTGTCATGTGCCCCCTTGCCCTTGCCTGAGGGGAGAGAGGCCAGGGGCAATAGGGAGGGCGCTGGTTAGGCAGACAGCAGACTGGAAGGTCAGGGATTCTGCTTGGGAGCTCCCTCGACCATCGTGTGTGTGCATCATCGAGGCGCGCTTCGGGCCGCGGTGGCGCTAGCAAGTGGGTCGTGTTCTACGCTCGGGTTGGGGATGATCAGTGACAGGTGACAGGCTTGTGACAGGTACGGGGCTGGTGCGGGCTGGTCGCTGGTCGCTGCAGAGTGTTCTGCCCGGGACTTCCGGCACCGCATGTCGGAAGACTTCCATCGCCACTTTGGCCGATACGCACCTTCAGCACCGTCGCTGGCTTGCGCCTGGACTGCTAGCACTAGGAGGAGCATCGGAGAGAGCGACCGGGGCATTCTCGCGCCGCTAGCGCTGAATCGAATTCAATCGAGGCGGACGGAATCGGAGCTGGAGCTGGCCGTGAGCATTGAGGCTACGGGTGCGGTTGGGGCTGTAAACGTTGCGTCTGTGTCCGTGTATGCAGGCTGAGGAGATGTGGAGCCCGCGCAAGGCGTGCATGAATTCGGGGCCGCCGTACAACCACGCGGGTTTCTCGTCAAGCCGCTTTTGCGAGAGCAGCACAACACGATTGGGACAAAGCAACGACGGGCTATCACCACACCTTAAATCTGGTGTGAGCACATGCTAGCGCCGACGGCGTCTCCCGTCCTGCCCTCACGTCCGCCCCCAAGCCCAGGCCTGCCCCCCGCCCCGACGCCCTTGCCCCGAGCCATGCAGGCCTCTGAGGGCCTCTGGCCTCAAGGGCCCTGGTCTCAACGCTGAGGGGCGGCCACGGACGGCCTTGAGTGGACCCAACCGTCATCAATCGGGCAAGGTCAGGTGATATGCGGGTGATATAAAGGGAAGAATGTTTTTGCGGGGGCCGGGAAGGTGAAGGGGGCGGGTACCTGTATCGCAGTGCGGGTATCGTGTGTGGTGGCGCCATGCAAGCCGTCGGCACTTTGTCGCAAGCTGAGGGGGCTGGCCTACTGATGCTGCTTTGCTTCTCGATACCATTACATCCTTGGCTGAAGCGTGCATCGACCGGGCGTGACCATGGCTTGCGGTGATCCGGCGTAGCTGAGAGGTCTTGACGTACTTGCTCAAGCCGAGACACATCAAGCCCCCACAGGAACACATCTAGACGCAGTGTTACAGCGTACAAGCGGACCGGATGCAGAGCGTCCCAATACCGGTTGCCAGCGGTCCTGCAACCTCCTGGGAACATCCTTTCCACGAGCCCATAACTGGCGCCAGGGTCCACGGACCTGCCAAAGACAGGACGCAAATCTGCGCCGTCGCGAACGCCCCGCCACCCGCACACAGGTTGCGCACACACGCCAGTATGTTCCACCTCACCCCCTACACCAGCGCTTGCCCGCTTCGGTGCCCCCGGCCTCGCATTCGCCCCCGGCGCATACCGGTAGCGGCAGGTCACATGATGGTACCACGCAACATGCAGGCGTGCAGGGGGCACGCCTTGGGCCCCCACCCCGCCGCTTAGCTCGCAAAGCCTAGCTCAGGATCACGCACGCACATTCGCACCAGCAAGTACTGCCCTTCTGCTTCCCGTGCATGAAGCAACCGAAGCGCCAGGCCCAACACACGCCCTCGTGGGTACTCTCCCGTTTAAATCCACTTCCAACCGCTGTCGGTGGGTGTCGGCACACCCGCTCCCAGGCAAGTACAACTGCTATAACCCAAGATCTCCGGTCCAGGAGCGTGCAGCTGATGTTGCCTGGTACCGCCCTGCCCAAGCCTCATCGCGCCTGTTCACAGGCTTCAGCAACATGCCGCACAGCCCACAGTACCCAGGAACAATATGCAAACACGTGAGTCGGCTGCAAGGGATATCGATGAAGCCGTGTCCTCCGCGATCCCTCTAGCGTCAATGAAGCACAGGCAAGCAAGCAACGTCAGGCAAGCCCCCAATCGGAAAGCCGGCGGGCCCACAACCTCCTAACGCAACATGTAGGTAGAAGAAGAATTGGGCGTCCTAGGCCCTCCCTAGCGCACCATGCGACAGCCATACAACGCTCATCCCCCACGCCGGCCACTCGCCATCGCTAGCGCGTGCATCGCTCCGTCTCTGCAGGACGACAATGGTTCTCCCACGTCCCACTCAGTGCGTTTCGGTGTCCTGTGCTGTTCCATTCCCGGCCCATCTCCGAAAGTGCCCCAAGCTCCGCCATCTGCCAGCAACGCTTGCAACCTAAGCCCCAAGAAGACTCGCATTTCTCTCACACGCTCCGGGCCCCGGCGCTTCCGGCCGCGCCCGGCCTGCCACCGCGCGCGCTGGGGCTGCGGTTGCTGGAGGGTGTGCGAAGGAGATCGTCGTTCGGACCCCCCGAAACGTCGGGAACCGCCAGGGCGCCGCTGTTACGCGCGATCTTTCCGCTGGCGATATTGCCTGCCCCGGCGCCAGGGCCGGCCGCGGCCCCGCCCGCGCTAGAAACGCTGCCGCGGCTGCTGTGACCGCCGACGGGCGGCGACATGTGCACGGACACGGGGTGTACGGCAGATACGTGCTGTAGGGCGCCGGAGGCGGGGGGCGTGGCGTAGACACCGAAGCTTCGGCCGCTGGCGTGGGCGGCCGACGGGCTGCCGGGGGCCGGGCTGTCGGGTGCGGCTCGAGGGGCAGGGGTGTCTGCGTCGGCGAGGGGGTTGTCGTGGACACGGTAGGAGGCGAGGGAGGACTCGGCCGTGAGGGCGCCGTGGTGCTGAGGCGGCGGGTGGGGGCTGTGGGCGGTGGCGGCGGCGACGGCCGACAGGGCGGCGGCGGCGACAGCCATCTGGGCCTCCTGCGCGCGGGGCATGCGGTGCTGCACCGCCGCCGCCGCGCCCGGCGGCGGCGCCGGCGGCGGCGGCACGCCCGGCGGCGGCGGCGGCGCGGGCATGACCTGCGTGCCGCCGCCGCCCATCCATCGCAGCGCGCTCGTGCTGCTGCTGCCGCTGTGCTGGGAGTGCTGCACGTGCTCCACGACAGGACGAGACGGGCTGGATCCAGATCCGGCCGGCGGCGGGATGGCTGTCATCTCGTAGTACATCCCCGCACCAGCCCCTGACGGCTGCGGCGGCAACGGTGGCGGCGCGACCAAGAACTGGTTGCGGTCAGGCCGCGGCGGCGGGCTGGCGTTGGTCGACGCCGGGCTGGCGGCGGCGGCGGCAGGGGCGCCGCCGGCGCTGCCACTGCCACTGCCGCCGGCGTCATCGTCGGAGTCGGTATCGCTGTCGGTGCTCGTCCCATCCTGCTCGTTGGCTAGCTCATGACTAAGGTTGCGGCGCATGGGGCGCAGCTCACGTGACTGCGGTCCGCCAGCGGCGGCGGCGGCGGCGGCGGCGGCGCTTCCGCCGGTGCTGCCGAGGCTGCTGGCGCCGCCGCCAGAGAGCTCCCGCGGGCCTCCTGCTCCCCCGCTCGACACGCCGCCGGCGCCCGCTACGCCGGCGGCGTCAAAAGAGTCCCCCGTCGCACCGGGCAGACTGTTGCTGGTGTTGCCAGCGGCGGCCGGCGGCGCGACGGCGCCGTTGGGTGTCGGACTGCCGGGCGCCACAATCACAACCAACTCCAACTGCTGTCCGTTGGCGGCGGCAGGGCCGTTACCGTTACCGTTGGGAGATCCGGCCGCCGCCGCCATCGCGCCGGCCGTCGCCGCAGCACCAATGGCGGCGGCGTCGCCAGCGGGTGCGGCGCCATTCTGGGTGCCGCCGCCGCCGCCGTCGCCGCTCGCCGTCGCGTTGGCGCGTCGCGAAGTGTTGCGCGGGGGCAGCGGTCCGAACAGCGTCCGCATAGCCTCCAGTACGTTGTCCTTGCACAGCGGACACGTGATGTCTCGTCCCAACCACTGATCGATGCAGGGCACGTGGTAAAAGTGCTTGCACGGCAGGTGCTTGATGCGCTCGCCGTCCTCGAACTCGCACAGGCAGATCGAGCACATCTCGCCGTTCACGGCATCCGCGCCCGACGAGGCGTCGTTGCCTGCACCGCCCTCACGCGACGGGTCGTCGGCCGGGGCGACAGCAACCTCGCCGATGACAGCGGGCGCCGCAACGGCTGCCTTGCTGACCGGTGCGTCCGGCGCGCCGCCGCCGCTCACACGCGCAGGGGCGCGCACGGACGTAGCGCCGAGTGCGGCGCCAGCCGGCACAATTGCAGCCGCAGCCGCGGGCTTCACGCTCGCCTGCAGGCGCGGGTTGGCGGAGAACCACAGGGCTTTAGTCATCGAGGAGGGCGCAAGTCAGCCTCGCCATGCTTACGGTAAGCATGCCGCATTCCACCAGCCCAGGCACAACGGCGCCGCCACCGCTCTCACCCCATCGGCCGTCTGCTCCGAGCCGTCGCCGACGCCAGAGCTGCCCTCCGCTGGGGTGCCAGCCGCCGCCGCTGCCGCTGCCCTGGCCGCGGCATCCTTGGGGGAGAAGACGCTGGTCTCCATCATCCGCAGGTAGCGGCGCGGCACGCGGTTGCGGTGCCCGCCAGCCCGCGCGCCGCCCGTGCCCGCGCCCGCGGCGGCGGCGTTCGTAGCAGCTGCCAGGGCCGCCGCGGCTTGCTGTGGGGACGCATGAAAGCAACCACAGGGCAGGGTGGTGAGAGAGGCATTCGCACACCACACCACAGCGGCGCACGCAGCTATATTTCCCCCCGCATACTCCCGCCCCGCTGCACCCTGCATTCTGCACCCTGCGCCTCGCCAAGCACCCCCCGCCCAGCGCCGGCCCCGTGCCACGTGCCTGCCGGCGGAGCTGCACGGGCCGGAAGACGCAGTGCCACAGGCACAGGAAGAGCAGCATGGCGCCCGCGGCCGCGGACGAGGCGGCAATCATCATGATGAACTGGGGCGGCATGGAGCTGTTCTGCGCCACGCCCTCCCACGACACGATGGGGCCTGTACCCATCAGGTTGTCCGAGTTGGCTCGGAAGCGCAGCGTCACGCTGCGGAGGGGCAAGAGCAAATGGTATCGGGGTGCCGGGGCAGGGGTCGGCACGGGCTCAAACAAAGGGACAGAAAACCGGCAGGCAGGCAGGCTGCCCCCAACAACATGCAGGCAGGAAACCGCGAAACCGCGACCCACAAACCATGCCCGGCTCACTTGGAGGCTGTCATGCGGATGGCGAACACGCTGTCTTGGTCCACCAGCGTGGGCAGCCGGGTTATGAAGCCTGTAAGCGCGAACACCAGAAAGGCGAGTAAGCATGTTGAGTTCACTGCCGGGTTACAAAGCCTGCACAGGCAAGCGCGCTAGGCGTGCCGTAGTGGCGATGGAGGGCTCATCACGAGGGAGCAGGAGTGATCGCATGACCCGTGTCCGGCGCGGAGGCCGCAGCGTAGGCACGTACGCACCCGTGTCGGTTGTGAGCGTGATGTAGTCGCCGGGCGCGAGGCCCGTGTAATTAATCACCAGGTTCATGAGCGGCTGGCCCGTGGTAATGACCCAGGAGCAGGACGTGCCTGCGGGGATGGGCGGGAGGGCGGGTGGACACGTCAGCAAAATGCAATGTGGGAGGATCGCCTGAGGTACACAACCGCCAACCGCCAGCCCGGGCTTGCGGAGGACAGCGCCAGTGTGGCACGCACAGGGCGGTTCAGGAATGAAAACCTTGACCGAGCTTGACCTGTACCCCGCAACACGTGCACGCCCGCTAGCACGACACAGAACACCAATGCTCGGGTCCAGCCATCCTCGCCATCCTCGCCCTCCCTGCCAGCGTCCTCACCCGGTCCGTACACCACCGTCCCCGCGTTCTCAGCGGGGAAGCGGCCTCGCTGCTGGCTGATGAGGGTGGTGGTGCCGGAGGCGCACAGCAGCGTCTGCGGTTGGGGAAAGGGAGGACGCGACGGTGAGAGTGCGTGCAAGCATCGTGCTGGGATGCGGAGGGAGCCAAAGGACATGCAGCCTTGCTCATGGGTGTGGGTGTGGTCCCAGCACGCGACGGCGAGCAGTCATTGAGGTGAATGGGCTCAGCACAGGGCCAAACCACGCGCGCTGTGAACATACACAGTGCTGGAGCTTCGGGATCCAGCTGATCCAGCAGCCCACCTGAGGCAGCCCGAATTCCAGAAGGATGCCGCCAGAATTCCCGGTGGCCGGGGGCGAGTCGATGGTGAGCGGGCCCAACAGGTCCATGGTGGGGTAGGAGAAGACGGTGACGTACTTCTGACTGCACGCGGCGAAAGGGGACAGGGCACGGGCGGAAAGGGTAAGAGGCCAGGGACCAGCCTAACGCAGTTGTGGCTTCCCCGAATCGGTCTGCTCCAAGCCTTCAGAAGCTGAAGCCCGCCTCGCTCGCCCCCCGTCTGTCTCAGCTCCGGGGGCCTCCGGCGTTAGCCCTTGCCAAGGTTGCACCCCGTCTGCCCTGAGGCGTCAACCTCCTCAACCTTATCCGACAGATGGCTCGCACCCTACCTGGGGATGAGGCTGAAAATGGCCATGCCACCATCCGTCAGCTCATAGTC
Organism: Edaphochlamys debaryana; assembly: GCA_016858145.1. Classification (NCBI taxonomy): domain Eukaryota; kingdom Viridiplantae; phylum Chlorophyta; class Chlorophyceae; order Chlamydomonadales; genus Edaphochlamys; species Edaphochlamys debaryana. The sequence goes on along the minus strand of JAEHOE010000108.1, from coordinate 86,727 downwards.
CCAAAGGTCTCCGTACGATCCCAGCGTGCCGGGCGGCAGGGGGCTTTGCGTGGGCGAGGGCGCAATTGCCGTCCCGTTGCCGAATGAGGGGCTGGCCGTCAAGTTGTTAGCCGGCGGCGGAGAGCTGGCTGTGAGCGCAGCTTGGACCGCGGCCGGTGTGATGCCATCCTCACGAATCGTGTATAGCGACACTTGCGCCGAGCTGGCGCCGACGTAGAAGCCGGGGCCTGGAGAAACCACGACTCGCGAATAGTAAACCTTGAAGGTGACGGTCGCGAAAATGACTTCGAGCTGAACTAGGCTGGACGATCCTGGCATAGTGCTGGCCTCGATGGTTTTCTCGACTTCTAGCATCGGCTGGTTGGGAAGCAGCGTATCCGCAACCTCGATTTGATAGGTGCCGGGCGCAATGTGCTTGTTGTACGTTTTGGATGAGGTAGAGTATGTGTCGTTGAAGACGAGGACAGGGTCGGCGATGTTGGTTCCGTCGGTTGGATAGAACGCGACCTGCCAGCGCCTGTTGGCAGAGGCGACACAGGGCGAGGTCACAGGCGGGTTGTAATGCTATGTGCCTCATCGAGGCTGGAGAGGAGCCTCCAGGCAGGGTCACAGCAAGCTAGCTAACAGGGCGTGGTTACTACAGGGACCCCTGCGCGCGCACGATGTCCTGATTTGCCTGACCTGCTGGCAGGAACGTTAAGCGCGTTGATGCCGAGGGACAGACGAAACCCGATCGTGATTGTAACCGAAACCCGCCCGTCGGGCGGCGGCGAGGGCGCGTTGTTGGGAGGCACGTCGATGACGTAAGCGGCGGTACCGCCCGGCAGCAGAGTAACGTTTCCGCCGCCGGCCGACATGTTTGCTCCGGCGGTCCCGGACAGGATGGGCGTGGGCAGAAGCGTCGTGAAGTTGTTGTAGTAGTAGGCCGGCGGGCTGATGATGAGCTGTTGCGTGGGAGCGCCAGGGAAAAGTGATGGGGTCGGTTGGAAGGGATTGCAGGTTGGTCAAGCAGTTGTAGCATTCGTAAGTGTGCGGCCACGAAGACAATGCGAGCGCACTGGCCCAAGGGCTGGCGAACGGTGAAGCAGCCGAGCGCATGGGGCCAAGCAAATGCGGAGATGGCTGACGGAAAAAGACTGACGGAGATGCCCCCAGGCCAGAGCCCCGCACTCACCGCATAAGACATGCTGGCAGCCTGGCCCCGAATCGGAAAGATGTCGTACTGTACGACGCCGCTCGCACTCGTGCTGCCCTGATCACAGTCGTTATTGACTGAGTACAAGAACGGGCAGCGCCGCTTGCGGTAAATGCCGTTGTACAGCACTCGAAGCTCCGTTGTTGCGTTGACCAAGGCCGATCCGGACACGCGGATCTGTGGACCAAAACAGATAGCGAAGCAGTAAGGAATAAGTACAAGGGAAAAAATAATGGTGAACCAATCCACGCAGCCGCGCAGGCGAGACACTTGGGGCCCCGCCCCTGCCCTCGCCCCGTCCTCCGCAAGCGGCCTTCCTACCGTTGCCGTGATGTTGGCCCGTTCAAACACGAGGATGGTTGACGGTGGTGACGTGGTCAACACCTTGTTTGAATTGATGTCAATGCCCGGCTTGCCGTACGCCTTTACCGTCAGATCTGACACGGTAACGCTGTCCGGCAGGCGCAGTCCGTACAACGCGTAGGCCGTGCCGTTCACATTTTGGTTCTGTGGGAGGGATGCAGGACGGGTAACCCATGCGTGATCCGCCTGATCTGCCGTAGTGCGCGCATGTATGGTCGTACAATGCTTGTGAGTCAAAAGCGCCGGCATCGGGCTCCAAGCGCCTGGCTCCGTGGCCGCTGGCTCCCATTCTAAGTCAGCCTGCCGATCCTCCCCCGTCCTCGCCTCGCCTCCCAATCACCAGATTGAGCAACCCGCACCTTGTAGTGCAGAGGCGTGCCGTCCGCTGCGGTGACCACAAAGCCCACGCCCGCCTGCATTAGACCGCCGCTTGGCGCCGAGCCACTAGAGATGTTGGCATACAGCACATCGACGTACGACGATCCGGGCCAGCATCGCGGGCCAACCAGATCGTACTGGTACGACAGCCGCGAGCAGTTGGGGTTGATGGAGAGGCAGCCTGGCCGGGGCCGAGGAAAGGTGGGCGAGGTCAGGGGGCAGACCGAGAGGGTATCGATGCACAGCAGGACCTGCTGTGACCTGCTGACACGTTATTCATTCTCCTTTTTCCGCGAGGCGGATGGTCAAGGACAGCTGGCCCTTAGAATGCTGTAAGGGGGTACGATGACGGGGCTATGACGCACCTGCGTTTAAGCTGTCCTCCGGAGATATCATACGCACGGCCTGCAGCTCTCCGCTCGAAGCCAGCAGCGTCACCCACAGCTCGGCGTCATGCTGCGAAGCGTCAGAGGGCACGAGGGTCATGCACATGGGCAAGAGCAGGCAGAAGCACCTGCCGTACCTTGATCGTCGCCGGGCCGGCCTCCGCCTTCGCACGCCCCAACCGTCTGGACCCACCCTCACAACTCCTGCTGTCCTGCAAGCCTCCGGCCCCCGACCCGAGGCACGGCCGGCCCGTTTCGCCCTGCCAGGCCCTCCCTGACACCACGCTGGTGACACAGCCCCTGTCCTGCAAACCCACGACCCCCGCGCCCAGCTCTAAACCCACCCAAGGTTGATCTCCAAGAACGTACCTCGCTGTACACCATCCCGGCCGAAGCCACGGTCCAAGTGGTCGCCGCCAGTCCCACGCCAGCAGCGGCGGAGCCCAGAGTGCCGTTTGGAATCAGGTTCATCCACACCTTTATGGGCAGGCGGCGGCAACTTTGCAGAGTCAGCACGCGAGAGGCCGGGCCGCAGGCAGGCGCTCCGGCGCGTGATGGACCCTCGCCGCCCACACAGGCCAGGCATCACGGCAAGCCCTGGCAAGCAGCCCGGAGACGCAACTCTGTAACTCGGCAGCTCGCAGGGGGCAGGTACTGGTGGGCTCAAACGCTGAGCACTAGCACCCGAGAGCCCGCCTGGCCCGTCGCCACGAGCAAGACCGCTGCCGCCCAGCCCAGCCCGCCCCGCGTCTACCCGCACGCCCACCGCTACCCCTCCGAAACTGCGATAGACCCACGCCCACCTGTACAAACAGCATGCCCTGCTTGTACATGGGCCCTGCGTCGGGTGCCGCCTGAGAGACCTCTGGGTCGTGACAGCCCGCCTCCAGCACCCACACGTCAGCGCGAGGCTGCGGCGAGGGGCCGGCCGGCGCCGATGAGGAGAGCGCCACGCTGCCGCCGAGCAGTATCACGGGTGTGTAGGCCGGAAGCCAGTTGGGGTTGACCGTGGCGGTGTTGTTGGTGCCTGCGCGGTGCGGGCAGTGCGGCCACACGCGGTTGGGTTAGCACTGGGTTGGCACTGCAACGCGCTGCCCGCTGGCCCGTCCCTGGCACGCCAACCCCGCCGCTTCCAGTACGGAGCGAACGCAGCCCCCCTCCCGCTCCTCCACTTCACATCCGCCATCCGCGCCTGGCCCCCTCGCCAGACCCGCCACTACAACCCAGGCGCGCTAAGGCTCGCAAGGCTCCCAGGCCCAGCCACCGCGACGCAAGCACCCAGGCACACCCCCAACCGAGCGCGCGCTGGGCCTACCTTTGACGCTGACCAGCATGTGATCAGCCCGCGGCCCAGGGCGCACGGCCGTGCTGTTTGCGGGCGCAAAGAACCAGGAGCCCACGTGCTGAGCCTGGTTCGGTCCAGCCGGCACGACGGGCATGTGGGTGAACACCCACGTGTCATCCAGTACGGATGCCGTACTCCCCGCGGTTACGGCCGAAACGCCGCCGTAGCAAGCCATGGTGTAGTTGGCAACACCGGGCCTCTCGGCGCAGGCGTGGCGGTAGCGCGGCTGCGGGGGTTTCGGGCGGTTGGTGGCGGCGGTTGGTTGGGTTGCGGGGGTTGGTTGGGTCGCTGGGGACGCCGCAGGGGGCCCTTGGCAGGGTCACCGCAAGGGCACACGACCGGCCCCGTAGCGCATGCAGCACAGCTCCAACATCATCAGAATCACCCGCCCCAGGACATAAACCCAATCCCACGGGGCTCGGCAACCGCACTCGCAACCGCGGCCCAGCCCAGCCCAGCCCAGCCGCAGCCCCAGCCTCCTGCGGCCGCGTCCGCAAAGCCCCAGCGCTCACCGCAGGTGTAGTCCCTGCCGGGTACTGCGGCTGCTGCAGCCATCGCTTCATGAGCAGGTCAAACATGCACACGCTGTCCGTGGGCTTCAGCGTCATGTTCCTCAGCCCCGACGGGTCCGTGCCCTCCTGACTAAGCACCAGCCCGCCGTGCAGCCCGACGTAGGTGTACGGCTGCCCGTTCGCCGGCAGGTTGGCGGCGGCGGAAAGTGAGGTCAGGTGGGCAGCGCCGTACAGGATCCGCGGGTAGCAGGCGGGGACATCCGTTGGGGGTTCGGGCGTTAGGTCGGTCCAAGTGACGCTGTAGGCCATGGCATCGCCGGCGGCACCCGGCGCGGCGTCGGCGGGGGTGGTGAGGTTCAAGGCGCTGAGGCTGAGGCGCCAGACGCCGGTCTGCGTGGCGGAGGGGTGTTGTCCAATGGTTTGCGCAGGGGGCGAACTAGGCTAGAAGAAATTTCCCCAAGGAGACCCACAGCAGCGACGGTTCCTTCTCCTGTGTGCTCAATGTGTGTTTCATCCAACTCGCAGCTGCAGCTTATTGCGTTGCGTACCTGTAACATGGGCGCCCCGCTGGGCCCTGGGGTCTCGACAGCGTGGAAATACAGCGCGTCTGAGCTGGACCCAGGTGCGCCCGTTTGGCCGTTGTTTGGGACCACTTGGGACCGGAATTCCAACAGTCGCCGGTCCCACATGGGCCCCAAGGTGACCGGCGACGCGGCCGAGCCGAATGGCACCGAAGTGCACGCGCCGACGCTGGCGTTACAGGTCGCGCCGGCCGGCACGGCAGCGCTGCCGCCGTACCACACGGGATGGCGTGCCCCCGTGGCCTGATCAAGTAGCCACATGTCGTACAAGTGGTACGACGACACGGTTGCGTTCGGGTTCTGGGTGTCCGGGTCCAGGGACAGTCCGTCGGCGGACGACACAAAGCGCGAGCGGGAGCCGTGGCGACCTGCGGCCAGACAACACATGTTTGCTGTGAGAGGACCAAGGACAAAAACTTAATCCCGGCTTCCCACGGGTAGCTGCAATCGCCAGTCTTCCTGGCTGGCTCTGCAACGACTAGCTGACGCCCAGCCTGGCAACGGTCACCCCCGTCCGCCGCGTCTTCGCTTCCTCCGATGACGGCCCCCAAACACCCTCCAACCGCCACAGGCTGTCCCGAGTAAGCAGGAGCTCACCGGTCCAACCGCCCTTGGCGCGGCCTCCCAAGCTGAGCAGCATCCGCCGGCCTGCCACGGTCACCGGTACGACCATGGCCGAGCTGCGCGGGGCCATGGATCCCTGGATCGGCGACAACCACACGCCAGATCCAGATTTAGGCCCAGACCCAGATTCCACGAACGGGAACGGCGGCGCGGCTGGATCCAGGCGCCACAGAAGGCTGCTGTCCTGAGGTGTGAAGTAGCTGTCCACCGAGGCTGGCAGCGGCTGGGGCGTTGCCCAGCCTCCGAAGAGCCACACCGATGGCTGCAAAGCGGCGGTTAGGGCGGGCAACAGCAGGGCGAAGTCAGCTAGGGACCACGGACCCCGACCCCAAAGCGCCCGCAATGAAACGAAAGCGAAACGATACGAAACGGAAACAGCTTCGGACATGCCACCGCACCTTGGCAGAGCTCGCTGTGCCGGCTGGGTTGCCCACCCAGGTCCCGGCATCTGACATGGTTGTCGGCCGCACCCCGCGCCACTGCCCCTCCAGTACGTCCTTGGCGACTGTCGCATTGTAGGTAAGGTTGGCGGCTGCAACGTCAAAGACCTGCAGCCCGCCCTGCTGCATGGCGCCACCCGAGGGCGCCTGCGCTCCTCCGAACAGGTATAGACGGTCGTCTGGGGGCCACATTGACACAAGGTTTGCATGCACAGCGTTCAAAAAGGTGAAGTAAGGCCTTGTAGGTTTGGCTGCCCGCGTCCCGCCCCCTCCCCATGTCTGCAGCGCGACACCGATGCACCCTAGTGCTGCCGCGCCACACCGCCGCTTGCAATACCTGGGAAGGAGGATACCTAACACCCGCCAGCTGGATTGAGCAGGCCTCCAGTACCATGTCCCAACCCCGCCCTCGCACATGCGTACGGAAACAAGTGTGCCCGCACAGCCATGCCTGAACGCTCACCTATCACCCAGCTGGCGTGGAACGCTAGGCCGCGTGGCATGGCGTTGAATGCCACCCACTGGCCTAGCCCTCCATCACCCCCAGTGCGGTTGAGGCGCAGAATTTTACTCGACGCAAATGACATCTGTCCACTGAGCCCGTTGGGAATGCCCCACAGGTCTGTCCCGCTGGCATTGACTGGCAGGCCGCCAGACACGAAGACCGTCGAGGACCCCGGCGCGGCAGCGAGCGAGTGCCCGAACAGAGCCGCGGGCATGGGGTTTCTGCAGCAAAAAGGGCGGGCACGAGGCTCAATTGGGTCGGAACGGTGCGGGCCCTAAAAGGAATCCTACGCAAGCGCTTTGGGTTATGTATACGCCCACGGCGCAGCCCCGGCCGCTGTGTTGCGAGAGGACGCGCTGGCCGCATCCGCCGTAGCCCCCACAACCCTGAACACGACGCAAGCCCATGCCCCATGCAGCGCCGGCATGCCTCCACGGCCGCCGCAATCTGCTGGTCCTTCGCTCAGCCCAAGAAACCCGAAGCCCGCAAGCCCGACAGCGGGCCCAAAACCGTCGCCCTGTCGTCCCGGCCCAAGCCAACAGACCCGGAAGGCTCACAGTGTCGTAATGCTGTACGTACTGCCATTGTACCGCAATTCGTACACGGCATTTGAGGTGGTCGAAGGACCCACACCACCGCACAGCAGCACGCGCTCCTCGCCAGTCACTGTGTAGCTAAGCGCCGCGTGGCGGAAAATCGCTGGCATGGACGCCGGTCCCGCCGGAGCCGACTGTGGGAAGGCGCAAGTAGAGGGGGCGAAGGTGCAAGGATCACGAAATTGGGCATCAGCGGTCGAGTAGAGGTTGAGCTACGTGGCCAGCAGAGCGGGTGTCCTGGGGCAGCCGCAGACCCACCCCCCCAGACCGAAAGTACTTGCTGTCAGGCAGCCCCTCTCCTGCCCCCCCCCTCCAGATCCTCTCTCTCCAAACGCAGAGTCACACCCGGTGCCCCGCCGAGGGATGGCGCGGCTACAGGCTTCTAGCCGGCGCGGCCAAACACGCTACCATCGTCCCCAGGCCGACCTGCTGGTCGACGCGGCGCCAGGACCCGCTGGCGAGGTCCAGCCGGTAGAGCACCGTGTTGATCGTGCCGTTTGCATAGACGCCTCCGACCAGGAGCACTCTTCCACCCAGAGCAACGAGCGTGGCGTGCTGGAGCGTGCCCGCGAGCTCTGCACAGAGTTCGCAACCACCCGTCACACATGCTGCGACGCGCCCCTGCAGGTAGAATTGCTCCCCAAACCACCGCACCTCCAAGCCTAACGTCTACGAGTTGCCAGGCAGGTGAGGACTCATTGAGCCGCAGGCTCCAGACGTCCCCCGTCCAGGCAGACTGCGCGTGTGAAAAACCTCCATACAGATAGGCCACCGCACTGGTCGCGTCGGCAAGGCCTGCGGATAGGGCGTATTTTGTCAACGTCGGGCTCTGGGGGTCCTCGTAGAAGCCGCCGACGCACCTGCCAGCGATGCGAAGGACCTCGGCTCTGGTCCCTGTATCGCAGGCACCCATGGGCTGCTCCAGCGCAGCTGCTGGGCAAGGCCATGTGCCAGAGCGGAGAGCAGAGCGCAGCCCAGCAGGCCCCGCATCGTGCCCATCTCTATGGTCCTAGGTTAACTAAAGTGCATAGCAACATTGCCGCAAGTCAAAGCCAGCCTCACGAGAGACAGTATGTCACAACGTCTGCTCGGCTTCACGAACGCACGTATATGAATGGCACAGAGTGGGCAGATGTTTCAGGCTTAGAGGCATTACAGAATGACTGCAAGAGCCGTGGTCCCGCCTGGGGAAAAACAGTTCTGATGGATGTCGTTCGACCGCGTCCACTTGCGGGCTTTGAACTGATTCTGACACACATAACGGCATGCTTCTCTGCGCCCAAGCACGACCATGCGAAGTGTTGCTCGGCGCCCTAGATGCCATCCTGACATTCGGCTTCACCACGCGTCGCCCCTTGCGCCAACACAGCCCGCCCTCATAACACGCACACACTATGGCAGATGAGGGGGTGGGGGTTTGGCGGTTTGTGGAAAGACCCCGGGGCCGGCCCGGCCGTGCGTGTCCGTCACACGTCGAAGCGCGCATGTACAGAAGCCTGCGCGTAGCCACAAAGGCGAACGACGTCGCCTCGCGTGCACGAGCATGGGGCTGCCAAATCAGCGATAGCTGTCACGGAGCGGCTGCACGCATGCTGCAGCCGGCAATAGGTGGCCGTGTCCCCTGCAGGCATGCGCTGCCCGCCCTCCTGCTCAAGCTCCTCCAACTCGCCTGGCGCGACACTGCTGCAGCCCGCACGACAAATACATCGAATGCCACCCTCAACCCATGTGTCCAACCGTGTTGCACCATGAGGTATCCCTCCGAGCACGTCTCGTGTCGCCCCCGCCCTGTCGTGTCCCATGATGTCGAGTCACCGTACCCCACCCACGTGTCCCTGTCCGCTACATGGGCTTTGGCTCAATGGGGACCGTAGCTCCGTCCTGCAGGGTGGCTGCGTGCGGCAAGTGTGGGTGTGCGCGGCGCGGAAGGGGAGTCGAACTCGGACAATCGTGGCGGTTGCGTGCTCCCAACAGTAAACAGGACGCAATGCGGGGCTTGCCGGCGGATCTGTGGCGTGGTGGTGTCAACTGCGCGGTGCTCCTTTCCGCTGTCGGAGACGTCGCAAAGCCGACCCTCCCCCTCGCCCCCCTACCCCCAAGTCCGACAACCGCGGCCCACGTGACAGAGTCCCTTCCCCAGCCATCCCCCGCGCATGCGTCACCAGCCGCGCCGGCTCGCCGGCGGAGGTGCTTCTGGTGTCGTCGGCGCTGCCTGCCTGCTCTGAAACCCTCCGGCTCCGGGTGGTGGCGTGGCTGGGCGCGGTGGATGGGCGGCGTGGGTGCAGCGGCGCTTGCTTGCCTCCCGCTGTTCGTGGTGCGAGGCATGGGCGCGGCCATGGCTAGGGGCATGGCTTTCCGGGTTTGCGGCGAGCGGGACCCCACGGCAGTGCTGCTGGCTGCTGAGGTCCGGGCGCTGCCGAGGGACACCTACTGCCGCTGGGCGCTGGGAGCTGGGCGCTGGGGTCGAGGCGGTGGGCGCTGCCGCCGGGCGCTGCCGCTGGACCCTGAGCGTGGGCGCAACCGGAGCGCTAGGTGCCGGCGCTGGCCGCGGTGCGCTACGCGCTGCGTGGGCGCTGCGGCTCGGAGCTGCCGCTGGGCGCCGTTGCTGGGCGCTGGGCGTTGCCGCTGGGCGCTGCCGCTGGGCGCGGCTGCTGGGCGCTGCCGCTGGGCGCTGCCGCTGGGCGCTGCCGCTGGGCGCTGCCGCTGGGCGCTGCCGCTGGGCGCTGCCGCTGGGCGCTGCCGCCGGGCGCTGCGGCTGGACCCTGAGCCTGGGCGCCTCCTGAGCGTAAGATGCCGGCACTGGCCGCTGGGCGCTAGGCCCTGCGTGGGCGCTGCAGCTCGGAGCTGCCGCTGGTCGCCGTTGCTGGGCACTGGGCGTTGCCGCTGGGCGCTGCCGCTGGGCGCTGCCGCTGGGCGCTGCCGCCGGGCGCTGCCGCTGGGCGCTGCCGCTGGGCGCTGCCGCCGGGCGCTGTGGCTGGACCCTGAGCCTGGGCGCCCCCTGCGCGCAAGATGCCGGCACTGGCCGCTGGGTGCTAGGCCCTGTGTGGGCGCTGCAGCTGGGAGCTGCCGCTGGGCGCCGTCGCTGGGCGCTGGGCGTAGCCGCTGGGCGCTGCCGCTGGGCGCGGCTGCTGGGCGCTGCCGCTGGGCCCTGCCGCCGGGCGAGGGCGCTGTCGCTGGGCGTTGCCGGTGCGCGCTGAGCACTGCCGCCGGGCGCTGGGCCCCCGTCCCCTACCCGGAGGTGCTGCCGCTCGCACGCCGTCCGCGGCCTTCTCCCCTCCCGTTTCGCGATGCCATCCGCTGGGGCACCGTTTCCACTTTCTACATGTTCTGTTGCTTCTTGGCTGCGCGAGGCCGTCGTCGCGCCGTTTTGCGTTGCGCATCGCCTCTACGCATGGCGCCTTCGGCTGAGTTCTCGTCTCGTGCAGTTGCATGTCCGCGCTCCTGCTACGGTTTCTTGCCTCCGTGTAATGTTCTGTTTGTGGTGCGGTGCTTCTCGGGACTGCCTACGGTGTCGCGGTCGCGCTTGTCCACGCGCGGTGCCTCCGATGCCGTGTCCTAGCGCGTTGCTGGGTTCTTACACCGTTGCTTCTTCGGCCACGGCCTCGCGATGCCAGGTCGCTCGGCCCATGCAGGTTGGACGAGCACCGGTCGGTCGGCGACTTTTGGGGGGCTTCTCCCTGCCCGATTGTTAAAGCCAATTACCTTCTCACGTGGCTGGGCCGGTCCGTTGCGCGCGGGAGGGCCGGGGGTTGCACAGGTCGCACGCTCATTCACTCTCGATGTATCCTCCGCTCTAACTTCGCTCCCGCTCCCGAACGCCCTAGTGGGGTCGGTGATCGATTCGCATCCGTTGAGCTACGGTGACCGTTCTGCACCTCGCGATACCCTGTGTCTAGACATCATTCACGTTGCGCAACGTGCAAGCGTCCAGAACGGAACGACCATACGGCTCCACCCTCTCCCACACACAAACCGACCCCACCAGCTCCAAACATGGTCTCATTTGTGCACGACAGCCCCTCCTCCCAATGGATGGCTGAGCTGCCTGTGCCACCACGACACGCACTCATTCGATGCCACCTCGGCCTCGCTGCCCGCTATGTTGCCTACAGTTCCATCCCGGAGTGACAGCACCTTGCTCGGCTTGCTGACCGTCGTTGACCGTCATTGTCATTCTCTACCCCGGTCGATCCGCCGCCGCTCCTCTTCACCCCGCCCCGCTCCGCCCATCTCCACCTGCAGTCGCACCGGCCCCCATCGACGGTCGGTTGTTGCTCTAACACAGCCCTATTACCGAACTCCCGTAAGCAGATAGAGACAGCTCCCAGCTCCAGCCCATCAAACATGCACTGGCACTAAGACCAGGTATGAGGACCAGGAGTGCCTCCTGACCATCAACAACGCCAAATTCATCCCCAGGCGAGGGCGCGCGCTCAACCTCGCGACAAAATGTTGAGGAACTGACCAGCGCGGTCCCTCGCCATGTTGGTCCTCTTGACCTGCCCTTCGCATGCCCCGCAGCCCAGCGCGCCCACCCCCTCGAGTTTGGGGTCACCAGCTTGCCCATGACCAGTGCGCCTGCCCGCCTGAAGCTACCGGTATCAGCTCCATTATCCTGGCTAGCTTGCAGCCCACGGCGCTTAACCAAGGCAACTTTGCCGCACAAAGGCGCACCGTACCAGGGTACAAGACAAGACGGCTCACCACGCACTCTTGGAATCATTAAGTATCGACAGCAGGTATGTACAAATGCCCAGCCTTGGCGTTGCGATCCCCCTCATTGGTGCCGTCAAGCCCCTGGTCCTGCAGTCCCCACGGGCCGTCATGGGCGGTGTGACCCAAAAGCCTCTTAGCATGCCTCAAGGGGGCTACCCTCTCACAGGCGGCGGCACTTTGGTGGCCGGGACGCCGGCGGCGTGCTCCTCCTGCGGGGCGGCAGCCGCACCGGGCGGTGCGGGCTGCAGGCCCCGCCCCGCACACGACCACAGGAGGAGGGGGCGGGGGCGCCGCGGGTGTCGGAGGAGCGGGACTGGGGGCACCAGGCTCTGGCAACGCAAGCAGGCCCTCCCAGGCCATGGCGAAACCGGTGCCCATGCGGCCTTCCCTGCTGGCCTGGACGAGGATGTTCACGCTGCGGGGAGGCGGGGGAAGGGCGCCGCGGGGCAGGAAGAGGAACAGGATGCGCGTGTTAGTTACTTGATGATGGCCGGACGCCGGAGGCTTGGCGTCACGGCTACCGTTCGCCAGGGCACTTTACCAGAACCATCCCGGGCTCCGGTTCCCGGATGTTTGGAGCCCAACGCCCAGCCCCGGCTTTACGGCCAGCAGCGCAGCGCCGCGCTAGGGCCCGCCCTCACCCCATGATCGATGAACTGTAGTTGACCTGCCGTGGCGGAGGATGCCTTCAGCTTGGCGGTGGACAGACCGTCACGGTCTGCCAAAGCGGGTAGCGTTTTCATTAGGCGTTGAGGCAGGGCTAACCTCCAGGCTGCCGTAGTCTGTAGTGGTGGGTGCAAATGCAGCCTGCCATTGCCTGTGGGTGGGTGCGTAATGTGGAAGGGGCCCCCCGGTGAATGAAGGCCACAGGTAGTCAGGACAGGCTCACCATGAGCCCCGGTCACTAACGGCCAGGCCGTGCAATTTCCGGATGAAGGTCGCCTCAAGCCCCGACCTTTGAAACTTAGAGAAGGGTGGCAGTGGCCTCTAGCCTGGCCCACCTGTGATCTCAGGCCTCACCAGGCAGACCTGCCTGCTGCTCGTGCCTGCCTACCGCCGGGTGCGTCCGCCCACCTCGCCCCTTTCTGCGAGCCGGCTGTTGCCTTCATCACCTCTCCCGCCGAAAGGAAGCTCAGGGAGACACACCTATTGCTCTAAGGCCGTCGGCGCGTTGTGTCGACTTTGACGGTGGGAGCCCCGGGGAGCCCTGCCGTGTTGCGTGTTTACCGTAGGCGGCAGGCCGCGGAACCGCATGTCACCACTTGAATGCGCGCCTCTGCTGGTATCCCATGCATGCACAACCTCGAGGCTGCTCGCCTCGCACCTGGCTGTGCAATGCGATGTGTCCAGCATGTCGCCGCGCACACCGCCACCACGAGGACGCTTCACAAATATGCATGATCCGAGATGGACACAACAATGCTTTGCGCTGGCATGTCGCGGAGGAGTAGAGGCTGCACCGCACTTGGCTTCTGCTTTCCCATAGGCAATGTCGCAGTTACCCGTTAGCTATTTACACTGGTGTGATCAACGCTCGAGCAAGGCTGAAGAGAAACCGACTTTCGGAAATGCCATTTCCTCGATCCGTCTGTGCCAGGCTGCGCCAGACGGTACTCGTTTTACGTGCCTTCCGCGCCACCCGAGGCCCCAACACTACAGACACTCCACATTTGCGGACCCCTTGATGGGACGTGGGCGCGCGAGACCGCGAGTGCGTGTGGGTCAATTCGCTGAGAGCTCGCGTCGCCGATGGCCCGCAAGTGCTCTTTGCCAACCATAAGACAAGTCCAAACATCCACCAAGCTGTACTGACACGCAACAACGTTCAATGGACAGCTGCCGTGCCAGTCGACGCCTCAAGTACCTTGCGACCGCCAACGCTTGCAACGTCTCCTACTGCACGTAAGTGGAGGGGCATGGGGCGGGAGGCTAGGTCAGACTCTCCCTGCCCCCACCTGAGCGTTCACGGCGGGCCCTATCTCCGCGAGTACGCTTCCCCGGTCACGACGTTCTCCAGAACCCTGTACCCTGAATACCCTGGCCTGGCGCAGGCCTTCAGGACGGGGCTTGGGGGTCCACATGGGGCGATACAGATGGCAGTGACAGCCAGAACAAGACGGAGGAACCGAGGGGACCGTAGGCGGGCCATGTGCCGCGGCGGCCGGGCCGCGTCTAATGGCAGCCCTTGCTCCCCCTATCCCCGGTCCGGAGCTAAGTCGTACACTTTCCCTCCACAGACCCAGTGGAACCCTCTTCCACAGAGGCTGTGGAAAGTGTCGTACCGTCCACCGTTGACTCCGCGAGCCCTGCACGTAGGAGCCATCGCTCAACCCGTTGAGCTCTATGAGGGTGTACTCCTGGAGCCGCCTGCTTCCCCGAGCCTGAACACGACAGCTTCCATTTCCATCGCGACGCCGAGCCAACTCAGTATACTGACCTCGAAACCAGTGCCCTGGTGTCTACCGGTGTCTAGCGGTGTTCTTGGCGACAGTGCCTAAGCGCGGTGTTGAGCTGTGGCCTGAGCTGGGCGCGGCATCCACCCCGCCGTGGAGCCGCGAGCACGGGACGCAGTACCACTGGCGAGGTGCAGCAGATGCTACCAATAGAAGAGCGGGGACTGTCGGACTGGCGACGCGCGGCGCTCGGCATGCATCGTGAGCTCTGCGCGTACGCAAGCGCACAGCGCGTCGCTGCTCAGGGGTCGTGATCAGAAGTACATAGCTTCTGCGGGTGTAGTGCGGGGAGGGCCGTGCACTGGGGCCCCACTTGTTCCCGCCGCCCCGGCGCTACCGCACCCGCCCAACCCGTCCCTTTCTCGCTGTGTCCCCTTTGCACAGGGCGCAGAGCCCTCCCCTGAATTGGTACCCGTCCTTGCTGGGGACCCGTCCTGGGGTGGGCTTCGGCCAGCACCGCTCGGCTTCTGGCAGGCGGCGGGGCCCAGAGAGGAGGGGTCGAGAGCCAGGCGTCGCATCCCAGCGCTCGTACCCCGAGTCTGCCTGGGCCTGCCCTCTGAGGTGGCGTAACCAGAAGCAGCAGCACAGGCAGCCGCTGCTGCACTGCTGGTGGGCCAGTTCACTCGTGCATGGGGGACCGTCTTGCCCTGCGCTGCCTCCAGTGCATGGGTGCCAGCCGACGGGGGTACCCGGGTTGCGCCTCTCCCTCGCAGCCATGATGATACCCGGTGTTTCTCAACACCTCCATGCTAAAGACGGAGTCCCTTTAAGGGTCTGCTTGGCACCGAGCTCGGCTGTCTGAAAGATTCTTGTGGGGGACTTGCTGGCATGGCAGGGAGGGCAGGAGGGCAGGGCTCCACTCCCACCCCATCCCGGGCGCATGTCCAACCAGCCACTCTTCAACCTTACCTCCACCTCTCCCACTTTTTGCCCCCCGTGCCAGGGCACAGTTGGGGGCCCACGCAGGACTCGAACGGATGTGTTTCGGAGTGCAACGCAAGAGCTGTTGTGTTGAAAGGGTTCTCCTCAGGGGGGCTCCTCTCTGGCCACCCCTGCACGCATACCCCCACGGCGTCAATACCTGGCCACCGCCTCGCCCAGCCTTTCGGCAACATGTTTAGGGTTATGTAGGCATCCTGCTGGTGAGCGGACTCGGTCGGTTGCGGTGGGATGCAGAAGTACGCTCGGGTAGGGCGGCTTTGCAGGGGATCACCACCGCAGGTGGATCAGAGCGGCCCCTGTGTCATCCCCTGGTTACATCTGGTCGAGCCCTATCATGAACAGGGTCTCCAGACATGCCCTCGCATTTCGGAAGAAGGCTGGGTGAGGTACTAGCCGAATGGTGGCGTGATGAGGGTGGCTGTGTGGTTGGGATGGGCAAAGGGGTGGAGAGGTCACCCCTACCGAAACTCGATAAAAGCATTGCACTCCGACCACATCCGATCGAGCCCTTCCACCAGTAGGCTCCCCAGACATGCCCTAGCACTGGGGCAGAAAACTGAGTGAGGAACTAGACCCCTCCCCTTCCTAGACGCCCCTCCCAAGTGTACGACCATCCCCACCACGCCAACACCTCAACCACCGCCTCACCCAGCCTTCTGCCCCAGTGCTGGGGCATGCCTGGAGAGCCTACTGGTGAAAGGGCTCGACCGGATCTGGTCAGAGTGCAATGCAGGAACTGCTTTGGCCGTGTTCGATAGGGGTAACTTCTCCAGCCACCCCATCCCATCCACACATCCAACCCCACCACGCCACCACCTCAACCACCGCCTCACCCAGCCTTTTGCCCCAGTGCTGGGGCATGCCTGGAGAGCCTTCTGGTGAAAGGGCTCGACCGGATCTGGTCAGAGTGCAATGCAGGAACTGCTTTGGCCGTGTTCGATAGGGGTAACCTCTCCAGCCACCCCATCCCATCCACACATCCAACCCCACCACGCCACCACCTCAACCACCGCCTCACCCAGCCTTCTGCCCCAGTGCTGGGGCATGCCTGGAGAGCCTACTGGTGAAAGGGCTCGACCGGATCTGGTCAGAGTGCAATGCAGGAACTGCTTTGGCCGTGTTCGATAGGGGTAACCTCTCCAGCCACCCCATCCCATCCACACATCCAACCCCACCACGCCACCACCTCAACCACCGCCTCACCCAGCCTTCTGCCCCAGTGCTGGGGCATGCCTGGAGAGCCTTCTGGTGAAAGGGCTCGACTGGATGTGGTCGGAGTGCAATGCTTTTATCGAGTTTCGGTAGGGGTGACCTCCCCAGCCACCCGTTTGCCCATCCCAACCACACAGCCACCCTCATCACGCCACCACCCGGCTAGTACCTCACCCAGCCCTCTTCCGAAATGCGAGGGCATGTCTGGGGACCCTGTTCATGATAGGGCTCGACCAGATGTAATCAGGGGATGACACAGGGGCCCCTCTGATCCACCTGTGGTGGTGATTCCCCTGCAAAGCCGCCCTACCCAACCGCAACCGACCGAGTCCGCTCACCAGCAGGATGCCTACATAACCCTAAACATGTTGCCGAAAGGCTGGGCGAGGCGGTGGCCAGGTATTGACGCCGTGGGGGTAAGCGTGCAGGGTTGGCCAGAGAGGAGCCCCCCTGAGGAGAACCCTTTCAACACAACAGCTCTTGCGTTGCACTCCGAAACACGTCCGTTCGAGTCCTGCGTGGGCCCTCAGATGTGCCCTTTCACGGGGGCAAGAGGCTGGGACCTGGGAGAGGTAGAGGTAAGGTTGAGTGGCTGGTTGGACATGAGCCCCGGATGGGGTGGGAGTGGAGCCCAGCCCTCCTGCCCTCCCTGCTATGCCGGCAGGTCCCCGCCAAGTATGCTCCTCACAGCCATGCTCGATCCCCAGTAGGCCTTTGAAGAGTAATGGGGCCCTGTCCTTAGCATGGAGGTATTGAGAAACACCGGGTATCATCATGTCTGCGAGGGAGAGGCGCAACCCGGGTACCCCCGTGCACGAGTGAACGTGCCCACCAGCAGTGCAGCAGCGGCTGCCTGTGCTGCTGCTTCTGGTTACGCCACCTCAGAGGGCAGGCCCAGGCAGACTCGGGGTACGAGCGCTGGGATGCGACGCCTGGCTCTCGACCCCTCCTCTCTGGGCCCCGCCGCCTGCCAGAAGCCGAGCGGTGCTGGCCGAAGCCCACCCCAGGACGGGTCCCCAGCAAGGACGGGTACCAATTCAGGGGAGGGCTCTGCGCCCTGTGCAAAGGGGACACAGCGAGAAAGGGACGGATTGGGCGGGTGCGGTAGCGCCGGGGCGGCGGGAACAAGTGGGGCCCCAGTGCACGGCCCTCCCCGCACTACACCCGCAGAAGCTATGTACTTCTGATCACGACCCCTGAGCAGCGACGCGCTGTGCGCTTGCGTACGCGCAGAGCTCACGATGCATGCCGATGCGCCGCGCGTCGCCAGTCCGACAGTCCCCGCTCTTCTATTGGTAGCATCTGCTGCACCTCGCCAGTGGTACTGCGTCCCGTGCTCGCGGATCCACGGCGGGATGGATGTCACGCCACAGCTCAGGCCACAGCTCAACACCGCGCTGAAGCAATGTCGCCAAGGACATGGGTAGACACCGGCAGACACCAGGGCACTGGTTTCGAGGTCAGTACACTGAGTTGGCTCAGTGCAGGGTCTCGCGAGAAAATGGAAGCTGTCGTGTTCAGGCTCGGGGAAGCATGCGGCTCCAGGAGTACACCCTAATAGAGCTCAACGGGTTGAGCGATGGCTCCTACGTGCAGGGCTCGCGGAGTCAACGGTGGACGGTACGACACTTTCCACAGCCTCTGTGGAAGAGGGTTCCACTGGGTCTGTGGAGGGAAAGTGACCGGGCTAGGTCCGGTCCGCATTCACGACCTCGCCCAAGCCCGAAGACGAGGCGTGAGAGTCCAGTGGCGTGGGCAAGCTCCGTCCAGGTGGGTAACCGGCGGAGTCTAAGGGCCGGAGGTGGCTGGGGGGAGGAGCGCGTCGGCAAATCGAGCGAGTGGCTGGGCCCTCAGCCAATCTAAGGATGCACGTGCTCACCGGTCGGGTGCAGGCAGGGGTCCCCAGGGCGGGAGTCCAAATCAAAGGAGCAGGCGACGGGTATAGGCCGTTACGGCACGGGGGAGGAGGGTGGCGCGCGGAAAATTGCGAAACCGAGGAGACACCAGCCAGCCATCGGCGGCCGCAGGCCAATTTAGGACCGAATCCAACATCACACGCAGTACGGCACAAACTTCGTGTTCATATATGTGCTTGCCCTCAGCACCCTCGAGCAAACATCGAACGCAGCAGTGTCCTAACCCAAACTCGCCTCCGCACCGCGCACTGGGCGTCCTTGGCTTTCCCTATCCCAACATCCCACTCATCGTTGTAAACTCGCGACCGTTCCCCTAGCGTTCCTCCGACTTTGCACTTTTCGAGCGCGCTGTACCCTGACTCAAGCGATGGGCACCAGTGATGGCGTCGCCTGGGGCAGCTGGCGCGTTCCTGGGCGCCACCATGTCGCCTGCCGCCTGCGCGTCCTCTCCTTTTTTCTCGCGTTATTGACCGTGACATCTACAACTGATACTACAGAGAGAGGTAAGGTGGTCGGGAGGGCTATGAGAGCGCCCCGTTGTCAGTGGGCATGCGCCGTCATGGCGTGCGAAGTTCCAGCGCCCGCCGCAAAGGCGTGCGCCGCAGCCCCAACCCCACTGATAGGGAAAACCTAAAACATCTGGGCGTGCCGTTTGTTATGCACTCCGGCGGCCCCTACTTACGTCACGCGCGGACGCACAAACTTAACCCGTGCTCCCGCGTGACGTCTCCCGCGCACATTATCCCCGCTATTATCCGCTCTATCTTCGCGCCCCCTCGCGCCGCCCCCTTTGCCCACGCACAGCGACCTGCCCCAAGGCCGTCAGCGGTGCCTACTACACCACCCTGACGCTCGCCACCGAGCTCTCACGTCTTACCGAGACCCGACCCGACAATGCTAACGATGCCGTCGACTCCTCCGCGACACCCACGGGCTCCAACGGAACCTTCATCCGGCTTGTCGCCACCTACACCCACGTGGGCTGCACCACCGACGGTAGATCACACTACATGCTCAAAGTTACCCTGCTCGGCTGTGAGGCCTACCGTGCCCTCACCACGCCACCCTCCCCCGAGGACTGCACCCAAGCAGCGGGGTGCACGCTGTGAGTCATGCAGGCCACGTGGCCAGGCAGGGACTGGCCTGACCGGCGTTTAGTGCTTGGCTTAGACGGGCCGCCGGGGCCCCAGCCAACTCGCTCTATTTCACGCTGTGCCTCTACCCAAAACGGCTTGGTCCCTCGCCAGCGTGCGTGCATAACCGTGTCCTACGCATTGGCCCAAATGTTGCAGGGGTGACGCCAACGCAGACTGTGGCATGGGCTGCGCGGCCGACGTGATGCAGGCGGTGGCAGCCAGCTTCACGCTGTCTGCGGAGGGCGTACTACCAGACGGCAGCATGGAATTCAAGGTCCTGCCCTCCCCCACTGATGCGACGCTGCCCGACCTGCTCGCCGCCTGCCCCGCCGCCGCCGCCAGCCCTGCACCTTCGGGAGACGCCGCCACCGCCTCCCAGGCGCAGGCGGCAGTGCTGTCTGAGGACATTGTGCGCACCTTCGCCTCTCTGTCTCGCCAGGCTGAGCAAAGGTGCGTCCAGGTTTCCACAAGAAACCGGCAAAGTCGCAGCAGTTGGGCGCGCGCGGCGAGCGAGGCTGGCGTGGGCGTCCGACCCTCATCCTTCCCCACACGCCCTCGCCCGCGCAGGTTCACAGATGTGTCCAGCGAGGCCAGGATTATGGGTACGACAACGGCTGTACGACGCCCCGATCCGAGCGCGGATCCCGATCTGGACGATGAGAGCGTGGATGTGCCGGTGCCGTACGCGCTGAACACGCAGACGGAGGCCGCCGAGCCAGCGAGGGACGGTTACAAGTGAGTGCGTTCGCGTGGGGCTGGGGCTGGGTAGATGCGGTTCTTCTGAGCTGTGCTCATGCCCACGCGACCGTTCTATTGCGTTCCTGCTGCCACCTTCCCTCTTCGTGACACCCACAGGCTGGTGACCCAGCGCCAGTTCCTGGTCCCCACCGATGAGGCCTACGAGCTCATGACCCACGGGACTGCGGACGTGGTGGCAGGTGCGCGGCTGGGGCCGAGCCAGCCAACCATGCTATGCTGTCAGGGGGCCCATGCATGCCCGTCTGCCGCCCGCCCCTGTCGTCTGACCCTCTCCGCCGGCCTGCGCTCCCTACCTCTGCCCTGCCTCAGCCGCAGCGCCGTTCCGCTCCCCATGAACCACCTGTGCCTTAACCTACCCAAACCCACGCCACCACGTCGCCACGTGCAGGCGGCGTATCAACCGCGTACCTCTCACGCGCCGGCCAGGTGCTGGCCCGCCTCGACTCCTCGGCCACGGAGGTTCCGCTCCCCGCCGGCCCCGCGCGCCGCGAGCTGGACCCAACCACCGGCAAGGCCCGGACCGTGGCGGAGGCCGTAATCTTCCGTACGCGCCTTGTCGTACTCATGGCACGAAACCCAACGGCTTCGACCGCCAGTGCCGGGGGCTCGGCCGGCAGCAGCGCAGGTGCGTGCGCGGGCCTCGCTTCGAAGCGCAACACTGCCCCCGCCCTTGACTGGCTGGCCAGCGAATGGTCGAGTGCGAGGCTGAGCGGGACCCTGGCAGCACAGCTGCCTCCGCACACAGCGCTCCGTCGCGCGCCCACGCACCCCACCCTCACACCCTCACCTGCACGCCACCCCCCGCCCATACACGCACCCCACCCTCACACCCGCTGCACCATCACCCCATCCCCTGCGCAGGCGGCGCCTCGGCTGCCCAGCAGCTGGCCGCATCGCTCATGCCCGGCTTCCTGGCCTCAACCGCCGCCGACCTCTACCCCGGAGGCTACGGGTCCTTCATGGCCGGCTGGAAGCAGCAGCTCGCCGAGAACAGCCGCCGGCGCCGCCAGCGGCGGATGCAGCAGGATCTGGGCGGCGAGGGAGCAGCCGTGGCGGCGGGGGCGGAGGGCATTTCCGCCGGCAGCGCTGCTAGCAGGGCGGGTCGTGCCCTGCAGGAGGGCGCTTCTGGCGACCACATGTACACCGGAAGCCTCTTCAACAAGTCCTACGGGTTCGAGATTGCTGGCTTGTACTCCGGCATTTGTGAGTCACGCGTTTGCGGGCGCCTCTGACCAGTCGGGCTTCTAGGGAGCGTACATGCCTCAAGCCGCCTCATCAGGCACAGGCATGCTGCCTTTCCTGAGGACTACTCGTGCCCCGTGCCCTTCATTCTCTCCATAACCCTGTCCCGTCCTGCCCCGTCCTTCTCCCTCCTCTCCTGCCCGACAGCTGTGCATGTGGACGTGCAGTCCCGAATCAATCGCACTCCGGCCACCCGCACAGCCCAGGCAAGTCTTATCACTGCACATCTTCCAGCAGTTCTTTCTGGGGAGCAAGGAAAGGCACGAGAGCTCGACGTGCCGTGACTGGTGGGACCACACGGGGGCATGCAGCTCCCTGCTGACGTGTCCACTCTCCGATCCCTCGCCGCAGGTCACGGGCTCCGTTCTGGGGGGCATTGACGCCACGCTCTTTGGCATTAACGTTCCAAATGCGCTGGCGCTCAAGAGCACGGGCGCCTTCGGTGAGAAAGGTTTGGCTTGGCTCTGCCCCGCCGCCACTTAAGTCGACCCAAACCTTCAGTCCACTCGCATGCACTGACATGCTTACCTTTAAATCTGCTCTTTGCTGCGCCTTGTAGACGTAACCCTCGATGGTGAGGGCTACTACGCCGCGTCGAACCTGACCAAGACCGCAACCCTAACCATTGCTGGCGTGGACGGGTCGAAGTCAGAAGCTCTTGACGCAACACCTTTCGACGGCGACTCGTGCGATGTTTACAAAAACGTGAGGCAGAACCAGCTGTGCTATGTGTACCGGTGGCAGTACTGTATTGCTTGCTGGCTGGGAGGCGGTCAGGACCGGGCATGACTCATGAACGAACGCCCCGCCCCCCCCCCCCCCCACACACACACGCGTCAGGATAACAAGGCAGGCGTCTACGAAAGCCTCTACTCCAAGAGCTACAACGTGGCGAGCTTTTCGATCAGGTTTGTCGCCATTCTGCTACCCGTCACGGTCACGTTCTCCGTCGATGCGGAGTTCAGCGTTTACAAGTGAGTGGGGGTGCCTTAAGTTCCTACGCGTCATTCCTCCTGTTCCTACGTGACCCTCCTCTAGTACCGTCCCAGCGACCCGGTCCAAGGAGAGATGTATGTGCCCCAACCCAAGGCCAGGGTCGGCTTGCTATCGGGCTCCACCGCATGCGCCCGCTTTGCCCCCCGAGCTTCACACTACCCTGCCGTCGGCGGAGGCCCCGTGCGCAGCTCTGCTCACGCACACGCCCTCGCGCTGCCCTCGTGACCCACAGCGGCCTGGGGGGATGCTCCCACAACCTTCAGCAGCCTGCTTACGCCACCGGTGGGTATCCATCGTTGCTTTACCCTTGGCAAACCGCGGGGGTACCTCGGGCTCACCCCAAGCCAAGGGTTCCACCAATACGCTCGCGCCCATCAGACCGCGAGCTGCAGCCCTCTTCATGCGGGCCGATCCAATAAAAACAGCTGCGCGGCATGCGAACCCGTGCGTACCCTGCTTCGGAGTTAAGGGGGCGGGGCAGAATCAACGTCCCACCACCGGCCACTCCTTGGCCGCACACGGCCGCACCGCGGGCCGATCCACATGTTTGACTCTGACTTTGATGGAGATCCATCCCTTCATGCAGGGGGCGGCGTGTCGGGCAGCCTCGTCGGTAGCGTATCAGCAAGCGCAGGCGTCAGTGGCGCATCCGCAACGGTTACCGGCTCTGTGACACTCGTAAAGCCTTCCGTTACCGCTGTGACGTACTGGACGGCCGCGATGGCCTTGTACGGCAGTACGGACGATCCCATGTGCTCATCGCTCACGCTCGACGTGTCGGGACTGGGGTTCTCGCTGACCGCGAGTGGGAGGCTTGGTAAGTCTATTGCGATCCTCGCTGGATGCTCGGGCAAAGCAAGGTCCTCTGAGCTCTCCTCCCCGGCTGAGCACGGCTGCGTTCCACCACTCGCATGCAGGGCCCTTCTCGGGCTCAATCGACATTGCCCAAGCAGACTCGAAGCCCTTCATGGAGGCAAGCACGCAAGATCTGTCCTTGGCCATGTCTGCCTGCCTCGTCTCTTATTTTAGCCGCCGCCGCATGGTGGGGTTCCCTGTGCCGCCGTCCACAGCCCCACAGACTCCAGGCAGCACACATTCGCTCTCCAACGTCAAATCCTAACCCCCATGTTTGTACCCTCTCCCCTTCGCATCAGCTGACAACGGGCTGGAAGTGTGCTCCCGCTTGGGCCGTCGCCGCTGCCGATGCCGTTGCGGACAAGGCGTGGCGACCGCCGGGCTTCTGCGGGCTCGACAGCACCGTCGACAGTCTAAAGGCACTCAACGCGGGATCCAAGGCATGTGACGTGGCGGCAGCCCCCGCCACCAACAGATGCCCACTCGGCACCACTTGCAAGGTGAGGCCCGCCCAGGCCCGCACGGGCCCACCCAGGCCTGCCCAAACCACTGGGCTTCTGCCTTCTGCAGCGCTACGCTGTATACCGTAAGAGAGACACGTGCCGCGTGCTGGACAGGCGTAACCCGGCCATCCCGGCTGCACCCACCGCATGAAGGCCTCAACGCTGGGGAAGCGATGGGCCTGCGACGCAGAAGCAAAGGCGCTCAAGCAGCTCCCCACCACGGGAGTCTGCCTTCCCGAGGACTTCGTGGCCATCCAAGCCTTTCTGGCGCCGGACGGTCGCTCCATCACCATCGTCCTCTCCGCCATGGCCATGCCCATGGTCGGCGTGCCGTGCTCCAGGCTCTTCGATGGAGCCACCAGCAAGCTGCTGTCGAACAGCACCACCTGTACCGCACTGTTCAACATTGTGTTTGTCAAGCTCAGCGGCATGGAGACTATTACGGTGCGAAGCAAGGGCGGGAGGTGGCGGTAGCGGCGCGCTCGGACCACCGCCGCTGACACCTCACTCACGCCACTCCACCTTTCTTCCGCTGTCCGCCACCCCACACCCATGCTCGCCTCAGGTCAATTCCAGCCTGGGCCTCTCCAACACCACCGCCCTAGTCACCGCACTCTCTGGCGGCTCGACCAAATTCAGCGGCAGTGCCGTGCTGACCGGATGCGGCAACGACTGTGCTAAGCCCGTGGCGACGCTCCGAGGATCCCTCATCGGCGAATTGCCCTGCGACACCTCAGTCCTGGCGGTGCGTGTTCCAGCCATTTTCGACGCTTCAACTTCCTTCGATGCTTCTGGCCGCAAGCTCCAGAGCGTCGTCTGGAGCTTCTCAGTGAGCGGTGCAGGCTTGTTTGGCTTGTTTACCACGGAGGAAACGTTGTGGGGCCTGACGAGTGCGGCCAACAACAAGAGCTCCCTCATGTGAGTTTGGGCAGTACAGCTAGGGAAGGTAGACGGAGGAAGTATGGACCTGGCATGTATGAATGGTCTATCTACCTTTGCCAAACTCCAGTGCAGTATGGCTAGTCTGTCCCGACAATGCAACCCATCCCCACACCCGCCCACCCCCCAACTCCAAATGTAACGCAACGCAGAATCGCCTTGAACTCGACGGCCGAGGCCAATCTCGATATTGGAAGCGCAAATGTGACTCTCCAGGTGTGTGCGCGTTGGGGGCGTACGTATGCGCAGGGCGTGCGCCACTGCAGCCCCGTTCTTGATCTTTTCGTCCGACTTCATTCCCAACCACCGCCCTCTCCAGGTGACCATTACCTCCTGGCTGGGGACTAACGCCAGCGCCTCGGTGACCCTACGCAAGGCTCCTTCCCCCTCTTCGTCCTCGTCGTCCAGCGCCCTTGCCACAGCGCCCTCAGTCTCCATCGGCGGAGGCTCGACCCAGACCTTCCTCATCGCAAACGGCATCCACCTAGCGGCGGAAGACAAGGCGACTTGCGGGGGTAGGTTGAGCTCGAGCCGCGCGGGCAGGCGGGGGAACGCTAAGGACCGCATAAGCACACGCCCGCGCGTCAGGACTGAAGTCGCGGTCCGGGCTACTCCTCGCTTGGGCAAGCCCCAGCACATGCCCTGCTCAGGTTACTCAGGTTTACCCCCTTCCCCGCCGCTTGCATGTCCACGTGTCACGCACCCTCCATACATACAAAGCACACGCTGCTCCCTCGCTCACTCCCTCTCCGCAGGTGACAAGGCACTAGTCTGGGCCTGGTCATCCCCCAGCAACTGGTCCGGCCTCCCCGCGGGTAACGCATTGGCCCAGCCCACGCTCTTTGTGCCGGGCCCTGTCAACGCCAAGCACGGGGACGTCCTGAACCTGACCGTCAGGGCTCGCTACGCAGACGCCAACGCATCGGCGGGTACGTGTGGGCCAGGGGGAGAGCGTGTCAGAAGCGTGTGCGTGCGGCTTTCCCACGCACGCTTTGCCACGCACGCCGGATGCCATCGGCGCGGGGCAGGGCAAGTAAGCGAAGGCCTTGCATCACGTGGACCCCATCCACCTACCCACCCGCCCTCGCAGTGAACTCGAGCTTCGGAAGTGCCACCGTCACCCTCACCGTCCTCGCTCAGCCGCCTGGCGCGTCGCTGACCGGTCCCACGGGGGACACAGCCGCGGAAACCGCCCTCGTGCTCGATGCCACGGCCTCCCGAGACCCCGACGCGTCCGCCGGCTCCGCCACACTGACATTCGTGTGGGAGTGCAAGCGCGCAGACTACCCCACTCCGTGCTTCAGTACCTCAAACCAAGGCGACCAGGCGACGTCTCCTGGCAAGTGGACCATCCCCGCCGGCCTCCTCACTTCGGGCGTGTGGCACACTTTCACGGTCCGGGTTTCGAAGAGCGTGCCAGAAGGCACTCCGCCGCTCGAGTCTACAGCGACGCTGAAGCTCCGGCCGCGGCCCGCCGAGCCCTGCTTTCCGCGCGGCACCCTGCGGCGCCTGTGCGCGCCGGCGCTGTGCAGCAGGCCCCACCCCATGGGCCGACCCCTCGACCTCATGCTGACTGTGGAGGGGACCGCCGGGTCCACCGAGTGAGTCGACGGTGCAGGAATGGTGGCTGAGCGAGGCCTGCCGAGGGGATAAGAAGCCGCCTTGCAAGGCAAGGGACTGCAAGAGGGCATGGCCTGGCCCAGGGAGGGGGAGTTGTGGCTGAGCGGGGCATGCCAAGCCTGGCGGGGACTGGTCGGACTGGGCTTGTACTCGGACTTCAGGTGGTGCTCCCTGCCTTGCTCCCTGCCCCGCCCCGTGCTTCAAGCCCCGCGCTCCTTCTTACTTCTGCATCCCCGCCTTCTGGATTCCCAACCTCAGTGTGATCAAGTCTGTGGTTTGGAGCTCGGACCAGGCCCCCTCCGTCGCCACCCTCAAAGGCACAGGCGGCCCCACGTCAGGCGTGTTCCTGCTCACCATCCCGCCCGCCAGCCTGCCCTCCGCACCCTCCATCACCGTAGCTGCCACCATGATGAACGCCAACGGAACCAGCGGCGTCGCAACGCTCACAATTGCCCTAAGCTCCGCACCCTACTGCTCCGACACGTCCACCCCTGCCGCCGGTTCCGGGCCCTGCCTCGCCGTCACCGTCGTCTACGCCAATGCGCCCAACGCACTGGTTGCGGTCCAAGCTTTCAGCTGGTCTGACATACAGGATTCTGCGTCAGGCCTGATGTACGAGTTTGGGCTGAAGTTCGCGGCCACCTCGATCGGCGGCGCAGAACGGGTACAGCCGCAGCAGTACGGCGCCGCCACCTCGGCCGCGCTGTACGGCATGCCGGACGGGACTATCACGGTGTACGGCTGCGCCGTAGACACGGGCGGCGCACGGACTTGCAGCGACGTGTTGGTCAGCATTGGCGGCGCCGCCAGCGGCGGAGCTGTGGATTTCTCCTCCCTTGACAGCATAGACGCGGCAGCACTATTGAGCGTGAGTCCAGATAACCCTTGCGGCTGCCTTTACGGGTTACCTTTCCGGCCGCCTCCCAGCCGCACGGGATGGCAGACGTTTCTATCTGCGGTGGCCGCTTGGCTTGGCTGGTTCCCGGCTGCGGGGGACTGATGGAAGGACATAGTGTTAGGACGTTGCATGCGCGCCAGAATTTCTCCTCTCCGTCTGCTGCGCATGTAAGTATGCTCACCCTGCCGGTCTGTACTGAGCTGTTCGTTCCTCGCAGGCCAACAACCCGGTGGCTCTGCTCCAGTCCGCCAGCCAGGCCGCCGGCCTCTTTGCGCTCGTCACCTCCACGAGCAGTGCCGATCTGCGGCAGCTCGTGGCCGCTCGGAGTGCGGCCCTCGTCCAGGCCGTGGCATCCAGCGCAGCGCTCAAGGATTTTGTCCAGGTGGGTGGGTGCACAACCTATCCGGGCAGGCAGGTGTTGGATAGGCGGGATGGTATCACTCGCCATTCAGGGGCGGGACCGGGGGCTACCCGCCCGCCACTGTCATGCTAGGCGAATAGACATATACAACCAAGGGCCGTGGGGGCTGCATGCTTAGCACAAGACGTGTATACGCTGCTGCGATCGGCCCATCCACTCGTGCCACAACGCACCCCCGTCTGATCCGGATCCCTCAGGCGCAGCAAGCCGTGTCCGTGATTGAGGCCGTGGCGACCGCCGCCAGTCCTTCCATGTCAGACTCAGCAAAGCAAACTATCCTCGCCGCCGCCACGGCGATCGTCGCCGCCCTGCCTTCGGGAGCCGCCGGCGCGGTGTCCCTTGGGGCCGAGTTTGTCACGCGGATCTGCCGCATCCTTGGAGTCTCGCTTGCGCCAACAACCGTCACAACCGCTTCCGATACGACCGCATCTGGGGGAACTGCAAGCGGCAGGAGGCGGAGGCTGGCTGAGGCCAAAACGCAGCTCGCTGACTTGCTGGTACGTGCGTACGGTCCACTGCTGCCTTGGGTTTTGGTTGGTCGGTTGCTGGTTGGGCCAACCGCCGCAAGTCCTCCGGGTCTTGGCATTACAATTTGCGTGTACCGTGAGGCGTCATACGCAAGGCTGGCTGTGCTGACCCGCTGCCTCCCATCCCGCCTCGGCTCCCAGGGCTCAGCCGGCGCGCTCGGAAACGCGTTGGCCGCCAGAGCAGCACCCGGCGGCTCCCCGGTCACTGCCGGAGGCAGCGGCGTCTTTATCACCGCTGCGGCGCTGCTGCCAGGGCCCCCTTCCGCCGGTTCCGTCTTCACCACCACCGCCGTCTCAGCCGGCCCCGGAGCTGCCGCCGCCGCCGCCTCACCTGGCGTCGGCGGCAACCGCCGCCGGAGCGCCCTAACCGCCGCAACCGCTCCAACCGACGCAACGGTCAACCTGGTCCTGCAAGGAACCACCGCGGATTTGGGCACGGGGGCCGGCATTGATGTCACGTTCCTGCCTGCTGCGGCCACCCTCCTCAATGCGCTCGTGGCCTCGGTCCCTCCTGGAGTCACGATTAAGGGCGGCGTCACCGCCGTCAGCTGGAACCCGCGCGAAGGCTCCACCGCCGCCGCCCCGGCGCTGGGCGGCAGCAGCGACAGCTTCCTGGAGCTCCTGCTGCCCGTACCGGAGTACGACGTGACTAAGGGCATCACGTGCCTGATGTACAACGCCACGTCGGGAGCGATGTACGGGCTCGTCGAGGGACTCGCCCCCGGCGACAACCCGCCGGTTGCCAATGCGTACGACGCCGCCACCGGCCGCATGAGCTGTACGGTAACGGCCTTTGGAGTCTACGTTGTGGCGCAGGGCCAGGTGCGCCTCGCCCTAAACTCTTGACTGTTATGGCTCAGGTGCTTGACTCATGCCTCCTGAAATTGCTTGGTACATACCCACACTTCTTCTTTCTTATCATGCAAATCCACCAAACAGGTGGTGGTCCTCAACGTCAGCACAACCACGCTGACGCTCAACCACACCTTTGTGATGGACCCCGCCAAACTGAGCGGCAACCCAACGGCGCTCGCGGCGTTCAGCACCGGTCTGCAGGCGGCCCTGGCAGCGGCGCTCGGGGTGCGTCAGCAGAGCTTGCTGGCCCTCATTCTGTGCGTGCTTGCGGGCCGCCGCCGACATGGGGTCTGTGCTGTGCTGGCCCTGCCGCTGCTCCAATCCTCATGGCCACCCTCCGACCCTTCGCCTGCTGCACCCACTCCGCGGCCCCTCGTTCCCTGCCTTGCCCGCTGTCCATCCCCTCAGGTCCGCGTTCCGGCCGTCAACATCAGCCTCATCGATACCACCACCACTCCGGGAGCCGTCCACGCGGTGTCCATAACCACCATTGACGCAGCACGCCTCGCACGGAACCCCGCGGCGGGCCTTCTGGCAAACACCATGGCCGCGCTGCCGGCGGACTTTGTCGCGACGTACGGGATCACGGCAGCCAGTACACAGCTAGGCAAGTGCTATAGCTCGTGCAGTACGGTACATGGTACACTGCGGGGGCCGGGGAGCATGGGGTGGTTTGGGTGCTGCGATGGGTGCAGGTCACGCCCTCGCATCTGCTGTGTGATCCCGCTTCTCCCGCTGAGGACTGCCCATTGTCGCGTCCCTGCCCCCTGCAGTTTCCGCTGGTGCGGAGAACACACAGCTGGGACCTAGCGACGGGAGCGGCAACAGCACTGCAGCCGCGCCGACAACGCAGGAGGGCGGCGGAAGTGGGGCCGTGGCGGGGATTGTGGCGGGCGTGGTGGTGGGAGTAGTGGTGCTTGTCATTGTCGTTGTTGTGGTGGTCATTGTGGTCCGCCGCCGACGGCGGCGTGTAGTACCGATGACAACAGATGGTGACAATGCTTAGGTACCAAGCGATGCCAGTGGCTTGTGAGAGATGCAGGGAAGGATGACCATACAAGGGCTCTCCCGTCGCGTACGGCATTCATCCCGTCGAGCGCCTTTGCTAGCTAGCGCAGTACTGCCCCCCTCGGGCCCCGCCTCTGTGGTCCTGTGTGGCGCTCGAGAGCAGGGGAGAAGGTTGTCGCATTAATGAGATATGTACTCAGCATTGCTCCCTCACATGTGTGACGAGATATATGACTGCTCGGACCCCGGACCTTGGGCCCTCTCGAAACCCAACTGTCACTCTGGTCTGCTCTGGTCTTCTCCTCCATTCATGTCGTCTATCTATCTAAATTCAACCCTTGTTCTGTGAATGTCGCAACTGGCTTTGAGGTCCGAATTATTCAGCAAGTTCCAGATGACTTGGGGGAAGGGGCTTCCCACCAGCTTCCCACGGGGGAGTCACGCAAGGGCCGATGGAGTGACGGGGTCAGCGTGGGGCTCTCTGCTCTGCTGAAATGCATTGATGAGATGTAACGTGCTATGGCCCCAGACAGAGCTCACACATGGAGAGCGAGATTACATGGCAGAACTTGGTTGATTGGAGACGGTCTTGTGGGCAGCGGACTACACACCACTGCAAACTCATCCATTGTGGCGCCTCAACCCCTTGCCTCGACACAACCCCGTACCACAACCCCGTCAGCTGCCGCTCTGTTCGCTCTATGCCGCTTGACGCCCAGAGCTAGCTAGCCGCATATACTGACAAAGAGTGCCGCCTCCGAATCATGATGAAGTTGCATGCCGCCCAGGCATGCCCTCACTCTTCTTGCGATTGTTGCAGGTCACTGCGAAAGCACCGGTACACAGCCCCACCAACGCCGGCAACCCATCCATGCCCCCGACAGGCATACCATTTCGAAGGGATCACGAGGTATCGAGGAAATCCAGTGCATTAATGACCGCCTCTCGGGCTTGCTTGCCATACACATGGGTAACATTCTGGCGGCAACTTAGCCACCCCCTTCGCATCAATGATCCTCGAGCCAGTGCCCCCACAAGCCGGAATTCCCCGAGCCTGTGCCATGCGTTCAGTGACCGACATAATCCGAATCCTTATATCCGATCATCAGTACGAGATGAAGACAGTTGAGAGCGCATCAACCCTGGCTCTCCTCGGACCGTCGCGTGATCCGCTTTGGCCTCCGGGATCCAGGCGGCGGGCTCTTCCGGCGGGGGGGCGGCCGCACCGGGCGGTGCGGGCTGCAGGCAGCACCCTTGCACACGACCACAGGAGGAGGCGGGGGCGCCACGGGCGGTGGCGGGCTAGGGCTCGCCGGCTCCAGCGCTGCCGGGTCACCCACGCCCTCCCAAGCCATGGAGAAAGGCGTCCCCGCGCCACCATCGAACCCCGCTCGGAAGCGAATCGTCACACTGTGGAGGAGGGAGCGGGGCGCGGGAGACGGAACTGAGTGCCAGGCCCACCCAGGCCCAAGGGATACCGGACCAACGCCCGCCCCTACTCAGCCCGACCCTACCCGCCACAATGTCCCAGCCACCACTTCCCGGCAAACCCTTGTGCCCCAGCAACACTTCCACCCAACCCCACCAATCCTCCACAGAACCCCCCCAAGACTAAAGGCGCCCAGGAGCACATCTGGGCGCCGGTACTCACTTGGTTGTCACCAGGCGGGCCTTGAAGACGCCCGTGTCATTGCCCGCCCCAGGCAGCCGGGTCACCAGGCCTGAGCAGGGTAAGGGCGACGGGGGTTGCTGACGAGGGTTGGCAACGAGGGTTGGTCAAGGGACGCCAGGGTCAAACGGCGGTGGTGGCCCGAGCGCAAGGCCTGGCACCCACGCCCACGCTGCGTCGCCTCTTATCTGGCCGTCCGCAAGAGTACAGGCACGAGGGAGGGTCAACGGTGGGATTCCTGCCTAGGCATCACGCAGTGCGCAATACCTCTTGTTCCAGAGGTTGCACAAGGGCATACATGGGCAGGCGCCCAAGTCCAAGCTGCGTCGCGTCTGGCGAGCTGCTGGAGCACAGCTGTGAGGGCCGGTCACTAGGATTACGGTACCTGCTGCCGTGGTGACGGTAAGGAAGTCCCCCGGCGCGAGACCCGTGTAGTTGAGGGTGAGGTCGACGGCGGGCTGACCCGTGATGATGACCCAAGCGCAGGCAATGGCTGGGGGGATGGGAGCGAGGGAGGGCGGGTGGACACGTCAGCCGCCTTTTGCCGTACGTCTGAGATCCGCAACCGCCAACTGCCAGCCCGGTCAGGTTGGTACGGGTGCGCGGCGGCATATCAGGAATTATGGGCTTCGGATTGGCGCAGAGTCCCTCGGATGGGGCATGGAGGGGAACGAGCCGGCGGGGTGGCGAGGGCGGGCCAGCGGGTGCGCATGGGTGGTGGGTTGTGCCTCCCTCCGTCGCGTCGGCCGGGGCCCCCCTGCTCACCCGGTCCGTACACGATGGTGCCAGCGTCCTTCAGGGGGTAGCTGGCCTTTGGCTGGTGGATGAGGGTGGTGGTGCCGGAGGCGCACAGCACGGTCTGCAGCAGATTGGGAGGGTTGGGAGGCAGCAGGGCCGGGGGTTAAGGCAGCATTTGTTGAGGCGGGAGAAATGCGAAGTGACCGTGGCCAAGGCCAAGGCTAGAGCAAGCCCTGCATGATGTACACTGCGCTGGAGGGCCCTGCAATATACCGATCATGCATGGAGGGCCGGCCGAACTGGACCATTGGACCGAGCTGCCGATCTGCTACTGCGGGCCCCGGCCGCGGGCCACCTACGGGCCACCTGCCCGCCCTGGTGCGCCCCCCGTGCATAGCGCGCTTCCTTCAAACCCACCTGTGGCAGCTCATAGTCGAGCACCAGTGCCGTGGAGGTATTGCTGAAGGCCGGAGAGTTGATGGTGAAGGGGCCCCGCAGCAGCAGCTTGGGCCCGTAGGACAGGGTTACCATGTGGGGAAGGCTGCACGGGAGCACGGGTGGGTGAAGGGCGGGTCGAGGGGTGAGCACGGTAAGGCACCGCTCAGGGATGCGCCCAGCAGCTCTAACCTGATCTCAGCTCGAAGCACGGGCCCCAGACGGCTAAACGCAACAAGGCGGGCCCGGAATCTAGCCAGTCCACGCATGTCAGACCGCCAGCTCGGGCCCAGCTCGGGCCCAGCTTGGGCCCCAGCTCCGGTCTCCGGGCCCTCTTCTGCAGATGCACATACCTTGGGATGAGGCTGAACGCCGCCGCGCCCAGGCTCGTGAAGTCTTGGTCCCACAGGTCTAGCGCGCTCGGCTGCGCTGAGGCGTTCGTCAGAAGCTCGCTGGAAGTGTAGACCGAGACCAAGCAGGCCGCGTTTACCATGAACCCTGGCCCTGGAGAGACCATGACTGAGGAGAAGTAAACCTGGCGGAAGATGACGCGCACGAGAGGAACGTCCAGGTACCACAGCACCCTTGCTGTCGGCGAGTCGAGCGTCCAGATGCGGCGCTTGACGCTTAGCAATGGCACGCTAGGGAGCAGCGCGTCCGTGATGAGGATCTGGAAGACGCCAGGCTGGAATCGCGTGTAGTAGTTCTTCTCCGTTGCATAAGTATCGTTTAAAACGAAGACCGGGTCTTCAGCGGTCGTGTTGTCGGGGTTCACGGGGTAGACATTGGCCTGCCACCGCCTGGGCGGGTGCGGAGTGCGTGGGCGGAGAGAGGGCAGGTCATGGCGCATAGAAAGAAGGGCAGGGTGGGCCGAGCAGCCTTGGGGGCAGCTAGGCTAACGGGCCTCGGGGCACACAACGCCCCACCATCGATCGCCTGGGGGTGTCCCATGGCGCGACTATTCGAGGGCGAGAGCGAGGCCGGGTCACGCCGCACATGCCGTACATGCCGTGTCCATAACTCTTCGACCGCACGCTCTGCAATGTACCCCACCCCGTGCCTGCACCCTGGCCTGCATCATGCGGTACCCTGCTGATGACAACACAGCAGGAAGACCATTCCGTAAGGAACAAACCCCGACCCCCACCCGCGTTTACCCCTGTCGTCAACGGGCTCGGGCTTACTAAGCACCACACGCCGACCTCACCTGGAGTTCGGCAGGTTCGGTAGCTCGGGGATCAGAGCGGAGTGGTTGAACCGCACGGTCATCTTGGTTGCCACGCTTGTGTCGGGCGGAGGCGAGGGAGTCGTCGAGGCCACACCCGTCCACGTCACGACGGGCCCGCGGCCCATGACGGTGCCGTCGGGGCTGGCAACATAGCGCAGCGTCACACTGTGGGGGCACACGCGGTGGGGGCAATACACGTGGGGTCGTAACGGAATCAAAGCTGAACTGCCTAGTGGGGTCAACGGTACGCCGGACGGATCTAAAATGAACACCAAACCGGGATAGCAGAGACGAACCATGGTCTGCAAGGGGGTGAGATAGACATTCCTGCTATTCCTGCGCCCGCTAGCTATCCATGCTACGGTAGCAACGCGCGCGAGGTCCAGCGCTCTAAATGCTTGCATGCAACCCGAGCGCACGCCGACACACTTCCTCGCGTCCAGGCGAGCCGTGTAAATGAGGCTGCTGTTGCCAGCAGCATTGCCATCGTTGACGAGGCGAGCAACGCTTCCAAAGCCGTCCACGGACACAGTCAGGGCGTCCCCCGGTGCCAGGCCTGAGTAATCAATGCGCAGATCCACGGCAGTTGTGCCGTACGAGAGGACCCACGAGCAAGCCGTGCCTGGAGGGCAGGCGGAAGGAAATGGGCTGAGGCGGATCAGCGAAAGGTAGCAGTGAGTGCGAGCGGACGGTGAGGGGCAGGTAGCCAGCTAGCAGACAGCTCAGGTATTCCTCCTCATTTGTCACTGGGCGTGCTCTTCTCCATCCGCCCCCAGCACCTCCACACACACAGTGCGAGCAGCCCTTCACACAATGGCCCCACCTGGAGCCCGTACAATGTCTGTGTGGTTGACCGAAGGGAACGTTCCCTGCGCTTCGTTGATGATGGTGGTGGTGCCCCGAAGGCACAGCAGCGACTGCGGGCGGGAGGGCGGGCGGGATGACCATGAGACGGCTTTCTATAATCGCGGTCTGGCATTGATGGTCGGATTACAGGGCAGGAATTTACAGAGCCTGGGACTAGGAGCCCCGCGGCAGTACAGTCCGACCCAACTGGCCGCGAGAGAGAGAAAGTGAGAGAGAGGCCTGGCCGTGGACCCCCGCGAGACTGGCCGTGAACCCCAGCACTCGCACCCGTTACCCCCCCTGGCCAGGACCCAGCCGCGGCCCTCCCCAATCGCAGGCCCTACCCGCTCTGCGCGTCGGATACCGCAGCCGGTCTCTTGCCACGTGTGCCCTTCATGACTAAGCACGCAGCCGCGATCCTCCCACAAATGCAGCCCCTACCTGCTTGTGGCACCCACCTGGGGCCCCGCGGCCGTACGGCGCGGGCCGCGTCTCTTGCCACGTGTGCCCCTCATGACTAAGCACGCAGCCGCGATCCTCCCACAAATGCAGCCCCTACCTGCTTGTGGCACCCACCTGGGGCCCCGCGGCCGTACGGCGTAGGCCGCGTCTCTTGCTACGTGTGCCCCTCATGACTAAGAACGCAGCCGCGATCCTCCCACGATCGCAGCCCCTACCCGCTTGTGGCACCCACCTGGGGCCCCGTGGCCGTACGGCACGGGCCGCGTCTCTTGCCTTGCGTCCCCTTCGTGACTAAGCACGCAGCCGCGATCCTCCCATCCACGATCGAAGCCCCTACCCGCTTGTGGCACCCACCTGGGGAAGCACAACTGTCAGCTCCGGAGCCACCGTGCTACTATTAGCCGGCAGGACGGGCGCGTTAAACTCCACGGGTCCCATAAGGAGCGTGCTTCCGAATGAGAAGTTGGCAGCGTTCATGGAGCTAACAAGCCGCGGGCGTTGTGGTGGGGGGGCCGGGGGGCCGGAGGGCCGGTGACGGGAGGGGCGGGGCGGGAGGAGAAGCGGGGTGGTTGGAAGAAGGCACGTGAGCACATGTAGCTCTGCAACCGCTGCGCCCTGCGGGGGGCGCCCAAAGGGCCCACCCCAGCGCGAGCCCTGTAACGCGACCACCGATGGTGTCAATCCACGCTGCCGTACACAGTGCGCTCACCCCGGGACGAGACTGAACATTCGGTCGCCGTAGTTATCGAGGACGGCGAAATCCCAGATCGAGGCCTGGCCTGACGAGCCCAAAGTGCTGAGCAACATCTCCACTCCAAGGCCGGGGACCACAAACCCAGGCGGCGACACGACGAGCTTACTAAAGCTGACCCTCCACGTGACCGCTGACATGATCCCGATGAGGGTTATCCACGCAGTTGATGAGTCATCGCCGGTCACCGTCACGTTGGTGATTGACAGGGGCAGGCCCGGGAGCAGCGTGTCTGCCAGGCGTACGCTGTATGATCCCGGGGGCAGGCGTGTGTTGTATCGGGCAGACTTCAAAGTAGAGGGGCCGACCTGGAAGACTCTGAAGGAGTCGGTGATGGTGAGGGTGGGCTCGTATGCAGTGACGTCCCCGTTTTGCGGAAAGAAAGTGGCCTCCCAGCGCCTGTGCAGAGATATGCAAGGCACACGAAAGTGTTTTAGCGAGAAGGTTGAGTGTCTGTGGTGTGGTTTATACTGCAGGGGCAACCCCAGCAGGGAGTCCCAGAGGACTGGGCCTGGGACCCCACCAGCCCCCAGCATCCCTCGACACAACTCCCCGTGTGCGTGGTCCCTGGATGCTAACCAGGGCCCACCTGCTGGCAGGAACGGCAACCCAGTTTGCGTATGCAGAGCGGAGTGAGACCTCAACGGTGACGGAGACGCCACCGGAAGGCCCAGGGGCTGGCGCAGGGGGGGGGGGGGCGCACAGCTGTCAGCTCCTGACGCTTTGCCAGCAAGCACCACGCGACTGATGAATGATAGCAGTGTGTCTAGTCGACCCCGTAGGTCAGGCTCTGCGTTCGCTTACGCGGGGGCGTCTGGGCCTGCGCAATCCATGCCGCTGCCGAGGCGAGGCACAGCGCTATGAGGGCTGACGTCATCAGAC
Source organism: Edaphochlamys debaryana (assembly GCA_016858145.1). Classification (NCBI taxonomy): domain Eukaryota; kingdom Viridiplantae; phylum Chlorophyta; class Chlorophyceae; order Chlamydomonadales; genus Edaphochlamys; species Edaphochlamys debaryana. The sequence continues at coordinate 49,793 of JAEHOE010000108.1, read as the reverse complement.
CAGTGAACAAGCCGGCCTGCCGTGACCAGTTGCCGGGCTATGTGGGCTATGCGTGAGAAGACAGCCCGGACATGCACATGGCCCACTCGGTCTCGGGCCCCGGTCCACGACAGGTAGGTACGCGTCGCCGTGTGGCTAGAATGACTTCCTACCGACTACTCAAACAGGCTGTCCGCCACCGTTGCAGGGCAACCCGCAGGAATGGCCCCAGGGTCCCTCCATCTTGGCGGAAGGTGTCCAAGCCTCCAAAGTGCCCGCAATACTCTCATCGCACCTGAAAGCCTAAATCGTTTCCATACGACGCGAACCCAAGCGAAGCCTGTACGCGAAGCACAACCCAAGGCCCTAGCTTGAGCGCGCGTCGCCTCGCGGCCACGCCGCTGCGCGAAGCTTCATATGCTGCGGTGACAGTGCAGTTCACGGGCCAACAGGCCAAGATGTCTGCTCCGGGGGGGAGTCTGCTGGTATTGGTCGCGCACAGCGGACGCACGTTGCAACTGGACGTGCAGCCCGGCACCCGGTGAGCTGACCTACAGACAAGCCAGCAGCGTTTAAGGGGTGGCGATGGCGGTTTTGAGGGGCCTCAACGCAACACCTGCGACCGGGGGATTCCGCGTTGGGTCTTGGCACGACCGTGCGGCCCTTGCCCCGGCCCTTGTTTCTGGGAAGCGTTCTGCCTGCAACGCGACCCTGCCTGACCTCATCTGCTGACGTGTCGGTGCCGCTCGCGTTGAATTTCTGGTTGCCGTCGACCTGTCTCTGGCCACGTTGAGCTGCGGCCCCTTCTCGCCATCCCAGGGTCTCGGGAGTTAAGCAGAAGGACTGAAGCACTCGTTCCGTGTGCTCTCGGTGCCCCCTCTGCTTCCAGGGTGGATGCGGTTCAGCATGCGCTCGTCTCCTTCACCGGGATACCCGTGGCGGACCAGATTGTCATGTACCAGGGCGCGCGTCTTGACCCGCTGAAGCCACTGGGCCTGTATCGGCTGCCTGTGGTGAGCAGGCTCCGACGTGCCGGCACCTTCGCGGGCCCTAGTGCGTAGGCCGCGGTGGGCCCCAGCCAACCTCAGTCTTCAGCAGCCCTAGCCTCTCTGGGGACATCGGCCCCACGGCAAGCCTTGATATTGCCCCAAAGGACCCGAGGCGCTGGGCGTTGGGACCGGGTTCCGGCCGGGGCGCGGAGCCGGTGACGCGGCCTGAGGGCAGCAAGGCGGGGCCAGCCGCGCCGTTGGAAGCCGCGGTACAATCCTCTGTCCCTGTACCGCTAAGCTCGGCACCTGCACCGCCATCCGCTGTATCAGAGCTCGATCCATGTCAGCCGGAAACGGCTTGGCATTCTTGCTGGTTGCGCTGAGACTAAGCACTGGCGGCCGCAGGGCCCAGGGATCTGGCGAGGGTTGTTGGGCCCACTGGTTGGGGGCCCAGGGACGATGCCTCCAACCCTTAACTCTCTGCGCTCCTGTTCTCTTACGCTTGGCTGCTGTGCACCCCAAAATATCCTGGATCTCGCCGCCTACCTGGGAGATCTTCTATCCCTTGATTCGGATCTCCTCACGTTCCCTCCACCCAAACGCCAGCCCCCAGCGCCAGCTCCGCCCCGCATCCTGCAGCGTTCCCGCACGTGCCCCTCACAACCCATGCGCTGCCGCCCCGACCTTTCGCCTTCAACGCACTCCCCTCCCTCCACCACGCCGCAATCTCCCGTACCTACCCTGGATCTCCCCGTATTCTCCGCCCTCAGGATCCCTCCCACACAGCGGCCGAGGACCATCCGGTGTTCCTGTACTGCCGCTCCTACCTGAAGCCGGGGGCGGCGCTGCCACCTCCGGAGGCCATGGCGCCCCTGCAGGTGCAAGGTGCGTGGCGGGGGCGTGATGGCGGGCGGCCCAGAGCGCCCTCCCTGCCGGCGACAAGGAACTGAGGCTGCGCTCGGAGGCTGCACTCGAAGGCTGCTGGAGGCGTGGCGTGGGGGGCATGGTTGGGGTCCCATCGAGGAGCCAGCTGCCGGGGGCATCTGACAGGGGGTGGCACTACCGTACACTTGCCTGGCAGCCCAGCCCGCTCCCTCCCGACCCGCCGGCCTGACCTTCTGTCCCCCTGCTCAGCTGCCCTGCTCAATGCTTAGCTCATCCCCTCACTCTCGCTGCGCCCCTGAACCTCCCCACCCACCCACCCCCAGTGCCGCCCCTGGCCGAGGTGAACCTGGCCCATCCGCTCCACTCGGCCGCCTCGCCGCTGGTCCGCGCACTGCCCGACTACGAGCGCCACTTCCAGCACCACCTGGCCACCACGCGGGCGTACTGGGACGTGGCGCAGGCGCGGCTGCAGAGGTGGGGGCGGCGGGGGGTGCGAGGGCGCGTGTGTGTGTATGGGCGTGGCTTGCCGGTAGGGGGGGGCCACCACGCGGGCGTACTGGGACGTGGCGCAGGCCCGGCTGCAGAGGTGGGGGCGGAGGGGGGTTGCGGAGGGGAGGAGCTGAGCAGTCTAGTGGAGCTCCGGAAAGGACCTTGGGCATTCCTCACGTGATGGCCGCCCCTTCTTTACCCCCTCTGCCCCCAAAACCCCACTCCCGAACGCGTGTGCCAGGTGCCGGCAGCTTCTGTCGGAGCAGGAGGTGCAGGCGCGCGCTGCGGACGCTGCGAGGGCTAACGTGGAGGCGCACTACAACTACATCCTGCAGGCCTACCAGGGATTCCTGGACAAGTGAGGGAGGGACTCCTGGGAGGGCTGGGGGCGAGAGGGGTTGCTGGACAAGCGGGGGAGGGCCCGTGGGAGGGCTGGGGCAGGGGGACGGGCCTTGGGGCAGGGGAAGGGGCGGTGGTACCGCCGGCCTACAAGGGCTACTGTACAGCTGAGGACCTGTGGAAGGGCTGGGGTCGGGCGCGGGCCAGGCGCTAGCCCTGGACCAGCCGGTTGTATGGGGCCTACCAGCGCTTCTTGCACGAGTGAGGGCTCGACTCTGGGAGGCCGGATGGGGAAGTTAAAGTGCAGACTACACCCGTGCTGCCCCCCATGCCACCCAGGTACAACGCGCAGCACGCGGCGCACGCGCTGCTTCTGTCCACCTTCCCCTCCGACCTGGCCGCGTTGGAAGCCATCGTGCTGCACCCCTCCCTACAGCAGTCGCACCCACAGCAGCAGCAGCAGCACTCTCAGCAGCCAGCGGGGGTGGACCCTCGCGCCGGTGGAGCAGGGGCAGGGGCCGCAACTCCTGCAACGGGGGCGGGGCCCCGGCGCCTGTCGGACCTCTATCCGCTGCAGCGGCTGCGCGACTGGGCGGACACGTGCGGCCGCTCGCACGCGTCGTTTGCGGCCAAGGTGTCTGAGCTGGAGGCGCTTTTCCAGCTGCTGCGGAAGGACGTAGAGGGGCTGTTCATGCAGGTGCGTGTGGGACGGGATGTGGGTCGGTAGGAGCGATGTGGGTTGGCCAAATGGGTTGGGGGAGACCTGCATTCCCGAACATTCCCCAGCATGATACCTTCCTGCTAACGTCTGTGACTGTGGTGTGAAGGGTTGCCAGTGTGTTCCTGGTTTGTGTTGGGGAACCTGGGTCGGGAGGAGCGATGTGGGTCGGGAGCGGATATGGGTCGGGCGATCTGGGTTAGGTGGAGCATGGTGCATGGGGGGCCGAGCGCTAAAGGCGGACCGTTGGCCTTGCTCGTGTGAGGACCTGCATTCAAGGACTTCTCCCTCTTAACACCCGCGACTGTGCGCAGGCTCCCAGCGTGGACCTGGATGCGCTGGGGCGGCAGATGGCCGAGCATGAGGGCCTGCTGGACGAGCACAGCAGCATGGTGCAGGTGGGCCTGTTGTGGGCTGGGCCTGGGCCTGCGGGCGGAACTGCGGCCTGAGGTCCTACCCACCCTCCCCGCTCGCGAGGGCCTGGCATGGGCCTGGGCCTGCGGGCGGAACAGCAGCCTGGCCCACCGCCCTCAGCATGCGCCGCCCGAGCTGGATGCGGTGGTCCTACCCCTCGTCCATCTGCACGTCATGCGCACGCTTTGGAAGCGCCCTCAGCCTGAGGTCTGAGACGCGCAAATCCCACCCTCCTACCTAACACAACCATCCCTCGATACGTGACCGCCTCCAGGTCCTGTCCAAGGACCTGCGCACGGTGCGGGCGCTGGTGGAGGACGTGGTTCGCCAGCTGGGCGCGTCGGGGGGCGCGGGCGCTCCCGGCGGCGCCGCGGGCACCATGCGCGGCGGCGCACTGCACGACGCAGCGGCGGCCATGGAGGCCATTCACGAGACGTGAGTGCCTGTGTGTGATGAGGCGGGAATGGCGGCTTACAGGGTTGGCGTACACGCGCCTACATGCCTCGGCATGCCATCGGCAGGTTGGCGGGAAACGGGGTAGAGCAGCGACAGGCAGCTCTGGGGGAACCGAGGGTTTAGCAGATGCAGCCGCGTGGCTGGTCTGGCCGGGGTCGTCCCGCGCTTTTGACAGGCCTCTCCTCCGCTCCCCGGCCCTCTCCTTGCCTGCCCCCCCCAGGCACCGCAACCGCGTGCTCCCCCGCCTCGCACAGCTGGACTCCCAGCTGGCGGCCTTCACCGCCTCCGCCGAGGCCTCCAAGGTGGGCCCCTGGGCACCCCTGCAACCCCACCCTGCCTTCCACAGCACGGCAGTGCACCATGTCTGCAGCCGTGCCGAGGACCCGCACTGCAGCATGCTGTTCTCCCAAGTCCCAGCCACTCATCCACACTTCAACATCACGCTGTAGAACGCTTGAACCCCAACCCCAACCCTCCAACTCCGACCCAGGTGGCCATGTCGCGGGACGTGCTGGGGCAGCTGCAGCGCATCAGCGGGCAGCAGAGCCGCATCCGCGACATGAAGAACAAGCTGGCCGCGTTCAACGAGGTGCTGGGGCGCCAGGAGGCGGCGTTCGCGGAGCTGCGCGTGGTGCACAGGTGCGTGGCGGACAGCGGGCGGGGCGGGGCGCGTGTGCGGCGCGTGCGGCGTGCAGCCCACGGAATGCGGCGTGCGGGGCGTGCGGCGCTTGGGTCAGGGAAGGGAGCTGCGCGTGGTGCACAGGTGCGGACAACGGGCGGGGCGGGGCGGGGCGTGCGGCGCAGAAAGCAGGTGGCGAGGGCGTGAGCACAGGGCGGGCGCACAGGGCATGCGGAGCGGGATGGGCGGCTTGCGGAGCTGCATGCAGTGGCGTGCGGCGTGCAGCACACGGCATGCGGCGTGCGGGGCGTGCTGCGTTTGCGCCGGGGAAGGGAGAGCTTGCGGCCGTGCGGCTAGCCGTTGTTCTGCGGGTCTCCAGTGCGGGGTCGAGCATCTGCTAAAGACGGCTCCTTGCCTCCGGCTCCCCCGCTCGTTGCCGCAGGCTGCCCTCCGCCTACCGGGCGCTGCTGGCGGAGGCGGTGCGGCGGGCGGCGTGGCACGAGCTGTACTGCGGGCAGGCGGGGCGGCTGGCGGAGCACATGGTTCGGTTCAGGGACAAGGAGGCCGCGCGGAGGAGCTCCTTTGGGTCGCAGGTGGGTTGCGTTTGGGGACGGGATCGGGGTATGGGGAGGGCGGGGTGGGCAGGTCTGCTGGACCTGCGTGGCGTTCGCGACCGGCAGCGGTGGCGAGGGTAGGGTTCTGCGCTGGGGACCCGTCGACTGGCTGGCCTTGCCATTGTCATCCTGTGGTCACCCGTGCTAGGGCCAGTGCTTGAGAGAGCTGAGCTGGATCTCCGTCTCCGCTCCTCCTCAGGTTGCGCGCTTCCTTCCCACGGACCTGCTCGCACGGGCGGGGCTCTCCGAGGAGCCGCCCCAGTGCCAAGTCACCGTGCCGCCGCCCGCCGTACCGCTCATTTCCGTACACATTTCGGACCTGCACCAGCTGTCGTACCTGGACGAGCGTACGGCGGCGTACAGCAGCACGCTGCGGGCCTCGGCGGCGGCGGCCTCCGCCTCTGCATCCGCGTCAGCAGCCGGGCGGGGCGCCCACCAGCCCCACGGCTACCCCCACATCCACTCCTCCCACCACACTCACCATCACCACCAAACCCACCAACACGGCCCCCACACACCCCACCGCCACTCCCTGCCGGGTGGCGTGCACCAGGCGCCCCACGAGCCCGGGGGGCCGGGGGGGCCCTCGGCTGCTGCCACGCCCCACGCCTCGCAGCACCAGGCGCACCACTCCCCCCACCCAATGGGTCCCCGCACCTCAACCGGCGGCGCCGCGGCGCCTTTCCCCGGCACAGTGGCAGTCCTGGACTCTGACCCCGCCCCGCCTGCTGACGCTCGAGCAGGTGAGTCGGGGCATTCTCAGTCGCAGTCTGTGTGTATGCCCCTCTCTTTCCCCGCACCTGGAGTGCAGGCGCCGCCTTGCCGTCACTCGCTGCGGTCCCTGCTAACACATGCCACCGTATCCCCTTGCTGTACTCGTGTGCCTTCTTGTGACCCACAGCGCTGGAGATGGAGAACGCCCGGCTCCGCGCCGAGCTGGCGAACCACATCGCGGCGGCTTGCATCCGCGAGCTCGGCGAGGCAGCAGCAGCAGGGGGCTCGGGCGCCGCCGCCGGGCCCTCTTCCTCCTCCGCAGCAGCGGCGTCGGGTCCCTCCTCTGCAGACGGTGCTGCCGCCCCCTCTGCGGCAGGGGCGGGACCGGGTTCCCGTCAGTCCAGCAGCGGAGGCGCGGCGCCCACCCCGCAGCCCGCATCCGCTGCCTCGCCCACGCCTTCCTCAGCCGCGGCTTCGGCCGCAGCCGCGGCCGCACGACGAGACCCGGCGGAGCTGGTAGCGGCCATGCAGCGCGCGCTAGGCATGAAGGACGACCTCATCCGGCAGCAGCACAAGGAGTGTGCAGCGCTCGCGGCGCGTGTTGCGGCGTACGAGGAGCGGATAATGTCGCTCGAGGCGCTGTTGACGAGGCAGGCCATGATGCCGGCTGCTTGCGTCACAGGAACAGCCGCTGACCATGCTGATGCTGATGCTGTCGCCAGTGCGTTGGCGGCCGAAGCGGGCGGGTCGGAGGCAGGAGCGGGGCCGATGATTGGGTCTGGTGCCGCCGCCGGCGAGGGCCGTGGCGGAATCTGGGAGCCGGGGCCAGGGGCGCGGAGCGCCGGGTCCACGCAAACGGCGGAGTTGGGAGGGGCACCAGGCCCGGTCCCGGCGGCCACGGCAGGGGAGGAGGCAGCCGCGAGCAGGGGTGCAGATGCAGCAGCGCAGTTGGCACCGGCGGGGGCGGAAAGCCCGAGTGCCGCCGCGGCAGCCGCCTCGCCCTTCTCCTCTCCGGCGGAGCAGGAGGCGGAGACGGCGCAGGCGGCGTCAGGGCTCGGGCAGCGGGGATCAGAGCCTGCGGCGGCGGCTCCCGCGGAATCGAGTGAGCCGGAGGCGGCCCCGGCTCCAGCACTCGCAGCAGCACAGCGGGGTGGTTCGGGGCCCCAGGTCGCAGTCCGCGGGTCCTCCGGTCCCCAAGCCATCCCCCAGCCCCCCGGCGGCCTCCGCCGCGGCGGCGGCGGCGGCAGTGGCGGCGGCGTGGACGGCGCTGACGGCGCCGCCGACGGACGCGGGTCGTCGCCGTACGGTCGGTTGGCCGTGGGATCGTTGCCCTTTGCAACGTCCCTGCCCGTCGGCTCGAGCTCCGTGCTTCCCGGCCGGTTGGACTCCTCGCCTGGGGCTGGGATCGGCCTGGGGCTGGCGTTGGGCTTTGGCCTGGGCCCTCTCGCGGAGGGCCAGGCGGCGCAGCAGCGCCGCTCGCGTGGAGAGAGCAGCGGCGGCAGCAGCAGCAGCGGAGGTAGCAGCAGCGGGAGCGAGAGCGCCAGCGGCAGCCGTCTCAGCGCGGAGGGCGGCAGCGGCGTGGGCAGCGGCGGCGCAGAGCATGGCGCGGCCGCCTCGGGCAGCCGCGGCCTGGCGACGGGCAGCTTTGGGTCCAGCCTGCAGTTCCAACCGTCCTGGGCCGGCGGCGCCGCCAGCGGCGGTTCCACTGCCGACGGCGGCGCCGCAACCGGCAGTGCCAGCAGTGCCGCCAGCGGCTCACACGCCGTCGCGGAGGTCGAGGCGCGCGGCATCGTTGCGTCGACGGTGGCGGCGGCGGTTGCAGCCGTCGTGGCGGCGGCGGAGGCACCGGCGCTGCCGTCCCCCCCGCAGCAGGGCGGAGACCTGGCGGCGGGTGCTGACTCAGCTGACGGGGCCGGAGGCGACGGGACGGGAGCGGTGGAGGAGAGCGCTGACGTCCCCGATATTGAGGACGTGCCGGACATCGACGAAGTCGTGCTTGTGGATGAGGAGCTCGGAGGAGCAGAGGGCGAGGATGGCGCTGCCGCACGCGACGGCGACGAGGCTGGCGAGGGCCTGGGCCCGCCGCTCGACATCTGCGGCGGGATCGGGGACGGCCGGCCGCTCCCCACATCCGAGGCCGAGGAGGAGGAGGTCGGAGCAGCTTGCGAGCTGGTCGACGATGCGGCGGCGCGCGAGGAGGAGCGGGAGGAGGAGGTGGAGGCTTATTCCGACGGCGCGAGCTTCGGCCCCCCGCTCGACATTTGCGGCGGCATCGGGGACGGAAGGCCGCTGCCGGTTGAGGGGGAGGAAGCCGCGGGACCGGATGTGGCGGTGGAGGCGGGGGCTTCATCGGGGTATGAGTCAGTGGCTAGCGGTCAGTCAGACTGAGCCAGCTCCGCCGCCACCGAAGAGGGCTAGAGCGGAGCCCGGACGGGTGAATGCATGGAGCTTGCGGACCAAGCCGGCTGCTACCGGCAATGAGGACTGCGCTGGGTCGGAGGGACGAGTTAAGGAGTCGCGAAGGCAGCAGGTCAGGTGGCTGTGCCACCATGGGCGTCTGCCGCAGCAGCCACCCTTGCCGATACATATATCCTGCAGCGGTTGCCAGGACTCTTCTGTCGCCGTTTTGCAAAACGGCGCTGAGGCGGAGCAAGCAAGCAAGGATGCAACAGCCCGCAAGACGGGCGGAGAGCGGCGACCGTGCGATTTCGGATTGCAGCGTCTGGGGCGCCGTATCGTGCGCCCCGAGACGGAGGGCGCGGAGAGAAAGAGAGAGAGAAAGTGTGCAACGAGCGGCGGCGTGTGAGGGCGCAGACAGAGATCGGCCAGGTGCATTGGGGACAAGCAAAGGGCTTTGTGGCCCTTATCGCAAGGACCTAGACTCCTAGAGACGAGTCTGGGGGCGCCCTACCGAGGCGCAAAGGCATGGCCACCCTAGCTCCGCAGATGCAGGCGGGGTGCCTTTGTGCTGGCTTGACGTGAAGGCTTTCAGCCGCTTGTATTAGGCTTCTGGAGCAACTGGAAGTTGTTCGAGCTTTGTGTACCGTAGCAGTCGATCGTGTGCTGATGCGGACGGGCTGTAGTACCGCGGGGCTTGGGCCCCGCGATTGGATTTGGGCCCTTGTGGCGATAGACGGCGGCTTCTCAGGCAAGAGTAGTGTAGTCACAGGACACCGCACGAAGCACTGGTGACGGTTGGCTTGGCCCTTCTCTTCTCCCAATCTCTTCTACATCCCTTAACTCCGCAGCCCTCGCATATGGTAGCGCACACTCACGATACACGCAACGATCCACAACCAAAAAAATGTGTTTGGGGCTTTGCGGCCTCTGTACGATTACAAGTCCACGTGTCTGATTATGCCCTGATCGCTGAGGGAGGCCTGCGAAAGACTCTGTCTGTAGCAGCGTCCCTCGCCAAGTATTGATTTGGCGTTGCCGGCTTTGGGGGCCCTGCAACCATAGCATTAGAGCAGCAGGATGGGAGTGGGAGCGGGGCATTCCTGTTTTGGAGCGGGCTGCTTGCCCGGGGCTTTCTGAACCCTAGCACCCGCTTGCTCGACACCGCTACGGATGTCCACGGATGGACCGGCGTGTGGGCACGACGGTTGCGGGGTTCTGTTGGCTCGGGCAGGCAGCCTCGGTGGAGAGTCGTGTGGTGTGAGGCGTATAGCTTCTGTGTGACATGGCCCTTTTGATGTGGCCTGTGGGCTGTAGCCCGTGTGTGGCGCAAGACAATTCCGTTTGGGGAGTCTTACGGGATGGCGATGAGGGGGCGGATGTAGGCGCACGGAGGACTCCGCGCTTGTGGCTGTCGCCGGGTTGGGTTGGATTGGGCTCTTATGTAGGCTGGTGCTGTCCCTTCAGCGCAACGGGAGCGGGAGCGGTTGGGCAGGGCTTCGCTGGAAGCTGGCGGCTGTAACGTCTGACCGCGCTCATTGACAAGCGACCTGTGCCCTAACTCTGCTCTGCTCTGCTTACGGGCAGCCCAGGCGGGATGCCGTACCTTGCATGCAGATGTCGTGGGATTACGAGGGTGAGGGGGTCGGCCTTGTCGCTGCCCTGGTCGGGCGGGAGACGCCTTTGCGTTGAGGGTCCCCATGGTCTGGCGGTCAGATGGGCCGCAAGCCAGGGGTGAATTCACCCCTGCCACAAGCCCTGGCCCGCTGGCCGACCTCCTGTCTCGATGCTCTGAACGGTGCATGCAGAAAGAGTGGCAGCTTGCTGTCAGAGGTCCTTGTGGGGCGGCTCCGTGGCGGCTCCCGCTGTCCCGCGGTTGCATGGGTCGCCCCCCCCCCTGTGGGCGGACAGGGCTTGCCCGGGGATGTGACTATCCTCGGAGCTCAGCCCCAGGGGGATCCTGCGTGCGGTGACCCCTGTGTCATGGTCTGATGGTTTCGGGTACGTCCATGGTGTACGTCCGACGTCCGAGCGTCCGGCCGCGTACGTGCGATTACGTGTGGTACGTCCAGGTACGTGGCCTTGCATTGCGTCTTTGCACGCGCTTACTCTTGCGGTGATACTGACAACGCCAACGTCAGACGTACTGTCATTTGCAGCACGTACCGCCTAGTCTGAGCTCTCCCGAGCTGCGAGGCGCGATGCACGATGCCGGCGTTCTCGACGTCCTCGTCGTGGGCGCAGGTCTATCAGGCCTGGCTTGTGCACGCAAGCTTCTACAAGCCTTCCCGGAGCTCAGGCTCGCGGTAGTCGAGGCGCGTCACCGTGTGGGCGGCCGCACGCTCAGTGAGCCGATGCTCGCGACCACCGGCGAAGAGCGGCGAGCTGCGGACGCCATGGTCGACCTAGGAGGGCAGTGGATAGGGCCTACGCAGCACCGGAGCCTGCAGGTGGGAGCGGGCCGGGTTCTGGTCAGCTTCGCGGGTTACACCTTTGGGGCTGAAGGGCAGCCGCTGTCCTGACGGGGGGGTTTTGGGGGTGCCCGGCCGACCTTGATTGCACATCTACAAGATAAGGACTATCAGGATAACCTGACAGGGGTTTTCTTACCCACGAAGTCGTGCGCCCTTCTGTGCCTCCACAGCTGGCGTCAGAGCTGGGTCTGGGCCTCATCGCCCAAACCTGGTTCGAGGACGCTACCGTCGCTGCGGCCCCCGCCCCTTCCTCCTCGGCCAAGGCTCAGCGGCGCTCGGCCACCTCCCCACCCACCCCGCCCGCCACCCCGTCCTCGCCCCCGCCCCCGTCCCCGTCCTGGCCCGCGGCTGCCACCGGTCCTCCGGGGAGGCCCAGCGAGGCCCTCTCGGGCCCAACCGTCCCCCTCGCATCGGGGGCCTCCACGCCACTGACGGAAGCCGAAGCGTCGGAACTGAGCTCGGTCCTGGGGCTGTGGGATCAATGGGCCGCTAGCCTGGGGGAGTCTAAGGCTTGGTCTGCCCACCCCCACGCTTTCGGCTGGGACCGCATCAGCGTGGTCGACTGGATCCAGGCGCACGTGGCGCTGCCCGCCGTACGGCGCGAGTTGGAGCTGCTCGTCCTAACGGTATCGGCCTCGGAGCCGCGCCGCCTCTCGTTCCTGTTCTGGATCCACTTTCTGGCGATGGTGGGCGGCACGGCGGCGATTGCGGACGGGCCCGGCGGGGCCCAGAGCTTCAAGGTGGCGGGCGGCATGCAGCAGCTGTCGTTCGGGCTGTACGACGATGTCGTACGGCGCGGCGGGCGGGTGCAGCTGGGCGCGGCGGTTGTGGCGGTTGACTGGATGGCGCCCCTGCCCGACGGTGGCACTGGCGTCGAGGTGACCCTGACGGTGCCTCAGCCACCGCCTCCGCCCCCCGCCCCAGCCTCAGCGGCGGGGCAGGCGGCGGCGGCGGCGGCAGCGGTGACGGCGGCGGCTGCTGCCCCGCCGCAGCGGCTGCGCGCTTCCTTCCTGGTGGTTGCCATGTCGCCGCCGCTGTGGCGGGACGTGAACTGGCAGCCGCCGCTGCTGCCGGCCAAGCGGGCCATCGGCGAGGGAATGTACATGGTGCGTGGGGTTGCTGATAACTGGTACCTGCGGCATGTCATTAGGCTTCCACAGATAGAGTCCTAAGGTGGCTCAAGCAGTACCGGTAGTGGTGGGCTCATGCGGGCAAGAGTGTATGGTGCGCGCCGTGTTGGCAAGAGCGGTCTCAATCCCCATGGGGCCCTTTTGGCGGAGCTTTGATGTTGCCAGCTCACGTGAGCCCCCTCCCCGGCGTGTCCCTCCACCCCTCCCGTGCAGGGCAGTGCCGTCAAGACCATTGCCGTCTTCGACCGCGCCTTCTGGGAGCGCCGTCCGGACGGCTCCGGACAGCGGTCGGACGGCGCCGGACCGCCGCCACCGCCGGCGCGGCTGGAGGAGCTGGGGCCGGTGGGCAACCTCTTTCCATCCACTGTGTCCGGTCGGCCCGCCCTGGTGGGGCTGGTGGCGGGGGACGCGGCGGTGGAGCTGGCGGCGGCGCCGGAGGCGGAGCGCCGCCGCCGCGTGCTGGCGCAATACCAGGCCTTCTTCCTGGGCGGCGGCAGCGGCGGCGGCAGCGGCGGCGATGAGGTGGAGCGATGGTGCGTGGGGTGGGTGAGCAAGGACTGGATGAGCGAGGAGCGCAGCAGGGGTTGCTACGCGGCGCTTTGGCCGCCGGGCCTGGCCACGCTAGCTTCCCTCAGCTCCGCCCTTCCGGCGGGCGGCGAGGCCGGTGCGGGCGAGTGGCTGGATGGAGTCACAGCGGCGCGGGCGCCGGTGGGCGGGCGGGTGTTTTGGGCGGGCACGGAGCTGGCGCGGGAGTGGGCGGGGTACTTCGAGGGTGCACTTGAGGCGGGGCACCGGGCGGCGGCGGAGGTGGAGGCGGCGGTGCGGGCGTGCGGGCGGTACCCAAGGCCGCTGCAGGGCGTGTCGAGGCTGTGAGCTGCAGCTGGGGAGCGGGAGCAGCTAGGGGTGGGGAGGACGTGGGTATCGTCTTGTGCCGCTGTGCGCTCTGCGTGACGCAGATCAGAAGTGTGTCAAGCATGGGATCACACGTTTGTTGTTGGGTGCACGCCCTTACCCCACGGCCGCCTCTCACAGGGCCACGGGTGGACTGAAAAGCTGTAGTGCCTTGGGAGTGCAGGTGGGGCGTAAGACTGGTGGCATTGAGAGCCAGAGCCAGACCGAGTCGCAAGCCCCCGAGGGCGCGAGGGTTGTGAGGGTTGTGAGGGTGATGGGATGAAGACACGGGGTGACGGGGACAGGGGGACACGGCACCGATATGTGCATCAGGGTTCGGCATGGCCGGCCCTGGTCCTGGGGTTGTGCCGATGTGGGGTGTGCGTGACGAAGACGCGAGTGCAAGGCAGGGGCAAGGCATAGACCTGTAAGCTGCTTGCTTGCTTCTCTCCGTCCTGCACCTCAGGCTCCTACTTGCCCCAAGCTTAGCTCCACGCCTGCTCCGCGCCTCGAACCATCGAATCATTCAGCCGGCACCAGCAGCTGCGTGTTTCGCTGCTTACGCTACATGGGGGGTTCACCTCCGTGGCGGGAGGGGAGCGACGGATGGGTACGTTACGGCTCTCAACAGAGCCTGACAGAGCCCTGGGTGTGGCTGGGCGCAGGGCTGGGCGTGGCGGAGCCGGCGGCTGGAGCGTGGCGAGGCAGGCTGCTGTGGCTGCCTTGTGCCTCCTATCCTGCATACTCTCAGGTGGGAGAGGGTAAAGCGGGGCCTGTAGAAGGACAACGAGTGTGTGTGTGAGGGGGGGGACAAGGCGGGGGTTAGGGGCGGGCGCGTGCAGGAGCAGCGGCGGCTTGCAGCTGTCGTCGTGCCAGGGCCGGCTGTCGTCGGACCCCATCGCCGACGCGTACATCAATACTGTACTGTCACGGAACAGCGTATCGCGCTATCATTGTCCTTGCCGCAGCTACCTGCAAAGCGCTGGTAGGCGCGCGCGATTCCTTCGGCGATTCCTTCCTACTAGCTGCACCACTGCTGAACATTACCGCGTCGCTCTGCCTTGCGAGCACAAGCATGAACATTTAGGGTCGCATCAACCTGGAGAAGGCTTGGCGGTAGAGCCAGGCGAAGCTTGCGGGCGGCATGGGTGGGATAAAGAACCTCGAGGCCAAGAAGAAGGCCAACAAGGTCTTCTCGTGAGTTGGCAGCTTGCTGGCCGTGCAGCGCTGCGGACGAACTTGCGGAAAGGCGCAATGGCAGCGATTGCGGCCGTGTGCACGCAGGTCCGGTGGTGGAGGCGGCACCAAAGGACCAGCGACGGTTGACAAGCGCAGCCAGGTTCGCGAGCGGGACGTGTCGCGGGCGGGGGACCCGGGCTCGGCCTGCACCCCCACCCGCCCCGCCCCGCCGTTGTCCAGCTTTCTCCCCTTCCTCACCCGTCCCACCACGCCTCGCCCCGCCCCGGCATTCGCGCAGGAGGTCAAATGCCCCTACTGTGACAAAGTCTACTCGCAGGCGTCGGTGGGTGAAGGCACCGCAGCAGAGGACGGGAACGGGCCGAGCCGAATGAAGCGGCCTCAATGCTGGGGAACCAACCATGGCCACCTTTAGAGAGCTCTTAGCAAGGGACGGGCCCCCATGCGCCTCTGACCCCCTCTCATACACTTGTGTCCCGTATCCCACCGGCAGAGCGGGCGCCTGAAGGACCACATCGCCACCCGGCATGCCGACCAATTGGCTGGGGGGGCAGCCGGTGGGGATGCGGGGGGCGCGGGGGCAGGTCCGTCCACCTCCGCAGCAGCGCCGGCGACCGCCCCCGCAGCTGCAGCCGCAGCCCCTGCAGCCGGCGGCAAGGTTGGAGCCGCGTCCGGCGGCGCCGCTGCAGCGGCGGCAGCTCCGGCGGCCGCGCCGGCCCTTGACAAGGAGGCCCTCAAGGCCGCGGCGGCGGCGGCAACGCGCAACGCCGCCGCTGCGGCGGCGGCTGCCGTGGCGGCAAAGGGTGGGTCTGGGGTGGGGCGCGGGCCTGGGGCTCGAGATCAGGACATCGGAGCTCCCTCCTTATGCACCCCTTGTGTACGCCCCGCACTCCCCTTTACGAGCCCTTCACACCCCTTCTCCCCACCCGTCCTCACCCCTCTCCACCCGTCTCCACCCATCCCCACCCAACCCCGTCACCACAGCGGGGCTCAGCATCGCGCCCGTGCCCGGGGTCACAGCGCCCGCGGCCGGGGTGTCAGCGGCCGGCGGCAGTGGCGGCGTGATGACGCTGAACAGCCGGGCGGGGTACTACACGTCCAAGTCCCCTTCCATGCTGCTGCACGAGTGGGTGCAGAAGGAGAAGCGGCCCAAGGCCCGGATCGTGCCTCGGCAGGTGGAGGGCGGAAAGTGGACGTGCAAGGTGAGGCGGTGGTGGACGTGTGAAGGGTATGAAGGTTGGGGTTGGAGTTGCCGGCATTTCAAGAAGGGGCGGGCAAGGTTGGAGGGTATCAAAGGTTACAGCTTGGACGGCGGGGCTTGTAACAGGAGAGCGGCCGTGGCTCATCCTGTTACCCCATTGTCCCTGCCTCGTCATCGCCCTCTTGCCTGCCCCTCTTGCCTCCCCTCCCCCCCTGTCAGGTCGTCCTGCCTGACCCCAAGAAGCAGGAGGATGACGTGGTGGTGTTCCTGGACGAGGCCTGGGCGGCGGACGATGAGGCGGAGGCGCGGGAGCGCGGGGCCGTGGCGGCGCTGAACCGCGTGCAGGGTGCGTGCCGTGCGTGCTGCGTGCTGGGGTGCTGGGTGCTGTGCGTGCTGTGTGCTGCGCGCTGGGTGCAGGAGGGCGCGGCATGTGTTGGGGTGGGCCGGGTAACACAGAAAGGGCGCAGCGTATAAACGTGCTATGCCGGCACATGGCACTCATTGCGTTGCCGCTCACCAAGCGCCAACCGCCAACCACCAACCGTCAGGCGACCGCGCGCTGGAGCGCATCCTGCCCAGGCCCTACGTGCCGCTGTGGGGGGCCCTCGGGGAGGCGGCCAAGTCGCGGCGGGAGGCGGCGGCGGCGCGGCACGCGGCCGACGAGCGGCGCAAGGCGGCTGCGGAGGCGCGGCGGCGCCGGGAGGCGATGCAGGGACCCAAGGTGGGTCACCGCACGCGTGGCTTCCCTCCGCGGCAGAGGACAAGGCCTGCTAGACTTGCTTGAGGTTTCGCTTTCGTCTCTGCAGCTGATGTGCCCGAGGACTCCAGCCTTCTGAACTGGATTCGTCAAGCCCGAAATGTTATCCCTAGCTCCCCTGTCGTCTCGTTTCAAATCCTGTTTCTCAGGCCGTGGTTATGAGTGCGGCCAAGCAGAACCTGGTCCGTTCGCTTCTCCGCGACCGAGGGGCAGCACTGGGGCCCTCGGATCTGGGAGGAGATCTGTACGGCGGATCTGGATCTGGCGTCGGCGATGACGAGGAGGACGAGGGCCTGGCGGAGGCGGTGGAGAAGCTCAGCGGCATGGGCTTCAGCCCCGTGCACGTGCAGCTGGCGTACGAGCGTGTCGTACGACGCGGTACGGCAGGATCTGGATCTGCCGTCGACGTGGAGACGCTGCTGGACTGGCTGCTGCTCAACCTCCCGTCCGACCAACTGCCGACCCAGTTCACCAAGGGTGGGTGCTGTGGCAGTTGGCGGTTGGCGGTTTGCTGTAACGCCAAACGGCGGCCGGTCACAAGGATGTCTTCCAGGCCGAGCGATCTTCGGCATTATGAACCCGTCAATGCCTGATGTGATATATCTCTGCATCTTAATTGCCTCGCAACAGGGTCTGGAACCAACATGGTGAACATCGTGGCGCGCAATGCTGGGGGGGGCGGCGGCGGCGGCGCTGGATCCGGGGCTAAATCTGGCGGTGCCGCCGCCGGTGGGGGCGGCGCCGGCGGCGCTGTGTCCGTCGTGTCGGTCGCACGGCTCATGTCGTACGGCTTCAGCAGCGGCGAGTGCGAGGCGGCGCTGGCGGCGGCGGGCGGTGACGAGGCGGCGGCGCACGTGCGGCTGTACGGCGGTCTGACGGGTGAGGGGGGTGCATCTTAGCGCTGAGAATGGGTTGGAAGGGGGCAAAGGAGGCGCACATCAAAAGCACCTATAAAAACCGCAACACTGGCCGACGTGAACGCTGTGTAGGCGTAAACCTGCGGGCAGCGCCGCCCCCCGACGAGGCGGCGGAGGACGAGGCGTGGGCTGAGGAGCTCATGGTGCTGGAGTCCATATACGACACGCAGGTACGGCAGCGCGTACGGCAGCACTTACGTACGGGAGGTCGCACGGCGGTGCATGCCTCGGGACGCCGTTTTATTTGCCTTACTCGCCCTCTGCGTCTGTCTCTTCATCCCCCTCTCCGCATGTGCCCCGTCAGGGGCTTGCCATGTCTGACAGGCTGTATAGGCCTACAGCCCATGAGCCCCTCTTCCATCCCCTGCTCCCCGCGCCCTCCCGCCCCACCTCCGCTCCGTGCTCTCTGCATGCAGACTACCAAGCTATAGCACGTCCCGACCATCATCCCTGCTTGTTTCCTCCTCCCTCCCGCCCCTCCCCTCGATGCCCCCCCTTACCCCCCCACCCCCCAGTTCCTCAAGATGCCCGAGGGCTCCGTGCGCCTCTGCCTGGAGCTACCCGAGGGCTGCGCGGGGGCCACCCGGGGGGACGCGCCGCTGGTACGTACGGCACCTGTACGGCATGGGACACGGTTTGGAGCACGTGGGGACACGTGGCGAAAGGGGGGGGGCCCTGGCAGGGCCTTGGGTGCCCCTGGTTGCAGGCGGTGGCTTCATGGCAGCTGCGCTGGTGGGGATCCTGGGACCCCGCTTCCTGCCCAATGCCACCTCAGCCGCCACGTACCCTACCCCTCCGCGGAGACCCGACCCTGGCTGCTTCGGCGTTCCCGCCGTAGCTAGCCCGACGTAGCTAGCCCGCCGCTCCATCCACCTGCCAATCCGCACACACGCGCCCCGCCCTGCCCCACCGGCCGCAGGTGCTAGAGTTCACCCGCCTGCCCTCTGCGGACGGCGCGGACAGCGCGGACGGCGCCGGCCCGCGCTACCCCACCGCTCCGCCGCTCGTGTCGGTCTCGTGCGCGGGTCTGACGGCGGGGGCGCTGCGGCACCTCACCATCGCTCTTGCCCAGGTGGGGGACAGGGGCAGGCAGGGGGGCGGCCGAGATCTGAGGAAGTATGCCTCGTGCCCCTGCCTGCTCGCACGTCCGCAGCAGGCTGTTGTGCAGTTGGGAGGGCCCTGCCTCCGCTCGCGTCTTGCGCACTCACACCCGCCTGGCCTCTTCCAGTCCCTTGTCACCCACCCAATCGCTCTCTCACCGCCAGTTCCCTTCCTGTGTTTCCCCACCTTGCCTTTCGCCGTAGTCCTGACGCTCGCTGGAGGCGGTCTCTTAGTATCAACTCACATCGCCCACTCACCCCCCTGTCCCTCCCTACGTTTCCTTTCCTTGCGACCATCTTACAGGAGGCGGTCCTTCAGCTGGGCGAGCCCTGCCTCCACGCCCTCGCCGCCAAGGCCCTGGAGGAGGCGGCCGCCATGGATGAATCCTCCCTGGCGGCGGCCGAGCGCGCCGCCGCCACCCCTGCCGCCGCCGCTGGCGGCAAGGCCGCCGCCAGGAACGCAACCGATGCAGGCGCGGGCGCCGGCGAGGGGGGCCTGGAGCGACAGGACTCGTCCCTGGTGGAGGGATTCGAGGGCCTCGGCTTGGCTGAGGAGGAGGAGCAGGAGGATGCGGGAGAGGAGGAGGGCGCGGCGCAGGCGGGCAAGGCAGGGGCGCGGCAGGTGCCGCACGCGCGGCGGCCGCCGGGCGCGCGGGCGGACGCGAGCAAGGCCGTGCGGCGGCGGCGGCCACAGGTGAGCTCGTCGTTCGCCCTCTTTGGGGCACACGTACGCGTTGAACCTGGTGCCCCAACGCCAGAGTCCCTTGCCCGTGCCCCCTCCCCCCCCCCCCGGCCAACCCAGATGGGCATTGCGCTTCCTCACCGCGCCACTTATTCAAAAGCACCGGCACCGGCATCGCACCACAGACGCCTCGCTCTCTCGTCCCGCTGCGCCCCCGACCCAGATCGAGACAATGCGGCCATTTCCAACCCGTCCCCGCAACCCTCCACACCAACTCGCTTGCCGTCGCCCTTGCCCCCTCCCCCCGGCCGACCCAGATCGACATTGCGGCCAGGCCCAAACACTTGCTTGCTCTCCGCGCCATCGATCCAGAACGTTGCCAACATCGACACTCCCCCCACTTACAATCGTCCCCGCCCCCTTGCCCCCTCCGCGCCCCCGACCCAGATCGACGTTGCGGCCGAGTCCGCGCGCCTCTCCCGCCTCGCCGGCGACCTGGCGGCCAGCCCCGGCCACGCGGCCATGCGCCGCCAGCGCTCGGCGCTGCCCGCCGCCGCCAAGCGGGAGGAGCTGCTGCGGCTGCTGCGGGAGAACGAGGTGGTGGTGGTGTCGGGAGCCACGGGGTGCGGCAAGTCGACGCAGGTGGGGCTAGGGGGCTGGGGGTGGGATTGGGTGGAGGGGGCATAAGGTATTGTGTGTGTGAGGCGGGGGCATGTGGTGTTTTCTCAAGCGAGGACGCCGCGACCTGGGTCTGTTGGGAGGGGGCGTGTGTTGGGGGTGGGTCTTCGGAGCCGCGGGGCTGGCGTGTGAGGCGGGAGGGCGGTCGGAGGTGAGCGTGGGTGGAGGCGTGGGCCTCTGGGAGGAAGGGGCCGGCGGGTGTCCCTTGGCGCCGCGCCCAACAGCTGCCAAAACCGACTGTGTGTGCCGTGCCGTGCTGTGCCGTGCCGTACCGTACCGTACGACAGGTGCCGCAATACATCCTGGAGGAGGCCATCGCGGGGGGCCGGGGTGCGGCCTGCAACATCATCGTCACACAGGTACGTGCCAGGGGCCCTGTGTTGAGGACGTTTCGCGATGATTGAGCCGGTCAAGGGATGGCTTGCCTTGGGCCGGAGTTGTCCCTGCCCCGAGAAGCCTACATGGCCCGCACTCTTAGCTGGCGTGCTCTGCATAGTCCCGGGCTCTTGACGTGACTGAGCCCGCCTTCCCTACTGCAGCCCCATTACCCACGCTTCTGGCATACATCTGCCGTACATCTGCCGTACGCCCTGCTGACTCCGCGCCCCCCTTCCATGCCCCCGCAGCCCCGCCGTATCTCCGCCCTGGGCCTGGCCTCCCGAGTGGCCTCGGAGCGAGGCGAGGGCGTGGGGGAGACGGTGGGCTACAGGTGAGGCGCCATGCCAACCGAACTCGAACAAAATGTGGTTTCGAGTGGCCTGAACCATGCCTCTTGTGGCCCCGCAACCCTATGTCTTGACCTTTCTTTTGTCTTATCCCAAAGGGCATACCGCACCTGCATCCCCTCCCGCCTCGTCCTGCTTAATCCCTTGCCCTTGCCCTTGCCCTCAACCCGCCCCGCGCCCTCCGCCCCCAGCGTGAAGCTGGAGCACCGCACGAGCGCCGTCACGCGGCTCACGTTCGTCACCACCGGGATCCTGCTGCGCCGCCTGCTGTCGGATCCAGATCTGGAGGTGGGAACCCGGATCTACGAGTGGGCAAGCACGGGCACCACGTGTCAGGGGGCGAGGGCCGGTGCCAGGCTGTCAGATCCTTCCCCTCGCTACGGCAACCCCCTGCCGTCCCCCCTTTCTCTTTGTCTGCCCCCCCTGTCAGGGCACCACCCACGTGGTCCTGGACGAGGTGCACGAGAGATCCATCGAGATCGATCTGCTGCTCCTCCTGCTGCGAGATCTGCTGGCCCGTCGGAGATCCGGATCCGACGGCTCCAAGCCCGATCCGGATCGGCCGCCGCTCAAGATCGTGCTCATGTCCGCCACGGCAGATGCGGATCTGTTCGGGCGGTACATGTCTCCGTACGGCGGCGCAGGCGGGGGGGCGCAGGCGGCCAAGGGCAAGCGAGGCGGAGGTGGAGGCGCAGCCGGGGAGGCCGGGGCCGGGACGGCCGGTGTGGGTATGATCACCATCCCAGGCTTCACCTACCCCGTGCGCGAATTTTACCTCGAGGTGGGCGGGGCGCGGGCGAGGGGCCGGCCGGAAGGCATGCTAGATTATGCTAAAGGAGGGGTTTGGGGCTTGGGGGTTTGGGGGTTGGGGGCGCGAGCTTCACCTCGAGGTGGGCGGAGTGTGAGCAGCACGTGTGTGAGGTGAGCCTGGTCTGGAGCAGCTGGCGCGGACGGTGGTTTCTGGCGCCAGTGGCACTCGCTTTCGCACCCTCCGCTGTGACTCGGCGCCCGCCCCGCGGCCTCGGCATGGGTTGCTCCGGGCGGGCGTTGCCCCACCCCGCCGAGTGGTCTCGGCACCCACTGCTCCCCGCCTCGCACTCTCGGCCCACACCCTCATCCCACTGTCAGGACGCTCTGGAGCTCACTCACCATGTCATCGGCAGGAGCAGCCGGTGCGCGCATGCGCCGGGGTTCCTCACCGTACTGTGTCGTACGTGCCGTACTTGTACGACAAAGCCTCGGGCTTTGCAGGATTGGTCCTTGACGCACTGACGTTACCCTTTGCCCATTGCTCGACGATACCTTCGAGGCACCTCCCCTCACCAATCTCGCCAACTAAGCCCTCTTCCCCTTTGCACCTGCCAGGTACGCGCGAAAGGGCGGCAAGCGGAAGGGCGGCGGCGGCAAGGAGGAGGAGGGCGAGGACGACGGCGACGGGGAGGAGGGCGGCGGCGGCGGCGGCTCGGCTCTGTCGGGCGCGCTACCCAGCTACAGTGAGACCACGCTGCGGTCCATGGAGGTTGTGGACGAGAACCAGGTGAGACCGTTGGCGGTTAGCGGTTGACGGTTGGATGCGGCGGCCCGTTCGAGCCTGCCCACGCCGCTGGCGGTACTTGAACGAACACCCCCAACCAAACTCGTTCCCCAACCGACCCGACCCGCCTGCCCAAGCCTTTGAGCCCTGACTGTTAACGTCATGTCCAACCTACTCAACGAACTCAACCGAACACGTAACCAACCCCAGATCAACTACGACCTGCTCTGCGACGTGGTGGGCGAGATCATCGCGCGCAGTCGGGCGGAGGGCCCGGGCGCCTTCCTGTCAGACTGGCCGCAGGTGCGTGCGGCTCGTGCTGTACGTGCCTGCTCCAATCTGCCGAAATCGATGACCTTGACACGTGCCCTGCATGTGCACCCGCGCTGATGCAGTACGGTAATGGGTAATGATGACAGCCCCCCTTTCCCTCCTCTCTCCCTTTCACGCGGTGTCTCCGCCTCAGGCCTTCGCCTCGGGTCGCGGCGACACCAGCGGCGGCGGTGCGGTGCTGGTGTTCCTGCCTGGAGCGCCCGAAATCAGCCGACTGCAGGTGCGGGGGGGAGGGGGGGGTAAAGCGTGTGTGTATGGGCGGTGCGGTGCTGGTGTTCCTGCCGGGAGCGCCCGAGATCAGCCGACTGCAGGTGCGGGGGGGGGGGGGGGGGCGTGCGGCGGCTGGCGGGCGAAACAGGGCGCGGCGCTGGGTTGCGGGTGCGGGGAGGTTGCAGCTTTGCGCGAGGGCTGCGTAGAGTGCGGTCTGGCCGTGCGCCTGCCACACCCAGCCTGCCTTTGCCCTGCCTCTCCGCGTTCACCCCTATCCTTCCACCCCAACCATTTCTCACTTCTCCTCCTCCTCCTCCCATCGTCCTCCCCCTCCCCCTCCCCCTCCTCCCCCTCCCCCTCCCCCCCCTCCCCCTCCCCCTGCCCCTCCCCCTCCCCCTCCTCCTCCCATCCGCCAATCCCCCCCAGAGGGCCCTGCTGGATTCGGACCGAGTGCTGGAGGCGGCGGGGGGCCGCGCTGGGCTGCGGGTGCTGCCGCTGCACGGCTCGCTCTCCTCCTCGGACCAAACCAAGGTCTTCGGACGGTGGGTGCCATTGGCCGACGTGTCGTTGACCGTTGACCGTTGACTATTGACCGGCGGGCATGGTCGAAGTAACGGATCGGGCCGGCTTGGTCTGTTCTCAACCATGCAAGAATCTTGGGTCCGATGCCCCAGCTCTCGGGTTCCCCGGCGCGTTGGCCGTTGACTGGTGCGTTGACCATTGACCGTTGACCGTTGACCGCAGGCCGCCCGCGGGCGTGACCAAGGTCGTGCTGGCCACAAACGTCGCCGAGACGTCCATCACGATCGATGACGTCAGCGTCGTGATCGATGCGGGCCGCGTCAAGGAGATGAGTCACGACCCGGAGCGGGGCATCCTGCGGCTGCAGGTGGGGAGGGGCGGGGGTGGGGGTGGGGGTGGGGGTGGGGTGGGGATTTGGTGGTAGGCTATCATGTACCGATAGAGCGTCCAGCGAGCCCATGTGGGGGAAGGGTGGGGGTCCGACACGAACCCAAGAGGGTGGGGTGTAGCAGGGCGGGATCGACTCCATGTCAGGGAGGGACTTGAGCGTCTTGACGTTGAAAGCGGCCAGCGAGCCCGTGCTGGTGCTGGTGGTGGTGGGATGGGGGGCTTGGGGTTGCTATTGTTGCCGCGTATAAATGGCGATGTGGTCGATCAGAGGTTTTGGACCCCAATGCCCCACCCACCCCGGCTATCGCTGCCGCCCTGCAGGAGGGCTGGGTGAGCCAGGCGGCGGCGCAGCAGCGCAGGGGCCGCGCCGGCCGTGTGAGGTGGGACAGGGGCGGCCGGACGGCCTGTGACAGGGTAGCCGTTCCCCGCCTTATGATACCTTGATACCGTCCGTAAATCCGTCCGTAATTCCCGCGCGTCCTGTTACCCTCGCCGTCCTTCCCGCCGGCCCGCAACTGCCACCTATGGCCTCGGCTTGTTGAGTCGGTGCTCGCCCACACCCTCTCTGCCCCTCCCCGCCACGCCCCTCGCCCCGACCCCCTCAGGCCCGGCGTGTGCTTCCGCCTCTTCAGCTCCGCCACCTGGCGCCGCATGCCGCCGTACACGCAGCCCGAGATGCTGCGCTCGCCGCTCGAGTCCGTGTGCCTGCTCATCAAGGGCATGACCAGCGGGGCTGCAGGGGCAGCGATCGCATCGGCGGCGGCGGCAGGTGCGCGGCGGTGCCCCTGCCCCTGCCCCTGCGTTTTGCAAGCCCCCTGCCTAACACTATGCGGGCGCGCCAGGGGTAACCCGTACCCAACTTGGCTGCGGGGTGTTGTCCAGGCCGAGGCCGGCAGTCGTCGTTCCTTCCACGATATCAGCTGCTGCCCCCCTCCTCCCCCGACCCCGACACACTGTTCTCGGTCCCCACCCCACCCCACCCCCAGGCGGCGGCGCCGCCTCCGTCGCCGCCTTCCTGGCCCGCTGCCTGTCCCCCCCGCCCACCAAGGCGGTGTCCAGTGCGGTGGGGCTGCTGCGTGCGATCGGGGCCTTCGACGGCAGCGAGGAGCTCACAGCGCTGGGCAGGTGGGGGGGCTTGGAGAGGGGGGGGGTAGGAGGGGAGAAGGGAGGGATGGGGGGACAGGGCTGTCCCTGGGCAGGTGAGGAAGGAGGGGGGGAAGAGGGTAGAGGGGGCAGGCAGGAGGGGAAGCGTGTTGCCGCGTGTAACCCCAACTTCCAACCACCAACCGCCAACTGCCAACCGCCGCAGGCACCTCAACCGCATGCCCATGGACCCCCGGGTCGGCAAGGCGCTGGTGTACGGCTGCATGCTGGGCTGCCTGGATCCCGTACTAACGGTCACGGCGGCGCTGGCGCACGGGCGGCCCGTGTTCCTAAACCTGCAGGTGCGGTGTGTATGTGGGGGGGGTGTGCAGGCGCTTCCTGCTCCGCAGCGTGCTGAAGGGCGGCAGTTGCACGTGCTAGCAGTTTCAGGAGGGATAAGGTGACTTGACTGCAGGACAGCAGGTACCAGAGGGCATGGCATGGTGCCGGCAAGGCCCGTCCCTTGAGGTCACACATCACACATCACCCGCACCACCACTGCCGCGTGTCTGCGTGGAACCGACCATACTAATACCGCTTGTCGCCCCAACGCCCGCTTACCGCCGGCCCCGCTGCTCCACCTTTCCTTCCCTCGCCCCCACACCTTAACCCCTCCTCCTGCCCCGTAATCCCTCTCCCCGTCCAGTCCGCCGGCGAGGGCGTGGCCGAGGCCCGCGCCGCCCTCCTCAAGCCCGCCATGGCCGCCCGCTCCGACCACATCGCCCTGGTGGCGGCGTACAACGCATGGTGCAGGGCCGTGGACAAGGGTGGGTGCGGGCCGTGGACAAGGGTGGGTGCGGGCGGTGGACAGGGGTGGGTGCGGGCCGTGGACAAGGGTGGGTGCGGGCGGTGGACAGGGGTGGGTGCAGGGCCGTGGACAAGGGTGGGTGCAGGGCGGTGTGCATGGCTTGGGAGGATGCCGTCTGTGGGCAAGGGGCAGTAGAGGCCTGCATCGAACGAGTTCAGGGATGCTGCCGAGAGGGCTGGGGCCAGCTGGCAGCGACGTGTGTCGGCTTCGGCGTGTACTGAGCTCGTCGAGGGGTGGGTGGGAGCAGAGGCGAGACTCAAACGAGGAGATGTGGAGCGTGGGCTAGCTGGCAGCGTCGGCCGCTTATCTGCTGAGCTCATGCTGCTCTTCATGGCTTGTGCTGTGTGCTTCTCGCGCAGGCGGCCGGCGCTCGGGGCAGCAGCTGTGCAACGACTGCGGTCTGTCCGAGTCCAGCCTCGAGGCCGTGCAGGTCAGTACCAGTAGCAGTCGGGGAACGGGTTTGTGCGAAACTTAGTTGAAACGGCCGTACCTCAGGACGCCCGCCCCAGGACTCACTCCCGTGTGCCCCGGGCCCATGCGTTCTTTGGCCCACGGGTTTCCGCCCTTCCGCCCGTGTCTTCCCCACCCACCCCCAGGCGGGCCGGGCCGAGTACGCCCGTGTGCTCGGGGAGCTGGGCTTCCTGGATATGGGCCTGGGTGGGTCACGGGGAGGGGTTTGCTTCAGTGAAGGGGGCAGGACGAGGAATAAGGGGTTGGAAGAAAAGGAGTAGAATGGGGATGCCGGCTAGGTGTGTGGGGGAGCTAAGGTTCCTGGAGATGGGCCTGGGTGGGTCACGGGGGTGGGGGGACTAAGTAAGGTCCGAGGTGAGGGAACTGGAGCAGAGCCTGCCGGATTAGGGAGGTGGGAAGTGGGCAATCTAAGCAGCAGAGTCCCCAGAGTGTTTGCGTCCCCACCCCAACCCACCCAACCCACAGCCTACGACGCCCGGCGCCTGGGCCCCGCCGCCTCCCTTCCCGGGTCAGACTGGCTGTCAGCCCCCGCCAACCGCAACGCCGGCAACGCGCGGTTCACCAAGGTGCGGTGCGGTGCGGTGCGGTGCGGCTTGCTCTGCTGGTCTGACCTGATTATGATCTGATCTGGTCTGGTCTGAACCGCTGAGTCTGTTTTCCGATTCTTGCCTGGCCTGATCTTCTACCCTGCCCCCGACCTGGCTCCCGCCCGTGGGCGCAGGCGGCCCTGTGTGCGGGCTTCTACCCCTCCGTCCTGCGGGTGGATCACCCTCCGGCAAAATACGTGCAGGCGGGTCGGGGCGGGGGGGGGGGCGGGGCGGATCGGGCGCTGGAAGCTGTGCGTTACTGGCGCCGATCTTGGCTCTCGTGCTCTCCTAGCGCTGATCTCGATCCCGCACCTCTCGTTGCCCCGGCACTGTTATCCCTTCTTCTCCTATCGCCACCCTTCGTCCCTTTGCCACTCTGCCCCCTTTCCCACGTGTCCCTCTCTCCTCTCCTCCCCCCTCCTCCCCCTGTCAGGTCCACGGCGGCACGGCGGAGGTGGAGGCTGACCCCAAGGATCTCAAGTACTTTGACCGCGAGCGCGGCCGCACCTTCATGCACCCCGGGTCGCTGCTGTTCAGCATGGGCAAGATCGAGAGCGGCTGGGTGGTGTTCACGCAGATGACCGAGGTGGGGTGGTTGGCGGTTGGGCGGTTGGTGAATGGGGCGGTTGGCGGTTGGGGGCACACGCAAGCCCCACCGCGCCGAGCACACCGTGCCACCCCGTCTTCCGGCCGCTCGCATTATTCTCTCCTCAACGTTAGTCCTTGGGGCATGGTGCCTGTCAACTGTCCGCTCGCCACTATCCTCCCTCTCCCTCTCCCTCTCCTTACCTTCCCACTCTTTAGCAGGCCCACCTACCTATGACCTTGCCCCCTCAACCCTGAACTCTAAACCCTGAACCTCATCCACAGACCTCCAAGCCCTTCGTCCGCGAGGCCTCCATGGTCCTCGCGACCCTGTCCCCCTGTCCCTTCACCACTGCTCCTACCTCCGCTCCTTTATGCCGCTTATCCTGTATGCAACAATTATCCCGTCCTTGATCGTGCAGACCTCCAAGCTGTTCGTTCGCGAGGCCTCCATGGTCCCCGTGTACGCCATGCTGCTGTTCGGCGGGGAGGTGGCGGTGGATCACAGCGCGGGGCTGGTGCGGGTGGACGAGTGGGCCAAGTTCAAGGTGGGAGTGGGAGTGGGGGGGAACCGGGGGCGGGATGGGGCTTCGTGCTCTTGTGTTTTCGAGGAGGGCGGGGCGGTGTGGGGCGGGGCGGTGTGAGTGGGGGGCCAAGTTCAAGGTAGGAGGGGGTGGGGTGGGGAGGGAGGCTGCTGCGGTGCGGCGCGGGATGAGAGGGGGTGGGGAGGACGAGGGGACGAGGGGATGGGGAGGACGCGTGGGCCAAGCTCAGGGGTGCGTTTGGTGCGGAAGTCTCGCTGTTGAGGTTGGGATGGGAGCGGGGGCGGGGGCGAGTCGGTTGGTTGGGCGCAGTCGCTGCACACGGCAGCGCGGATGGGCGCGGGGGCTGCCGGGTGGGCATGGCGAGACGGGGCAGCACCTTTCATGCCTCAGATCTCATGACTCAGACCTCATGACTCAGACCTCATGACTCAGACCTCAGACCTCATGACTCATGACTCATGACTCATGCCTCAGACCTCATGACTCAGACCCCCTCTCGTAATCCCCCCAGGCCGCAGCCACGGTGGGCGTTATGGTCCGGGAGCTGCGCGCAGAGATGGACCGCCTCCTGGCCGCCAAGATCGCGGATCCGGATCTGGAGCTCAGCTCGTACGGCGTCGTGGCGGCTGTGGAGGAGCTGCTATCGTCGGACGGCTTCTAAGGGAGTCATCGCGCTGGATCCTGAAGTTGGATCCAGGGGCTGCCTCGGTGTCTTCCTGGAGCTATATCTTGGATCGTAATCTTCAGGGGCTGTGGCCTCGGATTGCGATGGAGGAGCAGAGCCGACAGGGCAGGAGGGAGCGGCGGGTGAAATGGGGAGCGGTGTGATCGAGTGCGTCAGGGGAGGGAGCGAAGGTACGGGCGCTACCGCCGGTAGGCAGTCTGCAGGAATGCGGCAGGCGCAGCCTGCACACTGCTAGGCAGTGGCCAGGATACCCGTGTCACCGTGTGAGCAGAGCGTGCCGGAGCCGGGGTGCGCCGGGGGTCGAGCCCGGGCAGGAAAGCACCGGGGAGTGCAGCGGCTGTAACCGCGTGGCCCCGGGGATCGCAGCGGGACGGTCCTCCGGGAGGGAGTCGTAACGGGTGTGGGCGCGGGCGAAGAGCGAGGAGTCAGGGGTGGGGCGAGTGTCTGAGGGATGCTGGGCGGATGGCCCGACAGCGCGCCCGAGCCGCATAGCAGGCTGAGGGTGATACTTACGACAACATTGCGGGTGCACTCGCGCAACCTTGCGGGTGCACTCGGGCGTCAGCCGCAGTGCTGGTGGCTTCCGTCAGGACCTTCTGGCTGAGAGCCAGAAACCCCCCCTGCGAGGCCCGAAACCTTCTGGCCATGGGAGCCAGAACACCCGCCCTGGGAGGTCTTCGGACGGCGGCAACCCTCTGAAGACTCCTGGGGGCAGCAGCCTCCTCTTCTCCCCGTGTGCGTTCCCAGCCGCCGCCCATGCCCTAGCTACCGGTATGCGCCTTGAATGGCAAAGGTCTGCCCAGTCTGCCACGGGTACGGCGTGTACGTGCTGGTTGCCGTACGCTGGTTTTAGCCGAGCTTGTGCAGGTGCTGGCATAACGGCAGCCGGGCCATACAGTCTAGGTCATAAGCTTTGCCGAGGCGCGCTCCCTTGCACTAAGTCGCGCCAAACGGCGAAGTAAGCCCGCTCCTCTGCGCAATGTCTCCGGAGGCATGCCGCGGCAAGCACTACCCGGCATACATAGCGAAGCCTGCAGAGGGTCAGCACACCTACAGCGTCTGCTTCGCGCAGTTTAGCTTCGGCATCGGCTCAGGCGACACTGAGCGCGAGGCCGTGGAGCACGCCGAGTACGTGCTAGCGTATGGCGTGAGCCTTATGGCTTCAGTGCCGGACCTGGTGTCGCACGAGGAGGCCGTGCAGTTAGTTCGCGAAGAGCTCGATGAGATAGGCATTTCAGCCAGCGACGTCAGCTGGACGGAAATTGAGGTGAAGTTGGAGGTTCTGGAGGAGGAGGAGGTGCTGGAGGTCGCGCGGGGAGCATAGCTGCACGTTGAGGGTACGGGTCGGCTCGGTGTCTGTGATGGGGGTCGGATGGGGGCGTCCCCCACCCCTGCCCCACCCCTGCTGCCGAGGGGGGCGAAACACTACCCGCCCCTCCGACTTCGAAGGGCAAATGAGCTCCCTAATGTCGCACTGCAGCGGCCGCCGCTTGTGAATCCGGGCTGAGGGCCGCACAGTAGCGATGGAGGGGGGGCATTGTGGCGGGTGGCCTGTACACATATGTGGTTGGAGGCGGTGGGTTGCTTGCTTCGGGCTTAGTAGTCGGGCTTTGCGGGGTTGCAAGTGAGGCTGATCGCCTTAGGTGCAGGACTCGAGTGGTGCCGGCCTCACGGGATAGGCCAGTCGACATGCTTGATAATTTGGCAGGTGGCGGGTCCGAGCGAGCCCCCCGGGTTGACCCAGACCCAGTGTCGCACGGACTGTTGCATGCAACTGTAACGGTGGACACGCCCTGCGTCACTCAAGGCAAAACCTTCCCGCTTTGACCTCCCTGGGGTGCTCAAATAACTCGTTTCTGCAGCTCCTTCACGCCCAGCTTCCGCCCAGCATCCGTCACCCCACCCCAGCACTCCCACTCCTGACCCACGGCCCTGCCTCCTCCAGTTAGGAAACGCACCTATCTGTGGTTTGTTCGCAACAGGAAGAGGATGTAAAATAAATCATGAATGGCGGTGTGTTCGCATGAGCCCCTCTGTAACACGCATAGGGGCGGCACGTGCCCCTCAAGGGGGCAGACGTGCGTAACAGCTCACGCAGTTGGCTTAGCAGGCGGGGACAGGGCGGCAGTGCGCTCACGCCGGTGGGCAGGGCCAGACACAGGCAGGCAGGCAGCGGCGGGCGGGGGCAAACACAGGCACACACAGAAGCCAAAGCAAGGTGCAATCCAAAGGCGCACATACACGGCCCTACACGGCTGGAAAGCGCCGTGGCCACCCAACAGTCCCCAACGGCAACCGCAAACAGTAAACGGCTTTCACAATTGTAGACAAGAAAGGTAGTCAATTGCTTACGCAATAGCAGCAACTACAATGAGAAACACGCGTGAGCGGGGGCTCCGACGGGTCTCGCGGGGTTGGGGCCGGTGATCCGGTCCGGGGCGTGCGGAAGCGTCTCTCGCACGCGGGGAACCATAATATGGTCCCAAACGTGCGAAAGCCGCTTAACCCGCAAGACAGCCCGCTAAGCACCCAACAAGCCATCATGAATGCTCCCAGGTCGATACGGGGCTGCAATCAAGCGCAGCGGCGGTCGGCTGGTGTGCGCACTGCGCTGGGATGCGGTTTGACTTCTGCGGGCCTGCCGGGGCGCGAGCCCCTAGCCGACGACGCTGCTATGCACACACGAGGGCGAAGGATAGTGCGGCTACAAGGGCGTCTGCACCCCCGCGAGCAAGAATCATCGTGCTGCAGCGGTGCTCGACTCCTGGCAGTGCGCAAGGTGCAGCAAGCGCTGGCACCAGCAGCATGTAGAGTGCTAGCCTGGCAGCGACTCTAACGCGACAGCGTCGCTGCTATTGCGGTCAAACTGTCGTCTGGAGGACGCATCCCCCCGGACTTGGACAGCTTGCGCCCAGAACGGAGCAAGAGTGCATTGCCTATATGTGCTCAACACGCCAAACGTTTCTTGCACCAGTCGGCCAGCCCTTCGGTTGAGGCACAGACCCGCCCATGCCCATGCACTCGAGTGTACCCGAACGCCGCTGCGTACCCACAGGTCCCACACCACATGCCCCCTGACAACTCAAGGCATATTACCGTAGGCTATACTGCATCTCCCAGCTAGCCCGGCCAAACACACTCTGGCGTAACTGGCGATGGCACGGCCCAAGAGGCCCTGACTACAATGTCAGCTTCGGGCGATGATTCGAGCTATGAAGCTGAAAGTTGCTCCAGCAGCGATGACGCCGACATGGACGACCTGGAAACGGAGGTTGAGGATGCCGCACAGAATGCCGACACCTCGCTTGCCCGCAAACTTCAGCAAGTGGCTGATCACTTCCGAGACGCCCTGGAGGCCGTGGAGACAATGAAGGAGCAGACTTCCACAGACACGCAGCTCCTGCGCCAAGCCATGGCAAAGAAAGCTGACAGACTCCTCCATGTCGCCCTAAAGGCCAAGGCGCTAGCTAAAGTAGAAGCCGCTACTGGCGTCAACGCTACCAGCGGCGTCGAGGCTGCTGCCCACACCGATGCGGGTGGTGCGGCCGCTGCGGGCGGGGAAGCAGCTGAGGGCGGAGGTGGCGGGGACGGTACCAACGCGGATGGTGCAGGCGCCGCTCCCGGCAGCGGCGCCGATGACGGCAGTGGCGACCGTGCTGGCGACGCCGCCTGCCCTGAGGACGGCTCCCAACCTCCGCCTGGAGGCAGCGGCAGCGGGGGGCCTGAGGGCGTTGAGGCCATCAAGAAGGCCCAGATAGCCGCCGATCGCCAAATTTACCGGTATATGGGGTTGATCAGAAAATATATCAAGAAGATCATTGAGACGCATCCCGAAACTGGGAAGGGGCGCATTGGCGTCGCCTGCGTGACGTCACGACGGGTGGCTTATCGCCGCAGTGGGCCCAGCTCCAAGGGCAAGGAAAACCCCATGACGCCCGCTTTCATGCCAGCGGCGGTCAAAGAGCTGATGCAAACCATGACGCTGGACGAGCTCAAAGCCCTTAACAACGGCAACGGCGACACCAAGGTGTACGAGGCTCTGGTGGGCTTGCTCTGCCAGGCGATCGGGTCCACGATACCGCCCGTGGTTGGCGAAGGTGCGTCCAATGGAAGGGGTCGAGGGGGCAGGGGTCGAGGGGGCAGGCTTTGCGGATAGAGCTTCCGCCAATGTAGCCCCTTTCCCGACCTCTATGACATTGCAGACTGTGCCCTGCTGCTTGCATGCAGAGCTGGAGGCAGATGGGGTCGTGGCGGTCTACACGGAGGCGTGCAAGACATGCCCCCCCATACGGCGGCTAATCACCCTCTTCAAGGGTGTCCTGAAGCGGGTGGACAACGCAGGGCTCACCGCCAGCGGCAGCACTCGCGAGGGTCCTGGCAGCGGTAACAATGGGGCTGGCGGTGGAGGCAGCAGGTCTGACGGCAGCCAGGCGGAAGCTGGCCTGCCCACTGGCTTGGCTGCCGCCGCCAACCTGGCCACCGCGGCAGGGGTGAGCAAGAAACGGATACAGGCAGCCTCCTGCACTGTTCCGTGCTAGCCGAAGGAATGTCCAGCGGGGCTTTCATCCTCCCCTGCAACAGCTGTGCTCTGCTGAAAGTGCCTGCCTCTCGTCCTGTATGACGACGCTTGCCTCAGCTGCCCCCTCCCACACACACATGCACTCCCCCTGCCCCGTTCACAGGAGCCGCAAGACCCCGTCGTGCCCCCTCCGCCGCCGGGCCCGCCTCCTTCCAACATGGGACCGGGCGGGGGGCACGGCAGTGCCGCGGCTGGCACGAGCAGCGCGGGCCTTGGCGGTAGCAGCGGTGGCGGGGTTGGCCAAACGGGTGGTGGCGGTGAGGTCGACGGCGAGGGCGGCCACAGGGGCACCGCCGGCCTCCAGCCGGGCCCACGCCCCTCAGCCGCGCCCAGCGACCAGCCGCCGCCTGCGTCCGCCTCCGTGCAGGTGCGTTCAAGGGGCCACTCGCAGTCTAGCGGGGCTGGCTTCATCTCCACCGACAGCTGTGCTCCCCCTCAGCATGCCTGCCTTGCTTGCGTTCTGCGCGGCTACCTGTGTCACGGCTCCCTCCCTCTGCCCCTTCCGCAGGCGCCTCAAGTCCCCAGCGCGCCCCCTCCGCCGCCGGGCCCGCACACCGCCACGGGACCGGGCGGGGGGCACGGCAGCGCCACGGCTGGCACGGGCAGCGCGGGCCTTGGCGCCGGCGGCGGTGGCGGAGGAGGCCAATCGGGCGGTGGCGGTCTGGGCGACGGAGACGGTGGCCACAGGGGCACCGCCGGCCTCCAGCCGGGCCCACAGGCCAGGGCCGCGCCCAGCGCCCAGGACAACGCAGGGCTCACCGCCAGCGGCAGCACTCGCGAGGGGCCTGGCAGCGGTAACAATGGGGCTGGCGGTGGAGGCAGCAGGCCTGACGGTAGCTAGGAGGAAGCTGGCCTGCTCGACACCGTGTGCCCCGAGCTGCCACCGCCAGAGAGCGGGAACGATTACAGCAAGGCGCAGTGCAACACGATCTTCCCCATGCTGATTCGAGCCGCGTGTTCAACCCTGTTCCTCAAGACGCTGATGTACGACTGCCTTGCCCAATACCGTGACACGGAGAAGGAGAGCAGTACCTGGAGCAAGATGCCGGGAACACTCGACACGCTTGTGGACGCTTTTAAGGTCGAAGGCTATGTTCCCGGCACGTCCCTGCAGCAGCTCTCAGCAGCGGAGGGATCTGGCGGCGGTGGCAACACGGGCACGGGCCGGAGTGGTCAGCGGGGGCGAGGCCGTGGCACACGAGTTGTGCAGGAAACACGTGGGCGCAGCAGCTCAGGCGGGCGCAACCGTGGCCACTCGAAAGGGCGCTCGAGAAAACGAGGCATGGCGGACCACTTTGGCGACCTGGTGGCGGAACAGGTAACCTTAACAAGAATCCATAACGGCGAAAGTTGCCCACCTGTGCAGCGTAAGCCGTGATGTGTTTAGGCTTGCTTTGCTGCGTTCTGCGCGGCTACCTGTGTCACGGCTCCCTCCCCCTGCCCCTTCCGCAGGCGCCTCAAGTCCCCAGCGCGCCCCCTCCGCCGCCGGGCCCGCACACCGCCACGGGACCGGGCGGGGGGCACGGCAGCGCCACGGCTGGCACGGGCAGCGCGGGCCTTGGCGCCGGCGGCGGCGGCGGAGGAGGCCAATCGGGCGGTGGCGGTCTGGGCGACGGCGACGGTGGCCACAGGGGCACCGCCGGCCTCCAGCCGGGCCCACAGGCCAGGGCCGCGCCCAGCGCCCAGCCGCCGCCTGCGTCCGCCTCCGTGCAGGTGCGTTCAGGGGGCCGCTGGCAGTCTAGCTAGCGGGGCTGGCTTCATCTCCACCGACAGCTGTGCTCCCCCTCAGCATGCCTGCCTGCATCTCGGCCTGCAGCGGTGCTCCGGTTGTGCTGATACCCCATCGGTCTTGTTGTCCCTGTCGGTTGCAGGTCGCTTCCGGAGCCGTTGTGCCGCCTCAGCCTTGCGCTATCTGCTCGGATTCGACATGCGGTGGCCCTCTCGGCCCCATGCTATCCTGTTTGTGCGGTCGCAGCCGTGCCCATACCGCTTGCGCCCGTGATGAGCCTGGTGGCGTGTACCGGTGCAAGGGTTGCACCCGCCTGCCCTGGGCCAATCACTTATCCTCTATTCCAGAAGACGACGTCCACGCTGGGCCTCTAACTACGCCACCCCGCATCCAGCAGCAACCTGGGCGGAAGCGGCCGGGGACAACACCCTCCGGCAGTGCGCGCCGGAAGCTCCCTCGGGTGGCGGATGACCACGCTTGCGAGCTATGCAAGGACACGAGCTCAGACGAGAGCGGGCCCCTGGGAGCGCTGCTCCTGTGTGATACCCAACTTCCTGAGGGCGGCGTGTGCAACAAGGGCTACCACGTGACGTGCCTGGGCTTGGCTAAGAAGCCGCGGGGGAAATGGTTCTGCCCCCAGTGCGCACCGGTAGGTCTTATCTCTTGAGCAACTGCCCTTCCTGCTCGCTCCGTGACATGCATACTCAACACCTGCAGGCCGCTGCAGCTGGCTTGGACACTCGCCCAACAACGGCAGAACCCGCTGACTCTTGCGGGAGGTCTGCAGGCGGGCCAACCACGCGTGCAATGAAGCGAAGGGCAGAACAGGTGATGTGACACCGCCCTTTCCTCTCAAATTCACCCGACTCTCCTTGCCAGGACACGCCTCAGCTTACAAGTTGTTACTGCACCCTTACAGGGTGAGACGGCCCAGCCAGCGCCTGCCTACAGGAGCACCGCCGGCCTCCAGCCGGGCCCACGCCCCTCAGCCGCGCCCAGCGCCCAGCCGCTGCCTGCGTCCGCCTCCGTGCAGGTGCGTTCAAGGGGCCGCTCGCGGTCTAGCGGGGCTGGCTTCATCTCCACCGACAGCTGTGCTCCCCCTCAGCATGCCTGCCTTGCTTGCGTTCTGCGCGGCTACCTGTGTCACGGCTCCCTCCCCCTGCCCCTTCCGCAGGCGCCTCAAGACCCCAGCGCGCCCCCTCCGCCGCCGGGCCCGCCGCCCGCCGCCACGGAACCGGGCGAGGGATTCAGCGGCGCTGGGGCTGGCACGAGCACCGCGGGGCTCGACAGCGGCGGTCTAGGAGGGCAGGGCGGCTTCCAGGTTAGTTGGTCTCCTTTGCATGCGCCCATCGCCTAGAGTGTTAGGGTCGGACGCAGGGTTAGCCTATGCGGTTGCCTTGATTCTTCCTTTGTGTAGGGCATGACGGGTGAAGAGACATGGCTCTTCAACGCTAGGCTCGCAAGGACCATCGAAGCTGCGGACGCGGCCCTTCAGGCCGGGGAGAAGAAGAAGGGGAGGCGGCAGAAGAAGAGCCCACCGCTGCGAGAAACGCTCAGAGGCGAATGGCGTGGGGTGAGTCCAGTACCAGAGCAGCGAGACTTTTCAATGAGTTAAAACGTGCAAACACACATTGCAGACGTATGGAGACCACTGTGAAAGGGTGGCTGAAGAAGCAGCGGAGGCAGCAGCACGTGCGGATGTGCCGAAGGAGGAACGCCCCGCGCAGGAGTACAATCCGTTCGATGCCACACCTCGTAAGTGAGCACAGCCGCGTTGAAAGTTTTCCTATCTAACGAGATGTATGTTGTGTCGTCGGCAGTGTCGCCCCTTGACGACGACTCCAAGCGTTTCCTCGGATTGCCGCTTCAAGCAGCATGCGACTCTGCCTCTGGTAGCGGGGAGGTCGCCGCCGGCCTCCAGCCGGGCCCACGCCCCTCAGCCGCGCCCAGCGACCAGCCGCCGCCTGCGTCCGCCTCCGTGCAGGTGCGTTCAAGGGGCCGCTCGCGGTCTAGCGGGGCTGGCTTCATCTCCACCGACAGCTGTGCTCCCCCCTCAGCATGCCTGCCTTGCTTGCGTTCTGCGCGGCTTCCTGTGTCACGGCTCCCTCCCCCTGCCCCTTCCGCAGGCGCCTCAAGTCCCCAGCGCGCCCCCTCCGCCGCCGGGCCCGCACACCGCCACGGGACCGGGCGGGGGGCACGGCAGCGCCACGGCTGGCACGAGCAGCGGGGGCCTTGGCGCCGGCGGCGGCGGCGGAGGAGGAGGCCAATCGGGCGGTGGCGGTCTGGGCGACGGCGACGGTGGCCACAGGGGCACCGCCGGCCTCCAGCCGGACCCACGCCCCTCAGCCGCGCCCAGCGACCAGCCGCCGCCTGCGTCCGCCTCCGTGCAGGTGCGTTCAAGGGGCCGCTTGGAGTCTAGCGGGGCTGGCTTCATCTCCACCGACAGCTGTGCTCCCCCCTCAGCATGCCTGCCTTGCTTGCGTTCTGCGCGGCTACCTGTGTCACGGCTCCCTCCCCCTGCCCCTTCCGCAGGCGCCTCGAGTCCCCAGCGCGCCCCCTCCGCCGCCGGGCCCGCACACCGCCACGGGACCGGGCGGGGGGCACGGCAGCGCCACGGCTGGCACGAGCAGCGGGGGCCTTGGCGCCGGCGGCGGCGGCGGAGGAGGCCAATCGGGCGGTGGCGGTCTGGGCGACGGCGACGGTGGCCACAGGGGCACCGCCGGCCTCCAGCCGGACCCATGCCCCTCAGCCGCGCCCAGCGCCCAGCCGCCGCCTGCGTCCGCCTCCGTGCAGGTGCGTTCAAGGGGCCGCTTGGAGTCTAGCGGGGCTGGCTTCATCTCCACCGACAGCTGTGCTCCCCCTCAGCATGCCTGCCTTGCTTGCGTTCTGCGCGGCTACCTGTGTCACGGCTCCCTCCCCCTGCCCCTTCCGCAGGCGCCTCAAGTCCCCAGCGCGCCCCCTCCGCCGCCGGGCCCGCACACCGCCACGGGACCGGGCGGGGGGCACGGCAGCGCCACGGCTGGCACGAGCAGCGGGGGCCTTGGCGCCGGCGGCGGCGGCGGAGGAGGCCAATCGGGCGGTGGCGGTCTGGGCGACGGCGACGGTGGCCACAGGGGCACCGCCGGCCTCCAGCCGGACCCACGCCCCTCAGCCGCGCCCAGCGACCAGCCGCCGCCGGGCAGTGGCGGTGTGGGCGACGGCGACGATGAGTGGGTGATCACCCATGAACTAACGGTCGGTCCATCGCGCCAGCCGCCCTCCTGTGGACTGACGGACCCCCTGGCTCAGAGACTCGCAGCCGTCAAGTCCGTCCCGTTCAACCCTCGCAACCGCAACTGGGACCTCTGGGGTTCGGAGCTCCAGCGGCTGCAGGGAGATGCCGACTGCGACTTGTCGGACACGTCCATCAACCTCTACATCTTGTGAGCCCGTTTCCAAGCATCTCCTCACCTGGGTGCCCTGCAACCTGCACCCTTCGCCGTTATATATCCTTAACCACCCGAGTAACCCCGCCCTGGTGTGGCCCTCAGGTGGCTCTGGGACCACATGCCACCGGAGACACGCACGCGCTGCTGCCTGCTCGGCACCCACATGTACAGCAAGATTGTCGAGAAGGGCGCTGCGGAGGAGGCCTGGACGCGGCTTCGACCGAAGGAGTTGTGGGAATCTCTCTCGGGGCGCCACGAGGTGGGTGCGGCCTGGTGTTAGGGGCTAGCTGAAGTTAGAATGTAGACTGCACTCAAGCAGTTGTCTTTTTGTAGGTGGTGGACCTCTCCAAGAAGGACTTCGTGTTTCTGCCCATGCACACCGGGTTCCACTGGTCCCTTCTCGTCA
Organism: Edaphochlamys debaryana; assembly: GCA_016858145.1. Lineage (NCBI taxonomy): Eukaryota > Viridiplantae > Chlorophyta > Chlorophyceae > Chlamydomonadales > Edaphochlamys > Edaphochlamys debaryana. Next base: position 11,473 of record JAEHOE010000108.1, on the reverse strand, counting down.
TCTGCCACCTGCCCCGGCTCGTGGACCCCAAAGCGCCCGGCACACCGATGATTCTGCACTTCGACTCCTCATGGGGTGGGCACTGCCGCACTGCTGTTGTGGCACTGCTACTCCTCTCCTTGACAGGACTTCTTCACATGCAGACGATGGTGGCAACTTCCACGCACCCGAGTACGGCAAGATTCGCCACTACCTGTCCTGTCAGCTGCGCAGCGCTGGCCACGGCACAGTGCGGGTCACGGCTGGCAGTTTCCCAGCCCGGAGTGACGTGCGCGCGCCCCACCAGGGCATGACCAAGCACTGCGCCGTCTTCATGCTGTCCACCCTGGAGCACTTCCTGGCACGACGTCCCGAGCGGGTGGAGCTCAGGGGCACAGAGCGCAAGAGTGAGTGCATGAGCCGTGGTGAATCCCCTTGTTATCAGGGCGTTTAGTGTGGCTTGCCACTGACGCTTGTGCCGTTGCCCATGACCAGCGCCGTCCTTGGTGGAGCTAGCCGATGGCGGCGCGGTGCAGCACGACCTGAGCAACATCAAGTGGTACAACCTCGGGCGAGGCGGCCGCCCTACGGTGGAAGCTGCGTGCGCTGGCGCTCAAGTGGCTGCTGCCGCACGTGTCAGCGGGTGACCGCGAGGCTGTAGAAACCGCTCTCGCAGAGGCTACCGTGAGAACACCCAGGACGCCACTGCAGCCGCAAGGGAGGGTTCTGTGACATGGCCAGCGCGGAGGCTTGTCGGGCGGTTGGCGGCAGCGGCTTGTCGGGCGGTTGGAGGCAGCCGCTTGTCGGGCGGTTGGAGGCAGCGGCTTGTTGGGGCGGTTGGAGGCAGCGGCTTGTCGGGGCGGTTGGAGGCAGCAGGCTTGTCGATGAAAGGCCAAGGCTTGTCAGGCGGATAGCAATAAGGCAGAGGCGGATAGCCGGGCTCATGGATAGCCTATCACGACGACGAAAACTTGAACGGAAGGAGAAGCGGGGACGAGGGGACTTTGGCAGCGGGTGCAGTGCTCGCAGGGGCCGTGCAGCGTACTTCGGATGACGACGAAAGGGGATGCAGCTGAGCGTGTCGCCACCAGGTCCGCAACGCGAGAGAAGTAGGCAGGGTGCCAGCGGTGTGCATCGCCGAGGCAGGGGGGTAACCTATACTTTGGCAGGGGGCTTGCAATGGTGGCAGGTATTTCATGCTGTTGAAACCTCAAGTCCCTCGCTCCGATCCTAGCTCTCCCTTTATGCCGGCTAGCACTTCATTCTGTGCGCACCTCTGACAGCTCAACCTGCCAGCGGGACATGCCCTTTCGTGTTACGCATTTGGGTCAGCTGGAACAATGAGACTCTCTGCCACGTTGTTCTCAATGTCAGCCCACAGGAGCTGTACTTGACCAATCTTCCGTTGGCCAGAGTGCTGCCCAGATAACGCTCATCAGCCATCTCCTAGGTTCCCTCCCGCCCCAGGCTTCTGCACAGCAACCAGTCAGCCATAGCGCTGCTGACCAGCTGACGAGTCGCTCTTCCACGCGGTGGCGTTGGGTGGGCGGGTGAAGGGGGACAAGAGATGGGGATGGATGCATAATCGGACAGCTGGCAGGGGGCTCGGTGCCGCCAGGCTGTTAGGGTTTCGGACCAGCCCGCTGGCGGAGCTGCGTGGCAGGTCGGACTCCCAAACGTGCCAATCGACTAGTGTGTCGGATCTGGCGTGCTAGTCCCTAAGCCCCTGCCCTACTCGAGCTGGTGGTGCGAGGGCAGGACTCAGGACGAGTGGGGACAGCCTAAAGCAAGGGCTGGAGGCTGGACCACACCTCCAACATGGCTGGGTGCCAGCACGTCCGGTCCTCTTGGCCTGTTCCCACCCGCGTAGCACTAGCACTAGCACTAGCGGTATCGTGATGGTATCGTTATGAGGTGAGACCGGCTACGCCTGGGCAGCGGGCTGGGCTGACACGGTACCTGCCCGGGGTGAGTCCGGAACCTCCTCAACAGCATAGCTGGCTCCCCTCAACTGCGGTCAACGGCACACTGCCTACCCTCCCTTCCCCTCCCGCCCGTGAGCGCTCGGCGCTAGCCTCCGCGCTCGGTGCCAGTCTGGGTTCTGGCAGCTGCCCATCTGCGCCCCAGCCCCAGGCCAGCACGGGGTTGCACTTCACTGCTTGCAAGAGCAGGGCTGCTCGCCCCCTTTATTCCCGCCATGCTGCAGGTGACCTTGCTCGTTCCGGCCACCTGACAGTCCGGGCCCCACTCCATGCCCAGGACAAACCCGCGTGCCCTGCCCCGCCCCATGCACCCAAACGCCCAACCAGCTCTCGCCCCTCCTATGACCAACCCCATCTCATCCCACCACCGCCCCCACCCCGGTCCCCGCGGCGCTACCCCCGCTCCTGTGGACCGGCGGATACCGCCAGCTCCGCAGCGGTGAAGGGGCCTCCAGCGCAACGCCCTCCGGCGCATGCCGCCGCCGCCGCCAGGTCCGCAGCGGCACAGGGGGGTCCAGTGCTCCGCACTCCGGCGCATGCCGCCGCCGACGGCAGGTCCCCAGCGGCACAGGGGGTCCAGCGCTCCGCACTCCAGCGCATGCCGTCGCCGCCGCCAGGTCCGCAGCGGCGCAGGGAGGTCCAGTGCTCCGCACTCCAGCGCATGCCGTTCGCCGCCGCCAGGTCCGCAGCGGCGCAGGGAGGTCCAGTGCTCCGCACTCCTGCGCAGGCTGTCGCCGCCGCCAGGTCCGCAGCGGCACAGGGGGTCCAGCGCTCCGCACTCCAGCGCATGCCGTCGCCTACGCCAGCTCCGCAGCGGCGAAGGGAGGTCCAGTGCTCCGCACTCCAGCGCATGCCGTCGCCTACGCCAGGTCCGCAGCGGCACAGGGGGTCCAGCGCTCCGCACTCCAACGCATGCCGTCGCCGCCGCCAGGTCCGCAGCGGCGCAGGGAGGTCCAGTGCTCCGCACTCCAGCGCATGCCGTCGCCGCCGCCAGGTCCGCAGCAGCACAGGGGGTCCAGCGCTCCGCACTCCAGCGCATGCCGCCGCCGCCGCCAGGTCCGCAGCGGCACAGGGGGTCCAGTGCTCCGCACTCCAGCGCATGCCGTCGCCGTCGCCAGGTCCGCAGCGGCGCAGGGGGGTCCAGCGCTCCGCACTCCAGCGCATGCCGTCGCCGCCGCCAGGTCCGCAGCGGCGCAGGGGGGTCCAGTGCTCCGCACTCCGGCGCATGCCGCCGCCGCCAGGTCCGCAGCGGCACAGGGGGGTCCAGTGCTCCGCACTCCAGCGCATGCCGTCGCCGCCGCCAGGTCCGCAGCGGCGCAGGGGGGGTCCAGCGCTCCGCACTCCAGCGCATGCCGTCGCCGCCGCCAGGTCCGCAGCGGCGCAGGGGGGGTCCAGTGCTCCGCACTCCCGGCGCATGCCGCCGCCGACGGCAGGTCCGCAGCGGCGCAGGGAGGTCCAGTGCTCCGCACTCCAGCGCAGGCTGTCGCCGCCGCCAGGTCCGCAGCGGCACAGGGGGTCCAGTGCTCCGCACTCCAGCCGCATGCCGTCGCCGCCGCCAGGTTCCGCAGCGGCGCAGGGGGGGTCCAGCGCTCCGCACTCCAAGCGCATGCCGTCGCCGCCGCCAGGTCCGCAGCGGCGCAGGGGGGTCCAGTGCTCCGCACTCCGGCGCATGCCGCCGCCGACGGCAGGTCCGCAGCGGCGCAGGGAGGTCCAGTGCTCCGCACTCCAGCGCATGCCGTCGCCGCCGCCAGGTTCCGCAGCGGCGCAGGGGGGGTCCAGTGCTCCGCACTCCGGCGCATGCCGCCGCCGACGGCAGGTCCGCAGCGGTGAAGGGGCCTCCAGCGCAACGCCCTCCAGCGCATGCCGCCGCCGACGGCAGGTCCCCAGCGGCGCAGGGGGGTTCCAGCGCTCCGCGCTCCGGCGCATGCCGCCGCCGACGGCAGGTCCCCAGCGGCACAGGGGGTCCAGCGCGTGAGTGTTAACCCGGATGCTCACTCAACAATCAATCAAGCAGAGCCCTCATAAACAAAAATACCGACATATATCAAAAACATGGGCTGAGTCATGAAGGTCCGCAGGCGGCACAGGGGGCTCCAGCAGTGCGTCACCTCTCCTCGCCAACGCCTCCGCCAGTGACATCGCTGCCGGGACCCACACCGCTCCTTCCAGTGGCTGTGCCCATCGCCGGGTCCATGGCTGCCGGACGCAGGCCGGGCGAAACGGGGCATTGCGGTGCCTGCGAAAGGGGCCTGTCGACAGTGCACTCCCTAGCCGTATTCTGCCGCCACATGCCTCCAGCCTATCCTGCGGTCGTCAAACCGGATTGAAGGCGGCAGGATAGGCTGGAGGCGTGTGGCAAAGCCGCCTCAAAGTCCGCCGCCCCACAACCGCAGCCCAGCCTGCCGCCGCCACAACGGGAGCCGAGCCGAGAGCTATGCTGATCCACCCCCCAGTCCATCCTGCAGTGGCCACACCGGCACAGGGCTCTACCGCAGCTTATCCTGCCTCCACCATACGGGTGGACGCGCTGACCGCCCCTTGCTCCAGGTCAACCTGCTGCCGACGACGGGACAGCAACATGGGGTGGGGTGCATGGGTCTTCTGTTCGAAGGCATGCGGTCGCCGCCAGACCAGCACAGGCAGTCCAAAACCCCCATTATTCTAGTCCATCCTACAGCCACCACATCGGCACATGTGCGTTGTACAGCTCACCCGGCGGCAGGGCACGAAGAAGTGGCCTCCAACGCATTCCGCTGCCCTGCACTGGAGCACAATCCTGGTGAAGCCGCTTCATCGTTGCTGCGAGTGTGGGCAAGGCTCAATACCGCAAGCGTCAGCGAAGCCTGGGGTGATGGTGTTGAGAAACACCGACGGCAGGAAGGGTTGAACCAACCCTGTGGACCGGCGGATACCGCCAACTCCGCAGCGGTGAAGGGGCCTCCAGCGCAACGCCCTCAGCGGCACAGGGGGTCCAGCGCTCCGCACTCCAGCGCAGGCCGTCGCCGCCGCCAGGTCCGCAGCGGCGCAGGGGGTCCAGCGCTCCGCACTCCAGCGCATGCCGTCGCCGCCGCCAGGTCCGCAGCGGCGCAGGGGGGTCCAGTGCTTCCGCACTCCGGCGCATGCCGCCGCCGACGGCAGGTCCGCAGCGGTGAAGGGGCCTCCAGCGCAACGCCCTCCAGCGCATGCCGCCGCCGACGGCAGGTCCCCAGCGGCGCAGGGGGGTCCAGCGCTCCGCGCCTCCGGCGCATGCCGCCGCCGACGGCAGGTCCCCAGCGGCACAGGGGGTCCAGCGCGTGAGTGTTAACCCGGATGCTCACTCAACAATCAATCAAGCAGAGCCCTCATAAACAAAAAAATACCGCACATATATCAAAAACATGGGCTGAGTCATGAAGGTCCGCAGCGGCACAGGGGGCTCCAGCAGTGCGTCACCTCTCCTCGCCAACGCCTCCGCCAGTGACATCGCTGCCGGGACCCACACCGCTCCTTCCAGTGGCTGTGCCCATCGCCGGGTCCGTGGCTGCCGGACGCAGGCCCGGGCGAAACGGGGCATTGCGGTGCCTGCGAAAGGGGCCTGTCGACAGTGCACCCCCAAGCCGTATTCTGCCGCCACATGCCTCCAGCCTATCCTGCGGTCGTCAAACCGGATTGAAGGCGGCAGGATAGGCTGGAGGCGTGTGGCAGAGCCGCCTCAAAGTCCGCCGCCCCACAACCGCAGCCCAGCCTGCCGCCGCCACAACGGGAGCCGAGCCGAGAGCTATGCTGATCCACCCCCCAGTCCATCCTGCAGTGGCCACACCGGCACAGGGCTCTACCGCAGCTTATCCTGCCTCCACCATACGGGTGGGACGCGCTGACCGCCCCTTGCTCCAGGTCAACCGGCACAGGCAGTCCAAACCCCATTATTCTAGTCCATCCTACAGCCGCCACATCGGCACATGTGCGTTGTACAGCTCACCCGGCGGCAGGGCACGAAGAAGTGGCCTCCAACGCATTCCGCTGCCCTGCACTGGAGCACAATCCTGGTGAAAGCCGCTTCATCGTTGCTGCGAGTGTGGGCAAGGCTCAATACCGCAAGCGTCAGCGAAGCCTGGGGTGATGGTGTTGAGAAACACCGACGGCAGGAAGGGTTGAACCAACCCTGTGGACCGGCGGATACCGCCAGCTCCGCAGCGGTGAAGGGGCCTCCAGCGCAACGCCCCTCAGCGGCACAGGGGGTCCAGCGCTCCGCACTCCAGCGCAGGCCGCCGCCGCCGCCAGGTCCGCAGCGGCACAGGGGGTCCAGCGCTCCGCACTCCAGCGCATGCCGTCGCCGCCGCCAGCTCCGCAGCGGTGAAGGGGCCTCCAGCGCAACGCCCTCCGGCGCAGGCCGCCGCCGCCGCCAGGTCCGCAGCGGCGCAGGGGGGTCCAGCGCTCCGCACTCCAGCGCAGGCCGTCGCCGCCGCCAGGTCCGCAGCGGCGCAGGGGTCCAGCGCGTGAGTGTTAACCCCGGATGCTCACTCAATAATCAATCAAGCAGAGCCCTCATAAACAGAAAATACCGCACATATATCAAAAACATGGGCTGAGTCATGAATGCGCAATGGGACTTGAGCAAAGCCAGCCTTGCGTTTCGCTGCTCAGCAAGTTGTGAGTTTAGTTGTGACAGCTCCGGGTAAGCCGCTATGTTGTATGCCCCGCAGCAACCGCTGTGTCCCGCGAAATGCAGCTTATCTATGAGGAATAACGAGCTACGTGCCCAACGCGGCTGGCGGTTGAGGAAGTATGCGTGACCGTGGCAGTTATTGTCGTACACTATGATCTTTGGGCAACGTGGAAACCGAGTGTACAAAACTTCAAAAAGCGCCTGGGGCGACTCAGCCGAACGCATCATGTGAAACCCCAGGCACGCGCCACACTTCAAACAGTGAAGCACAAAGAGCCCAGGCGTCAACTTCTTAGCATCGTACTTATACTTTGTGCATCGAGCACTGCCAGTAGATTGGCTCTTAAAGTCAGCCAGGTACCGCCCCAGCCTGCGCACCCTTGGCATGGAGGGGTAAAAGAAGCCAGTGCGCAGAAACACTCCGCATCTGGGCCCAGCAACTCCAGGTCAGGCCCCGCGTTCTGTGAAGAGGGGTCAAGGAGAAGGACAGTTTCATTGGAGGTGCCAGGTAGACAGCCAAAGCCGCCCCGTGCCCCTGCTCCTCACTCATCCTACCGGACAGCGCAGGGTCCTGGTGGGCCTGCGCATCACGCGCAGCCCTGTCCTTGTAGCTTTGCCGTAGGCGGCAGGGTTGGCAGCGTCATATGCGGCCGAGCAAGCTCCAGCAACTTGCCTGAGTAGGGCCATGGCTCTTGGGTGCAAGAAGCCACTCGAGCCGCCAGAGCCGCGGCTACCGCGGCATGCAGTCTCCTCCATCACAAAGCTGCTCAGCAAAGGCGCTTCGTTCTGTGGGGATGGAGGGAAAGGCCTCTCATTAGGAGCAGGTTTACCACTGGGAGATGGAAAGATTCAGGCACATCCTCACCGCCAGCTGAAGGAGCTCTGCTGGCCCAGGTAAGGGCTGCTCTGGCTGCAAACGCTCGCTCAAGCCACGTGTGGACGGCGAATGGGATGAAAGCGCACACTGGCTTTCAGAAGCAATGGCGCGCAAGAGCTGTCGCACACCAGCTGGGCGCGTCGATGCATACCCCGTCCACCGTGGTCGACTTGAAGTCGGACTGCAGCACAAGGGCGTGAGGGGTGGGAAGGGCGGAAGCCGTTGGCCAAGACTTCGCCTTCGTAAGACAGTGATAATCAATGTCTGAGCCCTCCTCTCCTAGCTAAGCTGGCCGCTCCCTCCCTCCATCGCCCTCCAACCCTGCCCACCAGGTACTGGCGGAGCCCAGCCTGCGTGTCCAGTGCCATCCAGAAGCGCTCATACTCATCCGTGGAGATCCTGACAGACTCCGACTCGCACAACTTCTTGAGTGTTGATCGGAGAGCAGGGACGGCAAGCAAAGAGCGGCCACTGTGCAACGAGGCCCGCCCGAGCTTCCTCGCTGGGGCTGGGCCCCCACGGCTTCACCAGGTGGCTCTGCGTGTCAAACGCTGTCATTAGGCCAACCCCCGATGAACGGATCATGCTTGAACGCACCCACCTTCTCCTTCTTCATCCCAACCATGATGCCGTCAGCAATCACGGCATCACACTGTCCGCCAGGGCAACTGCACGTGAAGGCCGGCGTGTAGTCGAGGTCCTGCAAGGCGATGTACTTGAGCCAAGCAGCCTGAAGCTGTGGGGACGAAAGCGGTGGGGACGAAAGAAAAGGTTGAGTCTGCGCACAGGCCCCAACATTGTCAGTGGACAATGAAGCAGGCTTACACAGCGCGCTTGTTGGCGTAGCACAGCTCCTCTGGGGACCCAGGCGCAAGCAGGCCACGCGGACACGTACGACTTCACCACGGCCACCCAGAGTGAGTAGAACGGAACTCGGGTGGTTGCGAGCTGGATGCTATACCTGCGGGCCACAGCAACAAAGGACTGAATGGACTCAGATTGAGAGGCGTGGGGGCTCGGGTCCCGGCGACGGGCCCAGGCGACGGGCCCAGGCGACGGGCCCAGGGCTGGGTGGGCTCCAGGGGTCGCTAGAGGCTTCCATGCTTACCATTGAAGCAGTTCATGGCTGAACAGGTCCGTGTCGTTGAGGTTGAGTATCCCCATCTCGCCGCCGTCGAAGTGCAATCGTCCTGTGCAGTTGGGCGTCTTGCACCTCAGGTGGGAAACCTCCACTTCACGAAACCAAGACATGCCGTAGGACGGTGCAGTTTGAGCGGTGGCGCGATGCCCCTTCCCAAGGGGCCTTGCACTTGTCGCAGGCCTGGCCAGGTTTTGGTTGCGGGAGGAGCTCGCAGGACAACGACGAGTGCTCTGGGTAAACACAGCTGGACACCACGATGCACAAGCCCATCGAGGAATGCGTGCCTGGGGGAGGTAGCGTGACGAAGCGCGGTAGGGGTAAGAATCCGAGCAAGCGCTTGACGCGGCAGGGTGGTGAGGCTGCCCGACCCACCCCGACACGAACCGTAGGCCCAAGCGCTACCCTGCTTTTGGCAGTGACTCTCAGTTTCCCGTCCTCGTCCAAGAAGCTGCTGATAAGTTTGTCGAGTTCAGCAATGCTGTCATCATCTGGAGAGCCGTCGGCAGCATCCATAGGCACGCCGGCATGGCCTGCGAGCCCGCAGGCGGTATGCTGACGTACGTGTCGGCACGCCTTGCCTGCGGAGCATGCCGTACAGCGGAAGATGCCGCTGCGCTGATAGACAACAGCTGCGTCGGTGGAGAGAGGATCTCCAGCAACCCATACGCAGCGCATGTGGTCATCCGCCCCTGGGAAAGACAGCTCGTGCCGTGGTGGGGGAGGCCCGGCCTGGAAGGTCCCGCGCGGGCGGGTGCAGCTCCTCGAAAGACCTTCGGCGCCAGCCGCACCAGACCTGCGAAGCCAAAATCATGTGAGATTAGTCCATTAGTCCAGTACCCAACCGTGAGGCCACAAACAATTGTTCACACCTGGAGCGCCCGGGCGTGCACGCATGCGTGCATTGCTTCTTCGAGCACGGCAGCTCGAGGGCCACCCAGGCAGCGAATCGCGGTCAAAAAGCCGTGCTTTCGAGGAACAGGAGCTCTCGCAAGTGCACCAAGAGAGCACATGCGGGCCATCCGCGAGCTGCCACGGTCCTGAAGGTGGTGAAGACGAACTCCCGCCACTGGTTCTAGCAGTGGGGAGGCAGTATACAGTCTTCGTTGCCGTCGTGGCCACGGGAGCGGGCAAGTCATCACCGCAAATGGTCTGGCAGGCGTTAACGTACGCCGCCAGCTCAGGGGTCATGAAAGACGGACACCCGCAAGGCGCACAGCACGTGAACGCGGTGCGCCACTCCAACAGCGCGAGGTGCCGGGCTGACTGCGGGCTCCGGGCTTCCGCCACTCCTCGTCGCCAGGGGGTGGAGGAGTGTCCTCCTCCAGCCGCAGTAATGTCCTGTGCTACTGCTTCTGACAATGTAGGCGCTCCGGGAGGTCCGGATGGTATTCCGCCTACGGGCGCTGCTGTCTGCACCCCGCCGGTGGTCCTCCATCTCCGCAAGGATTGTGTTTCCATTAGCGTCGATGGTAAACGCAGAATGAAGCCTCGGACGCCCACGGGCGCGTGGTCGCGGAGGTGAGTTCGCCTTATCTGCCATGGTTGGCTTCTGTCATAAGAGCTGGGAAGGCAGTATAGCCTACGGTAATATGCCTTGAGTTTGTCAGGGGGCATGTGGTGTGGGACCTGTGGGTACGCAGCGGCGTTCGGGTACACTCGAGTGCATGGGCATGGGCGGGTCTGCGCCTCAACCGAAGGGCTGGCCGACTGGTGCAAGAAACGTATTGGCGTGTTGAGCGCATATAGGCAATGCACTCTTGCTCCGTTCTTGGGCGCAAGCTGTTCCAAGTCCGGTGGGGATGCGTCCTCCAGACGACAAGTTTGACCGCAATAGCAGCGACGCTGTCGCGTTAGAGTCGCTGCCAGGCTAGCACTCTACATGCTGCTGGTGCCAGCGCTTGCTGCACCTTGCGCGCTGCCAGGAGTCGAGCACCGCTGCAGCACGACTGATTCTTGCTCGCGGGGGTGCAGACGCCCTTGTAGCCGCACTATCCTTCGCCCTCGTGTGCACATAGCAGCGTCGTCGGCTAGGGGCTCGCGCCCCGGCAGGCCGCAGAAGTCAAACCGCATCCCAGCGCAGTGCGCACACCAGCCGAACCGCCGCTGCGCTTGATTGCAGCCCCGTATCGACCTGGGAGCATTCATGATGGCTTGTTGGGTGCTTAGCGGGCTGTCTTGCGGTTTAAGCGGCTTTCGCACGTTTGGGACCATATTATGGTTCCCGGCGTGCGAGAGACGCTTCCGCACGCCCCGGACCGGATCACCGGCCCCAACCCCCGCGGGACCCGTCGGAGCCCCCGCTCACGCGTGTTTCTCATTGTAGTTGCTGCTATTGCGTAAGCAATTGACTACCTTTCTTGTCTACAATTGTGAAAGCCGTTTACTGTTTGCGGTTGCTGTTGGGGACTGTTGGGTGGCCACGGCGCTTTCCCCGCTTTCCAGCCGTGTAGGGCCGTGTATGTGCGCCTTTGGATTGCACCTTGCTTTGGCTTCTGTGTGTGCCTGTGTTTGCCCCCGCCCGCCGCTGCCTGCCTGCCTGTGTCTGGCCCTGCCCACACGGCGTGCGCGCACTGCCGCCCTGTCCCCCTGCTAAGCCAACTGCGTGAGCTGTTACGCACGTCTGCCCCCCTGAGGAGCACGTGCCGCCCCTGTGCGTGTTGCAAAGGGGCTCATGCGAAGACACCGCCATTCATGATATATTTTACATCCTCTTCCTGTTGCGAACAAACCACGCTACGGTCCAATTTATACCTCCGCCTCCTCCGCCTTGGCCAGTGCCTCACACCGTCAGAACGCTCTCGGCTCCTCGCTTCTCCCGCCCCCCCTTCCTCCCCTCCTGCACTCCAGCA